>JAHHUM010002348.1:302397-630662 GCA_036173005.1 Crenichthys baileyi
GATTGTTTCAAATACAATGGACATGAAAAAAAGAAGAAAGGGAGAGGAGATAAGAATAGAGGAGAGAAAGGAGACATTACAATGTAAAGAAGAATGTCGTAGCAGTCTGCTTCTACACCTGCAGAAAGAGAAAAAAACAACAACACTGGGACAAAAAACAAACATATAAATAACAACAACGTTACTAAAAAGTAGACATAATTTTCTATTTTCTCACCAATAATTAGCCACACACCCATTTGCCAGTATCCCATCAGGAAGATCATTTGTCAATACAGTAATCCTTTATCTGTCTGTTGGTATAGAGAGTGCTTCAAAAGAGTACCATTATGATTTTACAGGCCCATCTCTAAAGGTTCTTTTTGTGAAAAGTTACTTATCTGCTCTGAAATACAGTGGGAAGCCCATTGTGATTTATATATGTTTCATACTTTTTTAATTGGATGTTTTCTGGCTCTAAAATATAATATTTGCCCTTTAAATTGGATGGGAGAAAGTTTTAGTACTTTTGGAACTGTAAGATTTTAAAACCATTGTATATTTTAATACCAGTAACTTGCTCATGCATATCCATCTCTATACAGTAACATTTACTGTAGTAAAAACTGTTTTTTTCTGTCTCTGCTCTTTTTTTTGTCCAGGTACCACAGTATCATCACAAAAAGGTAAAGCAACATTCAGTCAATTACCTGTGAGTTTCTACATGTATGTTGTGAGTGTGTGTCTGTGTGCCGCGAGTGTCATTGTGCAAGGTTTTTGCTAGTGAGATAAAAGAAATTTCAGGGTCCTGTTGATTACGCTGAAATTGTCAGTCTAGATTTCAGTTGAAGAACAGTCTGTTTGATTACAAAGTCAATCAATCACTCCCACTGATACAGAGTCTAAATTATCACGCAATGATAGGCAGCTCACTGTCTGTGTTTAGGACTACCTTTTGTACTACTTGTGTAAGCACTAATCACAGTTCTGTTTAGACTCCTCCACACTTTCATGTGTATGTTAATTTGAAGTTAGGGGAGGGGACTGTTTTTGAACAGTGGATCATCAGGGACTTTTTGGGACACGGGGGCGTGATTTTTTGCAAAAACCCCTGCCTGTAGGCTTTTTATGTTTTTTATAAGATGAGGGGGTTTTGCATTTAAAATTGTCAAAACCCCCCAAAGGGGGGCCTTGTTCGGGGAAACCCTTGCCGTGATAAAATGCTAAAGGAAAAAAAAGGGCTTTTTACCCTTACTGCAGTGGATGCAGAGATATCAGAGGGTGTGTCACACTCTGTAATTGCAAATAAGCAAGAACTCCCCACTGATTTTCCTAAGACACGTTTTTTCATCCCCCGTTGCGCTTATTAGAACTTAAGGGGTTGTTTTGTACCAGCTTTTACCATAACAGAGCAGAATGCAGGTGTCAGTATTTCCACTGACAAGTCAATCTGATATGGAGCTGCAAATAAAAGGGAGAAAACAAAAAACAGAACTGACTTTTTCACCTATCAAAAATTTTGCTAAAAGGGGCAACCAAAGTTTCCCTGAAAAACTTGACGTGAGATCTTGTGCCGGGTTTCTCGTAGTATGCCCTCGCTTGCACACACACTTTGTGGTCCTATGTACGTAATGACCATGGGTTGTACAGTGCTGTCAGATGGGCCTATAAAGGTAAGTGATGCAGGCTGCCTGAGCCCCTCTTCCTGTGATGAATGTTGACAGGGAGCAGAGGCTGAAATGGTGAACATCATCGCCTCATAGCTGCACTCACACACATCTCTCAATGAGAGGCAAATAAGTAAGGCAGTATAACCCTGACGTTGAATGAATGCTCACTTTTGTTTGCCCATATGTCCGCAGTGTCTTGCAAATGTATGCATATCCTTTGAAATTTTCAAATTTTTTCACATTGCAATCACAGATTTCTATGCATTTTATTGGAATTTCAAATGATGGACCAAGGTGGGAAATGGAAGGAAAATAAAACTTCTTTTTTAGGAATTGTTCCAAAAATGTCTGAATACACTGTAAAGGTATACTACTACAGGTACAGCCGCAAATCATTTAGAGGCTGTCTCTAGCACATCTAAAATTTTTTATTTTTGACCATTCTTTGCAAAGTACCTCAGTCATATTGGATTGACAGAATATGGTGATTTCAGTTTGCCACAGAGCCTCAATTGAAGTTGGGTTTGGGCTTTGACTGAGCCATTGCAGCACATGAATTGTGCTATGAAGTAAACAATTTCTATATAAATCTGGCTATATGTTTTGAGCAACCTTTAACTCATTTTCTTCTAGGAGTCCAGTGTTTTTCAAGTATGCCCAAAAGTTTAATTTTGGTCGCTTTTGACCAGTCACCTTCTTCCTGATTTCTGACATGATTTATGGCAGATTGCAAATTGGACATCTGTCTTTCAACAATGGCTAGATTTGTAAAGTGCTTATAGTTCTGTCAACAGAATCTGTCACCTGAGCTGTGTATCCCTGCAGCTGCTCCAGAGTTACCATTGTCTTGGCTGCTTGTCTGATCACATTCTTAAAAGGCGTATCTGTTTAGGTGGAAAGACATTTTTGGGTAGGTATGCAATTATGCCACACTTTCCACTTTCTTTCTTTTTGGATGAAGAATTGAAATGCTTGAGGTATTGTTTTATAACCTAACTCTGCTTTAAACTTCTTCACAACTTTGTCCCTAACCTGTTTAGTGTGTTTTTCAATGTGATGCTGTTTTCTAATGTTCTCTAACAAGTGTCTTAGGCCTTGACAGAACAACTTTAGTTATTTAGTTATTATTTGTATATAAAATTATACACAGGTGGATGCTATTTAGTTATTAGGTGACTTCTGAAGGCAATTTTTAGCAATAAGTTGTCATTAAAGGGAATAAATGCAATAGGTGCTACTACTTTCTCTTGGTCTATCACTTAAAATTCTGATTAAGTACCTTAAAGCTTTTGGTTGTAATCTGACTAAATCTGAAAAATTGGTATAATTGGTATACATAATTTTGCAATGCACCTTATGTTTCTTTCCCGCTTGGCCAGCTAATACATGCAACTCTGTTTGCAAATATATGAAACATTTGCTGTCTCTCAGTCAAGATCATTAGGAGTGCAATGAAGAAAAATTGCCTGATCTATTCATTTATACATGATGAGTAATAGAAGTCTAAGTTGCTCTGACAGTGTAATCGCTACTGAAGAGTCATGGGACCTTGAGGCAAAGATAATGTACATAAACCACATTTGTGCATGCAGTCTTGTAAGACTGGCAAGTAAGTGTGTATTTATATTTTTTTTTCTTTCCCTCGGCATGAAAGATGAAAACAGTTGGACATTTGTATTCACTTGCAATGTCAACAACCCACAGTCTGAATCTGTTACTGTTCAGCATGAAATCAGAGAGGTGCGCACTGAAAATGTTTTAAATAAAGGGCAGGTTGCAATAGCTAGGTCTGGGTAGCTTAGTTTAGATAACCCTTTGAGTTGTAACAGTACCATGATTAAAAAAGGACCTCTTGATGATATGACCTTATTCTTTAACCCTCTACTTATGTTGAACACCTCTTCTATCTGCCCTCCTCTCTATGAAATCCTTTATCCAACACATCTCCACCTTATTTGCACTCCTCACACTCTGCTGCCAAATGAAGTATATTTATGGCACCTGTGCTGGAAAAACAGTCTCCAGGAGACGTCCCTCTAATTTCATTTTCAAAATGCCAGCAATAAATTTATCAAATGGGCTGAATCGAATCGGAGTCACACGCAGTGCCATCCGTCATGGGCTGTCCCTCGGGGGCCTGTGGGCGTACTTAAGCCAGCCAAAAATCTCTGCTGGCAGGAGAAAAAAAAAACTGAGTGTTGAGAAGGAAAGGGGGGCTGTGGGTGTGTAAGAGCCAGGTGGTGGGGGTCTTGGAGGAGTAACCAGATGAATGGACTGGAGAAAAAAATGCTGAAAACAAGGGCTTGTATGCATATCCTTATTGGCTTAGCTGTATATATGCAGAAGCATAAATTAGCTGTCAGATGAGTGGGGATGTGCATGTGTGCACAGAGGTCAGTTCAAATTCTCGAATGCGTTTGGAGCCTGACGCAAATCTCAGCTAAGCACTTTGGGTGTCATGGTGTCAGCATTATAATTGATTTATTGCAACACAATCTAATTGATTGTTTTGCACAAATTTGCATCATTAAAACCTTTATAGTTCAAACGCCACTTTCTGTTTCATTCCCTCCCACTGCTTTCTGAAACCACAGGTTCACACGCTCTGTGTCCTTAGATTTCTTTTGCCCATGACTCTTTTTTTACCACCTTTGCCTTCTCTTTAAATGCCTCTATCTCTGCTTTCTTTTGTTTCACATCTCCTTCCCTTTGTCGTTCATTTGTTCTCCTCTCCCCTCCCATTCATCACGCTACAGGTTAAACCAGGCGTGAGCACGGGTAAAGCAGCTTAAGACTAACGGTTCTAATGAAGTCAGGCCCTGTTTTCCTCGAACGAGCATCAGTGGAGCTATTCTGTGAAGCCTGTCAGCATTTAATGATTAGATGAAACATTCAGACGCCTGCTACGAGAAATTCAAGCACACTGATAAATGGTTATACCCAAGTGGAGGTCTCTCTTACACAGATCTGCAAAATATTAATGCATGCTCACACTTTCTCCTCTGACAAATTGACATGAACATGCACACATGCATTTTCTTTACTCCCACTTTGGACAGGTCTGGATATATGAGTTAAGCATGGCATGGAGGGTATATCCAGCAAATTGAAACAACAAATGGCAGAGAGAGTTAGAGATTGAGCAATCTGAGCTGCTGAAAAACTTACACAGCATGAAAGAGATTTGTCCCTCACCTTGATGAGCAGATAGTAAACAACTCTTCATCCACTATCCAGGAAGCATTTTGTGATGCTTGATTGTTCAGGTCAAAATAGTTCAAAGGACTGTTGCCTTCAAACCTTTTGAACATCTCTGACTTATTATGAATTCTGCTAGAGTCAGTTATACTGTGTGCTCACATTTTGCAGCTCAGTCTTTGGTTGTTGTAGCAAGTATGTCAGAAAGTGCATTAGTGGGAGGGCATTTGTCGGTACGTTTAACTGCTAAAACGAAGAAAAGTGACAGAGACAGTGGTTGGGTCAATGAGCTGCCTGTTTGTCAGAGTGAAGGGGTGCCTTCAAAGGACTGGCTGTGTTTTGCCCCATTAGCCAATGTTAATTTGCCTATCAACTTACTGCTAAACAAGGAAACTGCACGTTCTGTCTTCGTATGATTAATTAGAATTCTCCCCCTCTACCTTTTTGTCTCTGGCTAAAAAGTCTTAGGACACTAGAGTTAAGTTAATGCTTGTGTTTGCCTTTCTGCTAAATACAGCTGTCACTTCACCTCTGGATATCATGGTTTACAAAGCCTTTAACAGGTACACAAGGAAACTACATTAAAATGCTGTTTTATGAGGCCTGATGTCATGCCACGAAGCTGGGAAAACTTAGCATTTAGAAATGTCTACTGAGCTTAATTCAGCATCTGGGAGCTAATAACTTCTCATTATCTATGAGAGTGTAGTTGTTTTGCCCTTCTATGTTGGCTATAACCCTTGGAAAAAGCACTAGCTAACAGGTCTGCTTTTTAGAATAATTTTTAACATTAATAACAGCTTTATTGTAAAGCACAAATGTGGATTACACAGTTAATTTACTTACCAGTGATATCAACTGATACATTGTCTAAACAGGACTTTCTGCAGGACAGCCTTACCTGAATTCACATGTACACCTGCAGTTTTTAAAACCCTATTTGGTCCAGCTAACATTAGCCCTTTTCAGATCATAATTCTGCAATAAACACAACCACAAATCCCCAGATAACAGAGTGCAACAAGTGCAGAGTGCAGCAAGTCAAAACAACAAAGCATTGCAACAAATCAGAATCTAGGGTTGTGAATAAATTTGGAAATATCGATACAAGTGATGTTAAAGAAATTAGTTATCCAAAGACACTAATTTGAGTCAAAATCGAGCTCCTCCCCTCACTGGGCTATCGAGTATTTTTCTTAGTATCGTCTTGAGTTTGAAATAGTAGCATCGTAACAATCCTACTGCCATCCTCAAAGTGGGTGGCACTAGGGCATATATTATCATCATATATTTTCATGTTTTAATATTTAAGAGTTTTCTTGCCATGGAAAAGTTGTACAGAAAATACCTTTTGTATGTTGTATTACTGACATAATGAAAACATATTTAAAATATACGTTAAGCAAAATAATGAAGGTGCGGACCAAATTCACCTCCTTATTTGTTGAACAGCTATTTAAGAATGACAATTAGGTTTTTTATTTCTATTTTATCAAATGTAATTGCATTAACCTTAGTGAATATATATATATATATATATATATATATATATATACTATATATATATATACCTGATGGTAGTAACAATTTGCTTGGCTATTTTGCCTTTTTAGCTGTAATTAATTCAACATGTATCGGTTAAGTGATTTTTTTTCTTTGTTTGTTGATTGGTTTAATTAGGAAACAGCACATGCGTGGTGACTGTTGTAAGTCCATTAGGTATGGAATAACAGAGTCGATGATGAGAACAAAAATGACTCTAAAAAACAGAACCTCTTTAATTAAAAGATAAATTAGCAGAACTGGGCCCTAATGATTTTAATTATTTCCAGACATTTGCATTCAGAACAGAATGAGTCTAAAGGGCTTTGTTTATCACATACCTATCATATGGCTGGGCAGCTGGTGCTTTGTTGTACTTTGAATTATGTTTCACAAACTAGTTAGACTCCTGGAGAAAGTTCACAAGGTGCTAAAAATATATATTACTTGTATTGACTGCTATGCTGAACAGAGCTGGTAGACTTATTCCAACTGCCACCTTTTATTCCAGCACTCTTTTGCATATGTAAGTATTTAATTGTATGAGTCATATCTTTAAAGTGCATTGAGATGATTTTGTTGTGAATAATCACAAAATATAAACTAAACCTAAAACTAAACTAAACCTCAAAATATAAACTATACCTAATTATTTCAACTTGTTTTCAGTGAAAAGGACCAATTTAGTTTAAATAGACTTCTAGATTTTTATTCAAACTCAAAAGCATATAAATTATTTTAACATAACTAAACAACACAGTCTGGAATAATATGGAGTTTGATTTAGGTATTTTGCTGGTTCTATAAAAGTATGGAAACATAAAATACATTTTCAGGGCTTATTCCCTATTCCATCCATCCATCCATCCATCCATCCATCCATCCATCCATCCATCTTTGGAAATTTCCTGAACAAAGTTCCCAACAAAGCTCTGGGCAGCAACAACAGTTGGCTGAATGACCAAGTGAAGTAACTGTGAAGATGCCACCCTTTTTTTCCTCTGTGTCCCCCTTCTGCTCCTTTGGACCCCTAAAATGAAAACAGTGATTACTGTGACATTTTATGTTTGATTCATATTATTTGTGTGGGGCTTTTGAAGTTAGCTGTGGGGACTTTTGAAGAAGAGAGGGGTCATTAAAGAAGTGATCTTCCCTATATTGCATCCCTCACTTCTGCTAATAAGGTTCAGTATATACTGATATTAAATGCCAAAAAATGACAATGGAGGTTCAGGTCAGACACCCTAAATTGCTCTAACTTAATTGGCTTAAAAAAGTCGTATGTGGTAAACCTGTCTCCAATGCATGAGACAGACAGTTACCCTTTTAGTGAAACATTGTGGTAGGTTCTTGGTTGTAGTAACACAAGATGCATATAATAGATACTTGTTTTGTCAAGTTAAAGATAGCAACATGTCCAGCTGAATGTTAGTGAAAGATAAAGACAAACTAAAAGACAATTGATCCTCTCCGACACGCTTCTTAGACGTATTAAGTGTGAACACTGAAACATTTCTCATGACAGAGATTAGATAAAAGCAGGGACCAGTGTAGCAGAAAGAAATGAAATCTGAAGTAAATTTATCACAATCGTCTCTCTCCTGCAGTATCTTGTTTCAATGCTGAGCTGCCAATTAAATACAAGAACAGCCTGTTCCCCTGATGCATGAACTTTGTTTGATATTCTGTTTTCTGCTCAATAGGGTGCAACAATGATTGCACTAGTGGGGAAAAATTTCACTCCATTCACACAGACTAAAGACATTTGCATGTAGGCGCTGAAGGCCTGTATTTTTTCCAATGGCACCAGGTAAATTGTAATATGAGAATGCAAATACTCAAATCTGTCAAATTGGACATTAAAGTCACGTTACCCCACCTGCTCTCAATAGTGTAAGGGCTCTGAAATTAGGTTTTAAAATAATTGGGCAAGTGATTATTTCCAAAGATCAGATGACCTTTACAGTATGTCCTGCATGCTCTAATCAGACCGTAGTGAAGAAGTAAGAGTATTTCCTTCAAGGAGGACAAAGCTCACATAAGCAATTTCAGACCTGATTTTATGTAGAAATCAAAGTTCCTGATTATGGAGAAAGGGTGGAGTGTTTTCATCATGCTCTTGTAATTTATAAATGTTCAAATAGATCTTGCCATTTTCAGTTCATTCTCTTTGTTCATTATCATTGAAAATATTCTGTTGTGTTTAGTTTATTTTTGTGTTCTGTTCTTTGTGCATTTGGATTTATTTAAAAGTCTCTTCCATTTGGTTTTAAGTTTCTTTGTGTCTGAGTTCAGCTCCCTCTGTGTTAATGAGTTCTCCATGCTTTCATTCTTCCACAGCTGTCCGCCATTTCCTCCGATTAGCTATTATGGTTCATTTGTCATTTTCCACCCCTGCCTCAGTATGTAAGCTCGCTGGTTCTCATTGTTCTTTGTTAGTTTCTTTTGATGTGTCTGTTGCTTGGTTTGACTGCCTGTTACTACCCATTATTCTGCCTGCTATTCTGTTTCTTCTCTGTATCTGCATTTGGGTCCTCCACAAATGTAAACAAGACATGGAGAAGCACAAAATCCAAGTTGCTTGAGGTTCTGTGAGAACTTTTTACAATCAGTAATGATTCAGTGAGCCATGTTATCTGCTGGTGTTGGTCCACTATTTCTCAAGTCTTCTCAGATCTTACAAGCAGATTTCAGAGTACTTTATGCTTCACTGACAAGCTTTATAGAGATGCTGATTTCATTTTCCAGCAGGAATTGTTACATGTCCACTCTGCCAAAAGTACCAGTACCTGATTTAATGACTTTGATATCAATGATTTTGGCTTCCATTACTTAAACCCCATGGAGAATCTATGTGGCATTCTCAAAAGGATGCTGCAACAAAGCACTAAGCTGAAGGCTATTATTAAAGCAACCTGTGTCTGTGTATCTCTGTTCAGCTCCGGTGTTCATTATCCTCCTCCCTTAGCTCCCTGTTTTCCCCTGATTGCCTCACACCTGCATCCTATGTCATTTCCCATATCTTCCACAGTATTTTGGCTGTTTTACTCACATTGCTCTTCGCTGGATTCTCCTGTTACAAACCCTGTTTATTTGCTTGTTATTCCTCCTGTGTTCCTCGTCCTGTTTTTGTTCTGCCTCCCTGTAAGTTCTTTGTCTTTATTTAATTAATTATTGCGTTCATAAATTGGTGCTGTCTGGGTCCAACTCCACACTCGCACAACCTGACAATAAAGTACATTGACATACTTTTTATAAGGCTTATTTTTTGGGTTTGCTGTAATCCAGAATCATTAAAATTCATAGAAATAAGAATTTCAAATACATCACTTGGTGTGTAATGAATCTATATATGATTTTTCATTTTTAAATTGAATTACTCAGATAGATTAGCTCTAATGATGTTATGATTTATTCAGAAGCACCTGTATATAATTAACACATTGCTTCCTAAAGATTATTAGGGGGATAGACCTGCCCTATTCACAAGGGGCAAATAACTCTTTGGTTTGATTCAGCATTACATTATTGTTATGGGACTACCTGTGCAGACTTACTTGGGTGATTCATACATCTTTGTCTGTTTACTGACAATACACCACAGTTGGGCTTGAAGCCCTACAGGGCTGGCAATGCCATGGAAGCGGGTGGCATATTGCACCCAGCAGGACCGCTCAGATGTAGGTCTGCACGGCAGAGGGATTTGGCCAGCTTGGATTAGCTCAGTAGGGTGAAACAGAAGGAGCAGACTGGGTGTGGGAGAGAGAACACATCCATCTTTTTTTTTTTAAAAAAAATTTTTTTAAAAACCCCCAAAAAAATTTTTAAATTTTTTTTTTCCCCTTTAAAAAGGGGGGCCCCCCGGGTTTAACCCCCTTTTTTTTCCCACCCCCCCCCCTTATTTGGGGAAAATTTTTCCCCCTTTTTTTTGGGGTTTTTAAAAGGGCCCCTTTTTTGGGGAAAAACCCCCCTTTTTTTTTTTCCCCCCCCTTTTTTTTGGTTTTGTTTTTTTTTAAAAAAAAAAAAACCCCCAAAAACCCCCCCCCTTTTTCCAAAAAAGGGGAAAAAAAAAAAAAATTTAAATTTTTTTTTTTTTTGGGGGGGGGCCCCCCAAATTTTTTTTTTTTTTTCAAAAAAACCCCTTTTTGGGGGGGGCCTTAAAATTTTTTTTTTTTAAAAAATTAAAAACCCCCCCCCAAAAGCCCTTTTTTTTTTTTTTTTTCCCCCCCTTTTTTTAAACCAAAAAAAAAAACCCCCCCGGGGAAAAAAAATTTTTGGGGTTTAAAAAAAAAAACCCCCCCAAAAAAAAAAAAGGGGGGCCCTTTTTTTTTTCCTTTTTTTTTCCCCCTTGGCCCCCCCCCAAAATTTTTAAAAAAAAAACCCAAAACCCTTTTTTTTGGGGGGGGGGAAAAAAAGGGCCCCTTTGGTTTTTGGGGAAAAGGGGGAAATTTTGGGGGGGGGCCCCCTTTTTTTCCCCCCTTTTCCGGGATTTAAAAATTTTTTAAAAAAAAATTTTTTGAAAAAAAAACCCTTTAAAAAAAAAAAATTTTTTTTTTTTTAAAAAAAAATTTTTTTTTTTTCCCCCCTTTTTTTTTTAAAAAAAAACCCCCCCGGGTTTTTTTTTTAAAAAAACCCCCCTTTTTTTTTTTCCCCTTTTTTGGGTTTTTTAAATTTAAAAAAAAAAATTTTGGTTTTTTTTTAAAAAAAATTTTTTTCCCCCTTTTCCCCAAAAAAATTGGGGGGAAAACAAAAAAAATGGGGGAAGTTTTTTTTTTTTAAAAAAAAAAAAAAAAATTTTTCCCCCCCCCCCCCCCCCCCCCCAACCCCCCCCCCCCCCCCCCCCCCCCCCCCCCCCCCCCCCCCCCCCAAAACCCCCCCCCCCCCCCCCCCCCCCCCCCCCCCCCCCCCCCCCCCCCCCCCCCCCCCCCCCCCCCCCCCCCCCCCCCCCCCCCCCCCCCCCCCCCCCCCCCCCCCCCCCCCCCCCCCCCCCCCCCCCCCCCCCCCCCCCCCCCCCCCCCCCCCCCCCCCCCCCCCCCCCCCCCAAAAAAAAAAAAACCCCCCCCCCCCCCCCCCCCCCCCCCCCCCCCCCCCCCCCCCCCCCCCCCCCCCCCCCCAAGGGGCCCCCCCCCCAAAAAACCCCCCCCCCCCCAAAACCCCCCAAACAAAAAAAAAAAAAACCCCCCCCCAAAAAACCCCCCCCCCCCACCCCCCCCCCCCAAACCCCCCCCCCCCCCCCCCCAAAAACCCCCCCCCCCCCCCCCCCCCCCCCCCCCCCCCAAAAAAACCCCCCCCCCCCCCCCCCCCCCCCCCCCCCCCCCCCCCCCCCCCCCCCCCCAAAAAACCCCCCCCGTAAAAAAATTTTATTGGGAAAAAAATTTTTTTTTAAAAAAAATTTTTTTTTTTAAAAAAATTTTTAAAGGAAAAAAAAAAAAAATTTTTTTTTTTTTTTTTTTTAAAAAAAAAATTTTTTCCCTTTCCCAAAAAAAAAAAAATTTTAAAAAAAAAAAGGGGTTTCCATGCACAATGTATTTGTAGTCTTAGTGAATATCATGTGCTCTGACTGCAGCTGATAAGCAATTACTGTGTGAGGAGTGTGTGAGGAATATGTGTGCTTCGTGGAGTAAGACCAATTCTTGCTTTCAAGTCTTTCGAGTCTTCAGAATTCTCCAATGTCACCAGAGGAAAACATTAATTTAATCATGAACTGCTTCTTTGGAAAAAGGGACTTAATACTCACTAAATAAAAAGAAAAGATCACTAACTAGGGATGGCTGTTCACAAAACAGACTTCACTTTGATAAGACATATTGTGGTGTTTTCATTACACCTTATCAAACATTTATTAATATCTTACATATCCTTAGCAGAGATATAAATTGAATGAAGATAACAAAATTCATCCGATCTTCTTTTAAATAAAGCTACACGAGGCAAGGGAGACAAAATAATAAAAAAGATCACCAGGTTTCTTTGATAGTGTTGCTAATCTCCCCTTTTGCCCTGACCAGATCAAGCATTATCCCTGCGCACGTAATAAAAAAAATGTTTTGCAATAAGATTAGTTCCATGTATAAGCTCATTATAAAAAAGAAAAGTTAATTCATGCTATATACACTATCCAACCATGTCTTACTCCAGCAAAAAAAAGCCAAGTGTTTCTGTGCCCGTTTTCCTCAAAAATCTGTGCCCTTAAGCAAAGCCTACTTGTGCTGCTTTAGGCCACTGCTCTACAATCAGCACAAATCAGGATAACAAATTACAGCGCAACGCAAGATAAGTTTCCAGTCAGTCTGTTTACCCTGAAGAGCAACATGGCACCTAAGAAGCGTAGGGGGGCCCAGATGGGTTATTCTAGGCTAATTCCAAGCACAAATCAGCTTGGATGCATTAATAATTCATGAAAAAAGTCTTTGAGAAGTAAACACTGCTTAGCCCATTAAGAACCCAGATTGGTCCAATGCTGCAAAGGCACAATTATTGCGCTCAGTCTAACACAGCGTACAGAGGATATGTACCTTGTGCTCCATATGGAAATCCAATGCTCATTAGAGCCGGTGGAATCCTTTGCAGACCAGAAGGCAGTGTTACCTGGTGCAACAGGAGCATGGAATTGATGCTAAAGACAGTAGAGGAAGGCAATTAGAGTGACAGCTGGTGCAGGCTTGGGTTGGATTTTTTTTGGATTAATCTTCTGTGTCAGCTTTGTTTTTGTGCAGTTCAGATAAATGGAAAACTTGCATACACAATCGGTCAATAAATGCATTGAGCAAAAAGCCTAAAGAGGGTGATGCTCTCACTGTTCATTTTACTTCCTATACTGCAGCATTTGCACATGGACTTTAACTCACATTTACTCCTAGAACTTTTTTGCTGGGTTGTCTTTTGTCAAAGACTGGTTCTTATTCAGTTGTTAAGAGAGGATTGCTGCTGTCTGTGTGTTGTGTATATGTAGGGGTTTTTATAATTACCTATCCTCAGCACTGCAATTCGCACCTGAACGTGTGACAGGGATTGGTTTGGTCTACTTCTATACTGCTCACTGGATAACGAGCAAGTTCTCATACTTTATGTTCACAGAGTGTGCCTGTCTATCTGTCTATTTCTTTCTTTTTGTGTTATTTCTCTTATCTTTAGATGCTCCAGAGGTAGTTCTCTTACTACAAAATGCATCTGTCTCAGAGAATAATAACAGCCATGATCCAGAGAATTACATTATTTTTTCTCTCCTGTTCTAACTTTGAGCTCAAAGTTTTAAATATACTCTCAGTGGCCACTATACTCTCAGTGGCAAACAACTAAGTATTAAGTACTTAGTTGTTTGCTTGAGCATATAAACCGTGTATCAGACAATCACAAGGCACCAACTCTGTGTATTTAGGCATCTAGACGTGATAAAGGTTTCTTGAGCATCAGACTGAGGATCGGGTTAGGAAAATTTGATTAATAGATAGTTCTAAGACCAACCCAGTACTTGGAAAGTCCATCCATTTTCTATACCCGCTTCTTTGGTACAGGGTCACAGGGGAGCTGATGCCTATCTCCAGCGGTCTATGGGTGAGAGGCGGGGTACACCATGGACAGGTCGCCAGTCCATCGCAGGGCAACACAAGAGACATACAGGACAAACAACCATGCACACACCCATTCATACCTAAGGGCAATTTAGAGAGACCAATTAAATTAACAGCTGGAGTACCTGGAGAGAACCCTCGCATGCAGCAAGAGAACATGCAAACTCCATACAGAAAGATCCCCGGGCCAGGAGTCGAACCCAGGACCTTCTCGCTGCAAGGCAACAGTGCTAACAACTGACCTAACCCTACCACCATGCAGCTTTACTTGCAAAGTGCTGGTTTTAAATTACATTTCAAATTATTGTAAACATTTATCACTATGCTTTGTATGATACATTGTATCAACATTTATTTTCGTGTGCACATTTTGTTAAGTATGCTTTTTTTTTTACATCAGCTTTTGGTGTTCCTTGTGCAGTTGTAGGAAAATCATCAGGAAAGGGTCTATATTACTTTTTCTTGAAAATAAATTCGAGCTCCTGGTCGTCTTTCTTTATTGCTTGCACGGGCAAGTAACTGTTCATGGGACAATTCTTTATAGGGTAAAAATCAAACATCTGAAACATTTTCATCTTCATAAGGCATAGCATCTTTAAATAAGCTCAAATAATAGACATCTTCCAAACCCCAAGGGTTAGATGCACGCTTTGAATGTTCGTGGATAAAGGCAAGCACCCATGTAGTCGTTCAACTCTGTTTCACTTCTTATCTGAGAAATATTGTTCATGTTGGTTTTCTCTTCAGATGTTTCTGGGGATTTCTGTGCTTTTTTTTCTAGTCAAAGAACATCAATTAAAGCTATCACGCGTCATCTACGGACCTGTCAGCTGTCAGAGCTCAGTCTAAAAATCAAGGGTTTAGCCCAGCACCATCCTCTACCTTTGGCCCTGTTCTGCCTCCTTTGTAAAGCCATTGAAAGTGCATTTATTTAAGTTAATGTAGTTTTATAAATAAGGATTTTTGTATTTATTTTTCGCATTGTCTTCACATACCCTAAACCAAGAGTCACAAGGAGCTGAATTACACAATTATTTCACAATTATCTGAATAATATGTGAAATAATGTAAATAAATAAAAAAAGACTACTTTGCTTTTTTTATATATTTGACAGTGCTAGTTAAAATATGTTGAAACATATCCTGTTAAAAATACAGAAAAGGCCTTCCCAAAGGGTGTTATTATCCTGTGGTTTTCCTGCAGCTATCCACACTAATGCACCTCTTGCTAGTGATGCCTGACCATGCTTTAGGGCTTTGTCATTGCATGGAGGCCAGAGATGTCATGGCTTGTTACAAAATAAAGTGCAGATGTGAACTTCCTCTGTCTTTTTTCACCCATCCTCTCTGTTAGCCCCTCTGCTGCTGTCCCTTCTTTCTCCACTGGCCCCCTCCCTTTTGTATCCAGGGAATGTAATGCACGTCTCTGAAGTGTCTAAGTAGGTAATAACTCACTGTTCAGGCTCAGATAAAGAGCTCTATTCATTTAAGTGGCTGCTCCCCTTCTACACACGAGTGACACCTATCCCCTGGGAGAGCAGGGGGCTGGAACTACAAGCACAGCCTTCACCAGTCTTGATTACCTCCGTTGGTGCTCTTCAGTGGTGGAGCATATCCCCCTCTATGTGCCAGTTTCCTCAAAGTGTAATTCTCATTAGTTTTTTTTTGTTGTTTTTTTTTAAGGGGAACCTCTCAACTTTTTTTGACTTTATTCCTCATTCCCCTGCCTACCCATTAATAAACTAACTCAGAGCCTTTATTTTCCGGCTCAGCAGCTAGTGCTTCCACATCTCTTTCTGATGCCTACACTCAATCTCACCTGTAGTTGTGACTTCCCCTTAATGTTCTCTTGTGGTGTGGTCGTCTTTATTATCTGCTGTGATTGTTTCCCTTTCCTATCTCCATATGCCCTTTCCAGCTCTGTGTCTCCATCTCTCATCAGGGTGTCTGTGAAATCCCAAAGCTTTGGGAGTCACTGATGTGGGTACCGGTTGCTGGTACTCATGGGTAGAGTATAGATCATTCATCCTTTGGACAGGTATGTAATAGTGGCAGGACAAAAAAGAGAAAAAAGACAGTGGAAGATCTCAGGAGGCATGCGAATCAATTTCATCGGAAATCATCAGAGCAAAGAAGCAGAACCTAGCTCTGCCTTTTTTCCTCCCTCTTTTTCTCTTTGTCTTTTTTTTCCTGCTCACCTATCCCCGGTCCTCCTCGATTACAACCACTGATCAGCTAACAAAACACTTTAATGGCATGCTAGCTAAGCAGCAGAAGAAATCCCTACACAAATTAGAACATAAAAGTAATTATTTGAGTCATCGGCTTTTTCTTGGCTCCTGAAAGAAAATTCTGGTCCAGTGTTCAGAACTGTAGA
This sequence comes from Crenichthys baileyi, assembly GCA_036173005.1. Classification (NCBI taxonomy): domain Eukaryota; kingdom Metazoa; phylum Chordata; class Actinopteri; order Cyprinodontiformes; family Goodeidae; genus Crenichthys; species Crenichthys baileyi. The sequence goes on from JAHHUM010002348.1 coordinate 318,735, forward strand.
ATAAATGGCTCTTTTCTTGCTTCTGCCACATTTCCCTGGGCACAGTGTTCCATCAGAGTAAAAAAAGTAGACAAAAAAAAAACCCACAGTGATAATTTCAGTAGTTCTTCTGAATTCGTTCATGGCATGAACCACCATTCCTGGAGCAGGGAGAGTACTGAACACATCTTTGTTTTTTTTTTGAGAAAAAAAACAATAACCGGGTTATTGACAAGACACACATACGCAGATATCAGAACAATTTGGTCCATGTATTATGTGTTAAAAAGTGGAATGATACTAGGCATGAGTAATGAACACCTAAAGAAAAGGCAAAGAAAACCAAGAAAATTCTCTAAATCTTTTAGAATTTACAAAACAGTCCTCTGGCCTTTCAGCACAAAGTAATATGGGTTTGTTTATTTATAATTTAACAACTTGCCTTTCTTTTTTCTTTATTTACAAAAAATGCTGTACATACACATACATGTACATACTCTCCCATTTATCCTTATTTTTACTTCCTCTAAAGTTTATATGTTTATATTAAATGTTTGTTGTGAACGCTTAAAATTGTGGAAGTCGTTATTTTTGTACTGAATCTTGGCCAATTAGGCTGACTCTGATTTTGATTGATGGAAAAAAACGTTTCTCCTTACCAATTTATGGCACAAGAAGCATCTCTTAATAGGTAAAAGCAAAGTGCTCTCTCAAGACCTCCACAGCCTTATTGTTGCAAAACATACCAATGGCATTAGTTGTATAAATATTTCTAAACTTATTAAAGGTTCAATGAGCATCATTTGGGCCAGTATACACAAGTGGAAAGAACATAATTTCACCATAAACCACAACCAGGCACTCCTTGCAAGCTTTCTTGCAGAGGAGTCAAAAAGAATAAACTGGAGATTTTTCTTAGAGACAACTGGAGAGAGCTACTGGGAGAATATATTCTAATCAAATGAAACCAGAATTAAACTTTTTGACTGTCATTGCACACATCATGTTTGGGGGAGAAATTACTATTTTGAATATTTTGAATAATTGAACGAAGGACATGCAGAAATTCGCTGAGACAGTCTTGGTAAGAGTCTGAAGATAAAATGAGAGTTGATTTTCCTTTGTAAGACAATGATCCCAAACATGTAGCAATTTGATTTCATAGAAATAAAATAAGGTTGCTAGAATGTCTCATTCAACCACTGAACTTGAATCTACAGAACTGAAGCTCAAAGTGTACTGATGAGGCCCCCAAAACCTTTAGGATTTGAAATGGTTGTGCAGAAGATTGAGTCAAAATTATACCTAGTGAATGCATGCTTGCAACTTGTTTTTCCATGCAAAATATGTATTGAAGCTGTCATTCCCAAAAAAGCTTTTCTACTAAGTGACAAAAATATTTTCGTTAGCACGTTCATTACTTATTCCTTGTATAATTCCACATTCTTTCATGTCACCTAATTTATGGACTAATTTGCTTTGATTTGATTTTTATTGTTAATACTTATTTTCCACACTGTATACTAGAGGTGAACGGAGTGAAAGTTAACAGCTTTAAGTTTTACACCTGCTGTTTCACTCACCTGTTAAATGGACCTTTAAAAACAGCCTAACATGCATGCACTGGGTACCTGTAGCAGAGATGTGCATGCTAATGTCTTAAATGGTATGGCCATCTAGCACACGTTTCACTTCATAAACTGAAATGAATGACTGTTGGCTGACTAACACACACCATTTGACCTAGCGCTCTGTGGGAAACAATGATGTGGGAGACAAGAAAAATTGCCCATCAATCAAACACCTCGGTTGGTCAAGAGAGCTCTCATTGTAGTAGTAATGTTCAGTGAATTGATTATGGAATGATGAGGTGGTGTAAAATGATGCCGCTCACACATTTATAGCATACTTATTTTTTTAATTATAGTGCCCATAAAACGTCTCAACAGATGTTAATGTCTCTACACAATGCCTGGAAAGGAGTGCCAGTGCTCTGTATTATCTAGCTGGAAATGGTGATAAGGTGAGTTCAATGTGTTGAAAAAGACAAAGACATAGATTGTAAGACACTATAAGCCAAGACAGATTCTGCCAAGTGGGTTTTCCACTCTACCAGTACAGAAGTGATGCATATCTCCACAGTATGCTCTTTAATTGGCACTATTAATATCAGTTAAAGTTTTAATACCTATTTATTAAAACCTTAAACTTTTTTTCCAGATGCCTAATGTGAATAGAGTTATGAATCTCAAGGGTTGTGCTCTATAAAAAGACTCCCTCATACATTTATAATGCTCTACCACTTACTTAATTTGCAAGATCTCACTTCTGATAGATTTTTTTTTAAAAAGGACTCACCCAAAGTTTTAATATTAAAATGAATGATCTGTGTTATATACTTTCCAAAAAGCTCAGATATTTCTGGAATAATTTAGTTAAAACTGTAAACATCACCTTCACATTGCAATAATTTTAATCACTGTCATTCAATTCAATTAAATTCAATTCAATTCAATTCAGTTTATTTATATAGCACCAATTCACAACACGTCATCTCAAGGCACTTCACAAAAGTCAGGTACATACATTCCAATTAATCCTAACCACTGTCTTGAACCTACTAATATTTTTGTCTTGACCTTGACGGATGATCTGAACTGGTCATGTATAAAATGTAAATAATGTGCAGGCTTATAGAGGCAAGGCAAATGTATCTGTACATTTCAGCAATAACACAATTCCTAGTTTGCCCATGCTTCTGGGGTTGCAGAGTAGACTTGAACCAGCAGATCTGAGTGGTGTAAAAGGTTAATACAATACAAATACAACAAATCTTGGACCAAATCATATAACAGACAACTTCAGTCATTAAAAAAAAATAATAATACAATGTGGATTTTTTTTATACACACAGGGTTAAAATTAAACAGACAAACTTAAGAAATATTTAAATACAGCACATTATTTTGTATTAATCAACAAGGTTCTGGCATGATTCTAAATGTTTATTGGACCACTATTCTTATCACATCTGGTAGGCCTCGCTTTGGGATCCAGCTTTTAAGCATAGTTCATAAATGTTAAAATAGGCTTTAAAAAACCTCTTCCAGAAGCCTTCTTTTTTCCATTCCACAACCAGTTATGATGTGCTTTGGGATCTTTGTCCTGTTGGCACATGCAACTATAGCCAGGTTTTAACCATCTGACCCAAACCATTAGACTCAGATAAAAAGAAAAATTCTTATGATATTAAAGAACAACCCACGGTTCAAGCCTGTTATAAACTGGGAGATGCAAGAAAAGCAGTGTCACTGTCCAGAGTAAAGTAAATTTACATAAAGTGGGTAAAAAAAATGGAACAAATTCTGCAAGCTGACCCTCAAAGCCACTGATAGTTGAAAAATGGACACAGTGTATAGGACATAAGATACTGATCCCAAATAAATATCAACGCTGTTTTTGCAAGGATAAAACTGGCTAAGATCAAGCTTCTGGAAAGATCCAGACAACAACCCTATTAAACATGTATGAACTGTGCTTTAAAGCAGATATGTGCCAAGAAACCAAACAACTAAAATTAGCTCTAACTTTTCTGAATGATAGTGGTCAAATATTCATGCAGACTTATCCCAGATTGTTGATGGCAATGGCAAATAAGAGCTTTTTCCAATAACGTTTTAAAAAACATTTATCAAAGTAGTATGGGTGTAATTCTATAATTTACCCTGTATGTAGAATTGTGAGTTGAGATAATCTTCAATAGGTTCAAAGTTGTTTACAAAAAAATCACTCAAGTGGTATGCTATATTACTAAAACCCTCTGATTAAAGAAAGGTTAAAGGAGATACTTTAAATCTGCAAATTAACATGGCATTCATTCTGGTGATGAGTGCATGTAAACATCTGTCAGTAACTGTAGTGCTGCATGCATTATACTGTGCTTTGATGATTTGAGAATAGTTTTTTTATTCAATTTGGGCAATATCTAGAATGTTATTTACATAAAATTATTGGATTCAACTAAATAGGTTGCTGACGTTGTAATAGGTTTTAATTATCACAGTTTAATTTACCGGGGATCCTGGTTCCCATAACACCCACTCCCCTCCTCTGAACTCCATTTGAAATGGAAATGGTGCTTCGCATCTTCATCCTCCATGCACCGTTTCTTCTATTCTTTTCACTCCTGTATCTTCAACCAACCTCCCCCCTGCCCCCATTTGTTCACCTCCCCCTCACATTGGTCCCCTGCACCTCCATCTCCTTCACCTCATGGTTTCAGATGGAGAGTGTGAAATGCAGCTTGTATAATTAAATATTAACAGCCTGCTGATGAGGGTATTGAGAGCGAGGGTGGAGGAAGGAGCACACCACTGAATCCTCTGCCCTACTTCTTGCGGTTAAAGTCTGCTGGGAATTACTCATGTATCTTCTAACCTGCACTGGCACCTAAAGAGGCGCAAGGGTTGCAGCAGGCTGTGCCAAAGTGGCAACTGAGTGAGCCAGGGTCAATCAACATTAATAGAAATCCAATTGGGCTGGTTTAATTCCAGGGTGGAGCAAAGCTTTCATTATTAATCAGCCTGTCAGATGCTGTTCTTTTCTGTTGGGATAAGAGTGTTTAAAAAAGAAGTGGCTTGCTTTATAAAGTTTTTTTACAGTTGTGTAGATAAAAAAAGCAAACGACCGCCAAAGAAGACACGTGTCTTAGCAGCAGTAACCCGAAAATTTGGAAATCATTATTTTATTTAAAAGTTAATCAATAACTTTGCAGCACAATACACTCTTGCTTTTACCCAGTATTTAGTAAAGTTGGCAGATTGTTTTAAAACCCCATGTTATAATCAGCTCGCTCAATGCTCAAAATGCACTAATAGGAGAGGAGAATATGTAAACCTCCCTAAGGGAAAGCTCTCATTCCAGCTCTGTTGTTTGTTGAGGCATTACCATACACAAGTCCTCATAATCTCAGCAATTAGACTTGATTAAACTAGGCTTTATGCAATATCGAGCAATGCGAACACACTGGCATGATTTAATGTAGTCTCAAAAAAATCATTATTATATGCAACAAAGAGAAGATTTTAGCAACAAAACACACAGCAAACTTTAACCAGAGTTCGTGAGCTGTACTTCCTCTTTAAGTGTGTGTGTTTCTGTTTTACTTAGGCCTTTCTAACAATCAGACGAGCAATTGGAGACCCTTCTGCTCCCACTCGGTCCATAGAATTTCTGTACGTTTGTTCTCTGTCTGTGCATGCATTCAAATTGCCTTTAAAAGTGGACACAAGCAAAGTTCCCAACCGCTGCCTCTTAATTTCTCTCTGTGAGAGATGTTGACGTTCAGACTGTAAGCATCGCACAGCTCAAGGAGGCTGTGAAGCAATTAGGGCTCTTTGCTGCCTCTGGCATTTCATTCCCAGTAAATAAAGCACCCTGCTGCTCCAGGCAAGTCATGACAAGAGAAAACACATAGCAGACTCTTAGCTGCTGAAGGAATTCAGCAGCTAAGAGTCCCCTTAGAGTCCCCCCCGCACACACACACACACACACACGCATGCTTGGCTCAATAACAGAATTTGGAGGTGAGAATTAGTCGTGTTTGTCTTTGAGTTGATCTGCTGTGCCATCTTCCATCAAGAAGTGACTGCCCAGTGAGGCTAATGGTCCCAGTGCTTTTTGCAGAGTGAGCTGCGTTGAGAAGGTTAACCAACCTCCATACAACACCAAGGAAATTAAATGCATGTTTTTCTTTTCTTCTCATAACATTTAGAAGCATTTCTGAATAAAGTCAAAAAAGATATTTTCAGACAAAACATGGTTGTCTGAATGAGCTCTAACATAAGATTAGGGGAGACCAGTGACAGTTGCAACACTTTTTGCATTTGATTCTGTTACTCAGAGATGGTTTGGATTAGGCAAACCCAATTTTTAAAAAAATTTTTCAATTTGCAGCTGAAACGAAAGAGTCAGATTTTGCAACTGACCCCAAGCCCAGGGACAGCTGCAACAGTATGGTGCTACACAGTGGTGTCACTAGGCCTGTTTTAGGGGGGCTGAAGCCTCCCTAAAATATTCTCAAGCCCCCCTTAACTAACTTTTTATTTTTTATTTAGTTTTATTTATTAATTTATTTTACAAAAAAACTGCCGACAAATTCAATATAATGTGGTCAGAATGTGAGTTTAAATAAATAACCATATAACTTTCCCTTTACTTCATAGTGTAAGGTCGAGAGCACCATCAGTGCGTAGTTATCCAATACATTCCACTTGTTCATAGAGTACGCCCACATCACTGTCACTACAGTCCACGTTTTCCCTGTGACTTTGCTTGCAGTGTGTAGTACACACAGCCGACTGGAGCAGCAAGTAGATTCAATGAGCAGGTCAGGAGAAGATTCAGCGAAGAATGGCTATACGAAAGATTTTCAAGAAGGTAAATATGAATCATCACTGCCTGTAGTAACAATAAGTTATCTCCAGCCCCCAACTAACAGCATAAAATCCCATGTAATTAATGAACCAAGTGCTCCCTGTTTGACAAATAAAAACCTTACTTGCACTCCATACAAAAGTGAGTTACGTTCCAGCTCTAAAAGAACGTTGCTACTTAGTAACTAGTTAGTCTGAAATGCATTGTGAAGGTCCTCCTGGTTGTTTGTAGAGTTAAGTGTGCATTCTTTCTACCATCTACTATCTTTGGGTCTCCCTTGGGACGCCCTTCTTGAGCATCAGCTGTGTTTCTCACTTTACACATGGATGATTGCACACCGTGAAACAGGAGCTGAGCTCATTCACGTCTGATTATCATCAGTGGATAATAATAATACACTAATAATAATCACTTCACCATTGCTATTGACCTCTAGGAGTCAGGGCAGATGAGCACAGAGAGTGAAAAGAGAGACACCTCTTCTGGAAAGGTGAGTCTACAGCAACGGTCACCTTGCAAGGGCCTAATGAGTAGCTGCACGGTCTAAAAATAGCGACGATATTCACCGAAGAACCATCTAAAATTGTTTTAAAATTAGGTTGTGGGAGATTTTTGAATTGTTGTTGAATTAGTATTTGCCCTTGAGTGGATTTAAAAACAACAGTATTAAAATAAATAACAAATATTTAAAAAATACCTAATCTGAAAGTGTGGGGAATTGTTCACTAAATAAATATTACTTAAATAAAACTTTGTACAAACATACACTAGATATGCAAGCTGATTGTTCAGTTGGTGCATGTGTATGCATGTGATTGGTTTATTAGATTTTTTTCTGGATTGCACTTTTTATTCAAATACAACTTGTGTGGTGATTTGTAATAACTCTGAAGATGGCCACAAGCTGAAACGCGTGGGTCTGCTAATAAAGTTTGTTCCAAGTACTTCAAGCGTTGCAAAAGTTTTCACCTTATCATGAATATGAAATATGAAGTATTTCAGTCAAGGTGCACCAAATCAGACCTATAAACTATAGCTTTTATTTAGCAGAGTAATAATTACAAAGTGGAGATCGTAAAGAGAGGTATATATACGACAAATTAACCTGACACAAATATTTTAAGGAGTACCTTAATATTACAATAATTCAATAATTTAGAGATAATTTTCAGGGTTTGAAATTACAACCATTTTAGTCACATATGGGCCCCAAATGTAATCTGTGCGACTTCAAAATATTTAGGCGCAAACAATTATTGTGTTGTGAGTGAAAGTCATGGCATTTGCCTTTATGTTGATCAGTTGTTTATTCAATTAATTGTGTTTCAATGTATCGTTAATGCTCAGGCAGAAGGAGATGCAGAGGTAGGAACAGATCAACAGGCAAGGTCAAGTCAGACAGCGCAAGCGAATACAGAGATTGATCAAGAGGCAGCGGAAGATCAACTTATTGCAGAGAGAGAAGGAAAACAAATAGACCAAGAGAGGGAAAATGATGAAGCAGCAGCAGCAGCTCACTCCACTACAGGGTTTGATTTAGGTGACAAAGACAAAAGGCCCAGACCGGTGTAGCTGAAGATCTACCCACTCGATATTTTTGGTACACAGAAACGAGCATTTCACCACAGCTGATTTGAAAAGCACAACTACAGGGGTTGGACAATGAAACTGAAACACCTGGTTTTAGACCACAATAATTTATCAGTATGGTGTAGGGCCTCCTTTTGCGGCCAATACAGCGTCAATTTGTCTTGGGAATGACATATACAAGTCCTGCACAGTGGTCAGAGGGATTTTAAGCCATTCTTCTTCTAGGATAGTGCCCAGGTCACTACGTGATACTGGTGGAGGAAAACGTTTCCTGACTCGCTCCTCCAAAACACCCCAAAGTGGCTCAATAATGTTTAGATCTGGTGACTGTGCAGGTCATGGGAGATGTTCAACTTCACTTTCATGTTCATCAAACCAATCTTTCACCAGTCTTGCTGTGTGTATTGGTGCATTGTCATCCTGATACACGGCACCGCCTTCAGGATACAATGTTTGAACCATTGGATGCACATGGTCCTCAAAAATGGTTCGGTAGTCCTTGGCAGCCCATCTAGCACAAGTATTGGGCCAAGGGAATGCCATGATATGGCAGCCCAAACATCACTGATCCACCCCCATGCTTCACTCTGGGCATGCAACAGTCTGGGTGGTACGCTTCTTTGGGGCTTCTCCACACCGTAACTCTCCCGGATGTGAGGAAAACAGTAAAGGTGGACTCATCAGAGAACAATACATGTTTCACATTGTCCACAGCCCAAGATTTGCGTTCCTTGCACCATTGAAACCGACGTTTGGCATTGGCATGAGTGACCAAAGGTTTGGCTATAGCAGCCCGGCCGTGTATATTGACCCTGTGGAATTCCCGACGGACACTTCTGGTGGAAACAGGAGAGTTGAGGTGCACATTTAATTCTGCCGTGATTTGGGCAGCCGTGGTTTTATGTTTTTTGGATACAATCCGGGTTAGCACCCGAACATCCCTTTCAGACAGCTTCCTCTTGTGTCCACAGTTAATCCTGTTGGATGTGGTTCGTCCTTCTAGGTGGTATGCTAACATTACCCTGGATACCGTGGCTCTTGATACATCACAAAGACTTGCTGTCTTGGTCACAGATGCGCCAACAATTTGTCCTCTTTTGAACTCTGGTATGTCACCCATAATGTTGTGTGCATTTCAATATTTTGAGCAAAACTGTGCTCTTACCCTGCTAATTGAACCTTCACACTCTGCTCTTACTGGTGCAATGTGTAATCAATGAAGACTGGCTACCAGGCTGGTCCAATTTAGCCATGAAACCTCCCACACTAAAATGACAGGTGTTTCAGTTTCATTGTCCAACCCCTGTAGTTAGAATATTCAGTCTACCAGAATACAACTTTCTGCTTCCCATGTAGAGTGTTTGGCAAAAACATCAAACATGATAGTTTGGACAATAGTGGTTGCAAGAACTGGAAGAAAATTTGCAACCTTTAACCTTTAGATCAAAGCAGCCAAGAGAAGCTATAGTGAGAAGCTGAAAAACAGCCTTTCTGCTGGTGACACTTCGGCTGTATGGACTGGTCTGAGAAACCTGACTGCCTACAGAAGCCCCACCACCCTTCCCGAACAAAGTCCTCGCCTGGCCAACCGTCTGAATGGCTTCTACTGCAGACATGACAAGAAGCCATTCACACCTCAAACCAACTCCTCCACATCCCATTCAGGAACACGTTCGACCAGTAAAGCAACCAACCCCCTACCTTCAGATCCTCTGCCTGCACTAAAGATCTCTGAGGAAGATGTAAATAGGCTCTTTCATCGCATGAAAACAAAGAAAGCTGGAGGACCTGATAACGTCTCCTCATCATGCCTGAAAGCCTGTGCACATCAACTCGCTCCGATCTTCACCCGGATCTTCAACAAGTCACTGGAGAAGTGTGAGGTCCCCTCCTACTTCAAAGGATCCACCATCATCCCAGTGCCCAAGAAACCCACCATCCTAGGATTAAATGACTACAGGCCTGTAGCCCTGACGTCTGTGGTCATGAAATCCTTTGAGCGGCTGGTGTTGAAGCACCTGAAAGACATCACAGGCCCTCTACTGGATGCCCTGCAGTTTGCTTACCGAGCAAACAGGTCGGCAGATGATGCTGTTAACTTAGGTCTACACTTCATCCTGCAACACCTCAACCGCCCAGGGACCTACGCCAGGATCCTGTTTGTAGACTTTAGCTCGGCCTTCAACACCATCATACCAGACATCTTCCTCCAGAAGCTCACCCAGCTCAACGTCCCAGCCTCTACCTGTCAGTGGATCAACAGCTTCCTGACGGATCGACAGCAGCAGGTGAGACTGGGGAGCATCTTCTCCCGAACCAGATCAATAAGTACTGGTGCCCCACAAGGGTGTGTTCTATCCCCACTCCTCTTCTCCTGTACACAAATGACTGCACCTCAGCGGACTCGTCCGTGAAACTCCTTTAGTTTGCAGACGACACCACTGTCATTGGACTGATCCAGGACGGTGATGAGTCTGCATACAGACAGGAGGTGGATCACGTGATACAGTGGTGTAGTCAGAACTGCCTGGAACTAAACCCACTCAAAACTGTGGAGATGGTGGTGGACTTTCGGAAAGCACAACCCCCATACACACCCCTCACCATCCTCAACAACACCGTGTCGGCTGTGGACCACTTCAGGTTCCTAGGAACCACCATCTCTGAGGACCTGAGATGGTCTTCACACCTAGACACTGTTCGAAAGAAGGCCCAGCAGAGACTGTACTTCCTGAGGCAACTTAAGAAGTTCAACCTTCCACAGGAGCTGCTGGTCATCTTCTACACTGCCATCATTCAGTCTGTCCTGTCTTCATCCATCTCAGTGTTGTTTGGTTCATCCACAAAACAGGACAGGTCCAGACTGCAACGAATAATCAGGACTGCAGAGAGAATCATCAGGGCTGACCTTCCCTCCATCCAGGACTTATACAGGTCTAGGGTCAGGAAAAGAGCTGTTAAAATCTCTGCAGACCCCACACACCCTGCACATAAACTGTTCAGAGTTCTGCCTTCAGGCCGACGCTACAGAGCGCTGTTAACTAAAACCAGCTGCCACAGAGACAGTTTCTTCCCCCAGGCTGTTTCTCTGTTGAACATTCAATAGAGTACAAAACAACAGCATACAGATGTTGCAAATGCACCTTTTTTATTTATTTATATATGTGTATATTTGTACATTGTAAATATGTATATTCTGTAATACAAAAACAAAACTCAAAGAGCAAAGTGTACCGGAGTCAAATTCCTTGTTTGTATGTACAAACTTGGCAATAAAGCTGATTCTGATTCTGATTCTGATTCTGATTCTGATTCTGATTAAAAACAGACGCCATTCTTGCTTCCACCCACCAAGTAACTGGCAATAGTCGCCATGTTATTTAAAAATTATGTACTTTTTGACATGCTCTCTGCATATAATTTTGCATAATACATGTGGGCTCTTAATGAATAAGAAGTATTTGTAAAATATGGCACTGTAACTATATGTGGATTTTTTCTTGTTGTTAATGCTGTAAACATACTTCCTGTGTTTGTTGTTTATTGTATTAAATTATTAAATTGCTTAAAACTTTTACACAGTAAGGTATCTCTGTTAAATCTGTCCAAAAAAGTGGAAAAGCAACTTCTTAGTTTTTGTTAGCTGTTTGAGAAGTTTTGTGCTGGCCCGCTACGTTCGTTTGTATCCTGTGCATCTCCTTGACGCCCCTGGTGCTACATGTTACGAATACAATATATTTCACTGTAAATAAAAGGATTATTGTTATTATTTTATATTGTATTACTACTTTTATTTAAAATATGCTATAATAATATTACTATGTTATTTATCAGCTTTGATCAGATGACAATTATATATTTGCCTAGAGTAGTAGGCCTTATATGCAAAGATTAAAATCGAAATAAAATGCAGTAGGTTTTCAGTGACATAGGAAGAACTGTGGGAAACCCCAAATGTTGAAAATGCAACTATATTTTATATTTAGCCATAAAACTGCCATCAACACCCCATTATCTACTTACAGTGGGGAGAACAAGTATTTGATGCACTGTCAGTTTTGCAGGTTTTCCCACTTGCAAAGCATGTAGAAGTCTTTAATTTTTATAATAGGTACTCTACAACTGTGAGTGACGGAATCTAAAAAAAAAATCCATAAAATCACTTTGTGTGATTTTTAAGTAATTAAGTAGCATTTTATTGCACGTACAAACACCACACATGGTCTTTTTACACCCCTGTAAAAACACCACGTTTCAACAAGAATAGAATGTCAGATTAGCGTCAGATAACAGAACCTGTCTCTTATCTTACTGCATTGTAGTGTGAGTGTAATTAGCTCCATGTGCTGCTTAGAACAGCACTCACAGCTGATTATTTTCACTTGAACCCAAGAATGTTATATCCAACACTGTTGGTCTTTTCATGTCACCAGGTGGTGTTAATAAATCTTGTTCTTAAGACTGTGATTACTTGCGTTTACTCCGGTTTTCCTGCTCTGCTGGTGGGGATAAAAGATCAGCTGATCAGGTCTGTGAAGCGTTCACAAGCACTGCTGGTTGTTTAAAACAGCATTAAGAAATTGCTGTTAGGATATAACAGCATCTATTTACAGGAGTGTTGAGAGAAATAAAATTACATGTGTGGTTAAAATGACACATATTTCACAAAAACGCCAAATAAAGGGGCAACAGTAAAAGAATGAAACATTTGTAATAATGTAATGATGTGGCTCCAATTTGATTCTTGGGCGGTAGAATAGCAACCAGCCATGATCTGGTATCTCCTTGGTGAAAAAGCCCTATAAGAGGGAACAGGTTTTCTGTATGCACTCACAAATTTGTTCCCATTTGGAATTATAAAGCAAATAGCCAGGGATAAAATTGTACATTTATAAAAGAAACAGCTTAATAAGTCTGTCTGGTTCTTGCACCAGCTTTAGCCTTACTTAGCCATACCGTTCTTCACTAACCCCTCAGATGTATCTGAGTGACATAAATAGAATGCAGAAGTTGGTCTGCTCTAAGGGAATATTTTATCCGATTAAATGTTTAACAACAAAACAGCAAAAAAAGAAGAAGAAATTACTATGGCATTTTTGTTTTTAGCCTTTGTGTAAGTTGAGTTTAGGTTTTCTCTCTCTTAGTCATTTCCACAGCTGATTCTTTTCAGGAACCAGGGAGGTTTTCTGTAGCCGTTTTTCTCCCCCTGTCATTTCGATTGCAGGAACCAAAACCAAATCACAGTGCCGGGGCAGAAAATCTATCCTGGCAAACCTCCCTTGTAAGGATGTAGGAGTTTGTAGATGGTCCCTGAACTAAAGGTGGAGATTTGTAGTATGAGAATGATCAAAAGTATTTTACTCCTCTGCAGTTCATATTTTCAGTTAGCTATAAATCACACCACAGGAATTCTGTATTTATGTCTGCAAACACAACATTTAAACATAGTCACCCATGCTGAATATCATAGTCTTTAATAGAGATAGTATTCAAATACATCGGTACAATCTGTCAACCTAGTATTTAGTATTTATTTAAAAAGCTTTCAGCATTTCAACTGTGACTGAGAGAGAGGAACACTCTCATCAAGTGATTTTATCCAGTAAAGCTGAAATGTACAGTGACACATGCTGTATCTATCTTTTAATTATTTGCAATTTTTGGATTATTGCAATTTCTTATTTTAAAGTTAAAACTGATTTTAATCGAGAATAAGTAGCTTAACCACTATTAAATAAAAAAGGCCTTAGATATCAGGTTTTAATCTTGGTGTGAGCTCTCCTTTTTCCATTGTCTGGATCAGCATGGTTAATTTAAAAATCCATTGAACTTTCCATTTTCATACAGTGGCAGTACTTGGCCTTTTAACCATAACTGCTATGCAACAATCTGACATAAATTGTGTATTGGTCTGATGTTCCTGTTTTTAATCCTATCCTGGACTCTGCTGGGTGGGTGGAGATGTGTGGTCCCAGGTTGCTGCGGCTCCTGCAGGAGGAGGAGGTACTCTGCATCCGGGGACATAGGTTTCGAGAAGTTAGATTTCGGCGAGAAGAACATTCTGGAACCTAATGTGCCTTTTGATTAAATGTTAGTCTGGCCAGCAAGTTTAAAATCCAAATACACCTCTTGCAATTTTTGTAAGCACCTGCTACTTATGAGAAACATTTGCTATCTATTGTCTAAGGAGCAAAGTTGAGCCAGGCAGAGAGAGGGAAATTGGCAGTGTCTGAAAGAAGTAGATGATTTCCTGTGCCAGCACTCAAATAATAATAGTGCTTACCTGTTGATGTCTGGGGCTTAGTAGTATCAGGCATTATAACAATCAGATGCACAATTTTAACACCCCATTGTTAACCAACTGCTCACTGACAGAAAGGAAGAAATGGCGGATAAAGTCTAATAATAGTTTTACTAATGACAACCATTGCCATCACCATTACTACTGTGAATCATTATTATCACTGTCATCATGCTCATTACGGACATTGCCATTTCCAGAGCACATTAAGTGACATTCTTGGAACTAAATGAAAACAGAAAATATACAAAAAAAAGACATGGAAGATTAGCTAAAATGTAAAAACTAAATGGGAAAAGACGGTTCAAGGACTATTAAGTAAAGATAATTTGATAAATGTTTGTTTATCATGCAGTTTTAAAGATTAATTCTGATGTCTTTAGGGGGTTTGTTGAAAAACAAATCCTCCATTCAACATTGTCATGTGCTCAGCTATCAAAATAGTCATTGTTGTTGGCTCTGATGTTTTTTTTTAGTTTTTAATTGTTGTGAAAAAGATAAAGATGTCTATGCTGATGAAATAATTTCATAAGTGGCCTTTGTGCGGGTTTGCTAGCAATATCATTTGTTCATTTTTGCAAATGTGATTCTGCTAATGCTGGAGGTATTACAGCGGGAGAGAGAGGGCTGGACTGTTTGTTGCTGAGCCTGTAGAATAATGGCTGAACATGCACCTACCAGCTCTAGAGATTCATTAAAGAAAAGATGTCAAGTCCCAGCATCTCTGCTATCCTTGTCAATGTGCAGGTAAAACTGTTCATGCACTGCAGGGCAAGCCTGCGTTCACACACATTTGATAGCCAGAAGGAATTTTCCCCTCCTTTTCCTGGATTGCAACTCACTGCTCACATTTGGCAATTTCTGAGAAGCAAAATTAAACGTTTCTCTTTGCTCCCCAGCTGTAGTGAGAGTAAATTGCTGGAGTATGAGTTAAGGTGTGAAATTATAGCTCAACACTATTTGCTTCTCTCCAGCTAATTAGAAAAAAAAAGCTGTGCAGCAGCTAAAGCCTTAGAGAACTGACTTACCTTATTAGCATTAACTAATTTAAAGAACTTTCCCAAATGTACACTGATTAAATAAGAAGAGATTAAAAGAAAGGTATGTATGTCTTTTTTAGTGTAAATGCGTGGCCTTGTAGGCATCCATGTAAATTGATACTAGCAGATCAGTGCCTGTTGAGTGAATAGCATATGCCTGGATGAGAAGCTCAGGGCTGTTAGTAAACCTCTGCAGAGCTGACAGAACCAGAACATGGTCCTGGTTTTCCACAAACTCCACCAGATGGTCATCACTTACTTTGTGCTGGAGCCCTTGGTCAGAGATGTATTCAACTTCCACATCTGGGAGAACTTTTCCAGGATCCCAGGGGAGGTTGGGGGCGTAGAGTCTAAGTGGACCTTGTTCTCCACCTCCATTGTTGATGGTTGATAAGGTCTGCAGTGCCTGTCGCGGCAGCAATCCCCAAACCTGGTGATGGACACCAGCATTAAGGGATGACAACAAGATAAAGACCTACTCCTCTCGAGCCTGGTTGGCTTGTGGGACTCCTGAGGCAGCTGAGGGGAACCGTGAGGCCAAGTGTTCCGCGGCCCGGGTGGTAGCAAAGGCAAAAACTCCCTGGAATGAGATCAGTGAGGCCATGGAGAAGGACTATTTGTCAGCTTTGAAGCCATTCTGGCAAACCACCTCAGGAAAGGGAAACAGTGCTTCGCCAACACTGTTTACAGTGGGGATGGGGTGCTGTTGACCTCGATGGGGGACATTGAGGTCTCGCCTTCCCTGGTAAAAGCAGACACTGAGGACTCGTTTATCACCCAGGCTGACGTCATCAAGGTGGTAAAAAAGGTCTGCGGTGGCAAGGGTTTTTGGGTTGATGTGATGTGCCCTACGTACCTCAGGTATTGAGATGTTGTGTGGCCATTGTGGCAGACATGCCTCTTCAACATCATGTGGCTGTAGGGAACAGTGTCTCTTCATTGGCAGACCAGGGTGGGGGGACCAGAGGGTGTGTTCCAACTACAGGGGAACACACTCGCCTCCATGGGAAGGCCTGGGGTGTTGTAGAGGACAGTCTGGGTGTTTGTGACACCTCTGCTTCAGGAGGAGCAGTGTGATTTTTGTCTCGACCATGGAGCACTGGACCAGCTCTACACCCTCTACATGAAGCTCGAATATTCATGGAAATTTTCTTAACTGGTCTATATATGTTTTGTGGACCTGGAGAAGGTATTCGACCATATCCCTCTTGATGTTCTGTGGGCGCTTCAGGAGTATGGAGTGCAGGGCCATTTATTAGGGGCCATTCAAGGTTCCCCAAGAGGAGGTGGAGGAGGTGTCTGGGGAGAGGAAAGTCTGGGCATCTCTGCTGAGACTGCTGCCGGTCCCAGATAAGCGGAAGATGATGAAGGTGTCTACTGTACCCTGAGAATAAGGAACACCACGTTTTACATGTAAAGTTCTTTAAATCTATAAAACAGTGGCTGGTAATCAAATCCGTGATCATATGGAGATTAGGAGCTTTTGCATGT
Organism: Crenichthys baileyi; assembly: GCA_036173005.1. Lineage (NCBI taxonomy): Eukaryota > Metazoa > Chordata > Actinopteri > Cyprinodontiformes > Goodeidae > Crenichthys > Crenichthys baileyi. Next base: position 335,571 of record JAHHUM010002348.1, read on the forward strand.
TGACCATGTGTTGTTTTTTTTCATGTGTAACTATTTATTTATTAGAGAAAGAATTCATATCATAACTGTGGTTACAAATGTAATTTATTTCTAATTTGTACGTTTAACTTCTCTTTAGCCCAAATGACACATACAGATATTATCATTCTTTCATTACATCTCCCTCTAACTAGTGCAGCCTTATTAAAATCTTTCATACGTGCCTTAACGAGAAGCCCTGAGCTTGAATGTGCCTCGGAATGCTGTGTTCAAATTGTGAGTGTAGGTACAGTATGTAGAAGTGCTTCTCAGAAAAGCTCTTGAAGGCAAAATAACATGAACAGAAAACCTATTAGAGTATTTGGAACTGTGATCTGCCTAAACTAATTGGTCCAGGCTTCCTGTTGTTTCTCTGCTGACCCATCACAAGCTGTTTTACTTTTATTGAAACAAAGAGGACGCTTACCAAGCACATCACTGCTGCCTTACGCTGTCAGTCACATCTCTCTCTTTTTCTCTTTTTCAAATAGTCTTTTCTTCCCTTTTAACCTTATGTATATTTTTTTGTTCTCTCCTAAACTAAAAAGGATGGGTACTGTGATTGTTGCCTGGCAGGTTCCGATGTTGCCTGCTGAGACGTTCTTAAAGGTTTTATAGGAAGATCTGCAGATGAAGTAGCAAAGGATAACATTTGCCTCAAAATGTTAGCAAAAATGTAAGACTTCCCTGTAGTTCATGCTATTTTATCTGTGTCTCTCCCTTCGTTGGACAGTTTTCCATCTTGAAACAATAGCAGAAATTGTAATATTAAATGTTATCTGCTTTTCTTTTCACTGTATTAAAATTGTGTGTATATCATGCACAAAATTGAAATCCTTGTTAGGTTAGGAACACAACTGTAAATCATGCAACCTGTTGTGTTTTTTGCATCATATCCTGCCTCCTGTTGACTTGTACAGTATTGTGCTTGTTATTGTTGTGGCAAAAACATTAAAAATTACAGGAACCTCAACTAGTTGAACCTCAACTACAGCAAATAAATAAGAAGCATAAAGGGACCGCTTATAACACTCATACGGTACATGCTGAGAGCCTGAGGGAGAAAAATTAATGAGAGATAGTGAGGGAGATGTTATATATGATCACAGTTGCCTCTCAGCTTAAAAAGCATTGCAGGCTATGCAAAAAGTCAGCTGTTTTGTAACTCGGCTATATACTGCACTTTGCAAAAGTATTCACACCCCTTGAACTTTTTCATATTTCGTCACGTTACAATAAAACCTTTGTATTTTAGTAGGATTTCATGTGACATAGAGTAGTGCATAGTTTTCATAATTTTTAATAATTAAAAAAACAAAAAGATGTGCCGTGCATGTATAGCCCCTTAACTCAATCCAGAGATCCAAATTGTGCTCTTTGCTTTGCGAAATAGGTTAAGCTCAGTCATGTTGGATGGAGAGCATCTGTCAACATTAATTTCCAAGTCTGATTCTCAGTTGGATCTAGGTCTAGGTATTGAGTTTGCCATTCTGACAGATGAATATGCTTGAATCTAGAACATTCTATTGTGGCTGATTTTATGTTCATGATTGTTGCTGCTGGTGAACCTTCATATCCTCCCAGTCTCAAGCCTTTTGCAGCTTCTAACACGTTTTCTTCCAGGATTTCCCTGTATTAAGTTTCTTCTCTCTAACCATCAACCTCTGACCAGCTTTCCCTAATTCTCTCCTTTCCAAGACTGTTAGCTCAGGTGGAAAGCCATTTCTTGGTAGGTTTATAGTGTCTCTGATTTCTATTTTTGGATGATGGATTGGATAGTGCTCTGTGAGATGTTCAAAGCTTGGGATCATGTTTAATATTCTAAACCCATTTTAAACTTATCCACAACTTAATCCTTGATCTGTCTGCTCTGTGCCTTAGTCTTTGTGATGCTTTTTGTTCACTTACGTTCTTTGACAAACCTGTGAAGCCTTCACAGAACAGTGTAGTAACTGTATTTATAGTAAGATTATATTAAAACAGATGGACTCTGATTATGAATTAGTTAACTTCTGAAAGCAGTTGGCTCTGCTGGATTTTATATAAGGGTATTAGACAAAGGAGGGCTGAATACATGCTTTCCACACTGTACAGATTTGTATTTGTACCATTTGTCATTTTCCTTTCACTTCACAATTCTACACTACTGTGTGTTAGTCTATCAGACAAAATCCCAATAAAATACATGGTGGTTTATTGTTATAATGTAACAAAATGCAGTAAAGTTCAGGGGATTTGAGTAGTTTTGGAAGGCACTGTAACAGCAGAAGTAGTCCAGATACAGGGGTTGGACAATGAAACTGAGACACCTGTCATTTTAGTGTGGGAGGTTTCATGGCTAAATTGGACCAGCCTGGTAGCCAGTCTTCATTGATTGCACATTGCACCAGTAAGAGCAGAGTGTGAAGGTTCAATTAGCAGGGCAAGAGCACAGTTTTGCTCAAAATATTTAAATGCACACAAAATTATGGGTGACATACCAGAGTTCAAAAGAGGACAAATTGTTGGTGCACGTCTTGCTGGCGCATCTGTGACCAAGACAGCAAGTCTTTGTGATGTATCAAGAACCACGGTATCCAGGGTAATATCAGCATACCACCAAGCAGGACGAACCACATCCAACAGGATTAACTGTGGACGCAAGAGGAAGCTGTCTGAAAGGGATGTTCGGGTGCTAACCTGGATTGTATCCAAAAAAACATAAAACCAACGGCTTGCCAAATCACGGCAGAATTAAATGTGCACCTCAACTCTCCTGTTTCCACCAGAACTGTCCGTCGGGAGCTCCATAGGGTCAATATACACGGCCGGGCTGCTATAGCCAAACCTTTGGTCACTCATGCCAATGCCAAACGTTGGTTTCAATGGTGCAAGGAGCGCAAATCTTGGGCTGTGGACAATGTGAAACATGTATTGTTCTCTGATGAGTCCACCTATACTGTTTTCCCCTCATCCGGAAGAGTTACGGTGTGGAGAAGCCCCAAAGAAGCGTACCACCCAGACTGTTGCATGCCCAGAGTGAAGCATGGGGGTGGATCAGTGATGTTTGGGCTGCCATATCATGGCATTCCCTTGGCCCAATACTTGTGCTAGATGGGCGCGTCACTGCCAAGGACTACAAACCATTCTTGAGGACCATGTGCATCCAATGGTTCAAACACTGTATCCTGAAGGCGGTGCCGTGTATCAGGATGACAAAGCACCAATACACACAGCAAGACTGGTGAAAGATTGGTTTGATGAACATGAAAGTAAGGTTGAACATCTCCCATGGCCTGCACAGTCACCAGATCTAAATATTATTGAGCCACTTTGGGGTGTTTTGGAGGAGCGAGTCAGGAAACGTTTTCCTCCACCAGTAACACGTAGTGACCTGGCCACTATCCTGCAAGAAGAATGGCTTGAAATCTCTCTGACCACTGTGGAGGACTTGTATATGTCATTCCCAAGACGAATTGACGCTGTATTGGCCGCAAAAGGAGGCCCTACTCCATACTAATAAATTATTGTGGTCTAAAACCATGTGTTTCATTGTGTTTCATTGAAACCAGGTTTAATTGTCCAACCCCTGTATTATGTTGCCACATTATGACTGTCTTATATGTAAAAATAGGCTTAATAAGGCCAGGAGGAAAAAAAAACAATGCTTTCATTAGATCTACTTACCAGTGAAGCTGAGTGTTTCAATAAGGCTTCAAGTACATCATTATAATAATGATCATTATAATCAATATAATAATGATCATGTCTGAAAACTTGACACAGACAGATTGTTTAAACAGATGAACTGAGGAGTGTCTCTGTTTTCTGTCGATTTAGTGACCATGGCTATGCGCATCGCTTGTATCTCCGCCTCACACTGGTTCACTCTGAACATGTCATATTTAATATTGACTATAATAAGCTGTCAGAGGGGAACATAACCAGACACTAAGCATAAACGGTATACCCTATCTCAAATTATTGCCCTTGTTCTTCTTTTCCAGACCCATCCACTTTTTTCTTCCACTTTCTCTGTCATACATTTTCTTAATGTATGACTCTGTAATATTTTATGTCATGTTGCTCCACATTAAGATTTCTCCTTGGTTAAGTCCTCTGTTTCTACTTTTCCTCCATTCTCACTTTTTTCTGTTTTGCTGCACTCCCTCTTTTCCTTTGTTGTGTGTCCTCCTGCTGTCCTCTGATTGATGCCTTTGCCAGTGTCCTGCGTACTTCATTACTGGGATTTTACTATGTCTCAGGTGGACTTTGCACACGGGAGACTGAGAAGAACGAGAAATGTGTCAGCGGTGACTGGGGCCGGAGTGCCCTACTGAGCAAATAAAATCACCCAAATAACATCACAAAATTGCCTCCTGTCAGTGCTCTTGTGACAGTAGATAAGGCAAAAAGGGTTGCTTGGAGACCCTGCTAGGATGCTAGTAAAGACAAATACTCACGCAGACAGGTGGGATCATTAATAGACTCTAATAGCGTTAAGCTTTGCTATGTCTTTTTGAGTGGGTTACATGGAGTTGTCTCTGCAGAAAAAAACTCCTCTCTGCAGACCTGTGTGCCATGTAATTACAGAGTTAGTTGAGCTCCACTACTCTCTTATCTCTCCTATTGGGACAAGAGCCACATGAATGGACCCCTCTGTTCCTCATCCTCCACAGCAAGCACCACATCACTATCAGTAATAGATTTGCTCCCAGTCTCTTTATATTTCTCAATGTCTCACACACTCTCTCACAGCTTCCTCCCTTCTCCACTCTCTTTTGAGTCATGGAGTCGGAAACATTTGGTGGGTTTATTGATCTCTTGGAGACATCAGTTTTTAGGCTTTTGCATTTATTTGTTTATTATCTAATTTGAAGTTTTGAATGTCACAAAGAGAACATGCAAAACTGACATTTAGGAAGATTAAACAAAACATAATCCTCTGTCATACTGTGAAACCCGTGTGTGCAGAAAAATGTCCAGTAATTTCCATTCAAATCTTTCTGATGTGTAAAAATCTCTAGAGAGAGAGTGTATTACAGTTTTGAATGTGTAGGTTTGACCAGACCATTGACTGGTTCTGCAGTGAGTCTTTCTCTGCAACGCCTGTTTTTGCATTCAGCACCTAAATCAGAAATGGACAGTGAATTTAGTGTTTTCTAAAGTCCTCACTGCTGTTTTGCCTTTTTATCTGCTGAGAACAGCGATGCTTGTCAAAACGTAGTGGAATTTGACATCTTGATGCTGCTTGATTCTCAGGCCGGAGGCTGTCAATTCACTGAGAGGAAAAGGGAGGCTCAGTGCCTCGTTTGAAATCTTGTCTGTTTGACATCTTTTCCCCCTCACCACTGACTACATTATCTCTATTCTCATGCTACGCATGTATAACTCTGTCATGCCATCCTGTGCAGACACTGCACTTATTTATGTGCATGTGTGAGTCTGCACTTACATATCTATGAAGTGTTAATGCTGCGTTTTTGTTTCAGCGAGAAATCAAAATTAAGTATCACTGCTTGTCTTCCAGGGTTCCATTTCGAGGAAAAAAACACGAGAGGGGATAGGTGCAAGTAACAATAGACAGAAATATATTTCTTTGACATTTGGCAGGCATACCTGTCACTGGAAATATCTATAATGGATGTCCTCTTTCTAAAATGACAATGTGTAAGAGAACAGGTCAACTGGAATGTCTGACATTCTTTCTGCCATAATTAGGAGCCTCATAAGGTTTTTGAAACTTCCACCTAAAATGTATTTTCTAAAAAGAAAAGTGAGTAGGTTGTTTGCAATTTGTACGAAAAGAACACTGTAAAACTATCCATATAAACGTATAAACAATATTTATACAACATACAACCTTATAATACAGCTATTACTGGCTGTATTTTCTGTCCCTTTGGGAGCATTGCAGTTTAAACAAATAGGATTTTGTTAAATAAATTGCCACCTGGGCCAAGAAATACTTCTGCAAACCACATGAAAAAAGGGACAGGTCACTCTCACAGAATTTAAAAGTCTGAATAGGCTATTTTAAATACAATGAAGTAAAGTAAAAAAAAAAGCCCTATGATCTTATGTTCTTTTCAGCAAGCCTAAACATTCCTGAGGCTATGGAATATATTATTAAACAGGATAGTAGTATTGCACATCTGTTCAGGCTCCATATATGTTATTTGATGGAAACATCAACAATCTGCAGTATTACCCATTAACACCTGAGATTGTTACACTTACTCGTCCTTTAGGCTACTGTGAAATGGTATGTTGTATGGCTACATATGTTGGCATATCTAACAATGTTGTTAACATGTGTCAAAATGCGAAAAAAATAACTGCCATTTTTGAAACGCAAACTCCTATTCCTTATTGAAGTGTGTAGTTACAGATTCATCACCTCTGTCATGGTTAAAGATCACCTCACCGTCTTGGACTGAACGTTCAACAATTTATAATGGTTCTAAAAGTTCCCTCAAGCAGTTAGGTAAACATGAACTGCACTAATCAAAATGGTCTACGTCCAAAAACAAGAACCTCAGTCTTATTCTCATTAATATATGTAAGAAGTTTAGGGTCATCCAATCTTTAATATCCTGAAGACACAATAAAAGAGGTGCAATGGACTCCACATCGCCTCGCCTTAAAGGCACATAGACAATCATCGGCATAGCAATGGATGGGGATGCCATGTCTTCTGAAAAAAAGGCATGAAATACAATGAAATACAAGTAAATGTTTTAGTAAGAATGACCAGCATCAGATAGACAATTTGGTTTGTTTAAATAGTGCCAGTCCCCAACAACTGTCACATCAAGGCATTTTAGACAAACAGATACCATTAAATTTAGAAGAATGTAATCAACTCAGCAACATGGGCAGATTAAAATGTATTTAACATTCAGTTAAAAATACATTTTAACTCGCTCGAAGTTCTAATACAGTGCAAATTCAGTCTATTACGCTCATTGGTATATTCTTTTTAAGTTAAGGAAGCGTAGCTGATTGCATTGAGTCTAACACTTTCTCAGACATCTCATTAAAAAAACGTAGGATGTTTGATAACTAGCCCATATCAAGCATTCTCAATGTGGGGATATATGTGGTATCTCTGAGTTATGACACTTAAGCAATTGAATTTTTTGAATAAAAATGTTAAAAAAATTATGTGGCAGCCTTGCTTAACTGGAGATCACATCATGTATGCTAGCCAGATATGCAAAGGTGTGACGCTATTGTTAATGTTTAATTAATTCTGCCCACAAATAAACTTCATTAATGAAGGTAACACACCCGAATAAGCACCTGATAAGCAAATACATAGATATGTTGTCTATACATTTAAGGTTTGGTTTTTATTATTATTATTATCTTATTATTATTATTTTCATTATACACAGAGGGCAGATTTTTGTTCACAGGATTGTATCATTCTGTCAAATATACTGCCTCTCTTCCCTTTTAGTAATTCACACATAAAAAAGATGGGGCTCAGCACTGTGGTGGTGGTGTTTGCTAACACTCCTAAAGCCATCATTGCAGAATCAGTAGGATAACCACACCATTGTTGATTAGAGTGGTTTGCCCGATGTGACACCAGCCCTACCCCCACAACCCTCTGTCCACTTCAGAAATATATGCCAGTTCTGGTTTGATTTGGTGATGACCTCCATTTACAGCTCACAAGCATATTAGTGTTGAATAAAATTCAGCCCTGCATTTCGCCTCTCTACTCTCACATGACACTGAAATACAATATCAGATGATGAGTGGAAAAGCATGGTGTTTAGGTGTATGATTTTCATGGTTAGTAAATTGACTAAATATGATGTTATGATGTTAAGGACCCCTGTGATTTGCCTTAACACAAAAAGCTATTTATTAAATAACTTTTTCTGCTACAGGCAATGAACATCAGAGTGAAATGTCAGCTCTGCAGATTCCTAATGGTTTGCTCTTGACTTACTGAGAAGACAGATGGATAAATGCTCACTGACTGTGTTGGAGAGCAGAAAACTGTTAATTCAAACTGGGAACAAGGGAATGAGGCAGATCACAGCATTCTTCTGTAGCACTGTCAAACAAATTAGTTTGTTAGCTGATGATGTAAAAACAAAATTACATTGTCAGAATTAAAAAAAAAGTATGTTATTCCTTCAAGTTTTTCTTTTTTTTTTGAGGCGGTTTTTTAATCAAGCTTGTATTTTGTAAAACATTTTTCTCTTTTTTGTCATCAATAAATTGACTTGTTTATACCATGGAAGCAACTGAGAAGAGCAACTCTCTTTTCTGAGTGAAAAAACAGACATGAAGGATAGAGTATGTAACACCAAACAAAAATTATGGGAATACAATTAGCGTGAAGAGTGTCATACACAGTCGACAGACGGGTGATGTGGAGCCAGGAATATTGGAAATGAAAAATATAACAGACACTGGGAAATGTGAGAGCAACGTGTTAAAATGAAAAAAAAAATAGTCTTATAGTATATTTTCATGAAAAGTACAAGCAACATTGTTTTCAAAGCTCAGATGATAGATACACTGTTATAAATTTAAACACGTGTTTTAATCCTTTACGCATTTCTTTTGTTCCCCATTATATAATGTTTGACTCAATCTTTTTGCTCAATACAAAGAAATATATATTTTAAAATAAAATGTTTATAATTTGGGGGCAAAAAGAAACCAGCCCAAAATTATTTTCATAAAAAGAAAATAAAAAAAACAAAAGGTCAAAGGTCATTGTGTCAAAAGGTCTCTTATAATCTATAGTAATGACTCCCCAAGTAATTACTATCATCTTATTAGTTTTTTATTGTTGAACTTTTAAGGTTATCCAACTAAAGGGGAATAAATGTGATCTTTTACCTGGGAAGGAGCAAAGGATGAGTTTAGGCATAGTATACATGTTTGAGGAAGTGATTATATTATTCTAAATACATTACTGTTGTACTGCTTGCTTTTCTGAATAAGCTAATTCCAGCATTGTATTTTAAAATAATGCAGAGTTAGTTCTTTTAGTTTTATTAAATGCCTTAAAACTTTAACCATTTTTGATTATGTTTTGTAAAAAGTCTCAATGGGTATATTTTGTTATTCCTTCATTTTCTGTTGGATGAAAAACTAATACTTAAATCAAGCAACCTACAACATATTGTATTGGTCTGATCTGAACTGATCAGATCAGACCTCAAAGAAAACCAGATTTGGGTATCAACCTGAAAAGATCATATCTTTCTCTACTTATAATTATAGTTTGATACACACCAATACAAGTTGTTACTTCACCTCAACAAGCAAGCAAAACAGAAAAAACTGTCTTATTTCTCAGTTTAATTTGGTTTTTTTCACAAGAGTGAATACACAAAACAACTGTAATGTCTAGTTTCATTCATTCAGATATATAACATTCTGTATTATATTTTATAATTGTATAAAATTAATATTGTATTATTGTATAAAATATTTTCTGGCTTTTGGTTCAGTATTGACTGTTTATGGGACACATATGGCGTAATGAGGTAATTTCCGTTTATCTTAATTGAATCAGCAATAACAAATTATGTATTGGTTTCTAAATGTACTATCCCATTTACCAATGGAAGGTTTTAACTTTTACTTGAATGAAGTGAAAGGGGAAAGAACAAAGGTAAGGAAAAGTGTGCAAGTAACATTAGGAAATTGAGATTTGTGTCTCTATTTTAAACCTTCTCCTATGTAACCAAAATTCTTATCTAGGAAAGGACATTGCAAATTCATTTAGACCAGGGGTGCCCACCCTCAGTCCTTGAAAGCTCAAATGGCTGTATTCCCTCATCAGTATGCCATTCAGCTCTGCAGAGGGATAGTGATTAGCCATTCATTTGGTTCAGGTGTGTTGGAGCAGGGATGCATCTAAAAGTTGCAGGGTATTAGCTCTCTGGTAGGACTGGACACCCATAAATTAAGAAAGTGTATTCTATGGTAGATGTTAAACAGTAACTTGTCTTCATACTGTTAATGTTATGTCTGCAGGACACAATTCATACTGAAAGCTTGTTTCCGTTTCATCACCGTGTTGGACTCATTTTTTGTCTACAGCATCATTTTCAAACACATTTAGAGACATGAGAAAACATTGAGCTACATCTGCAAACTTTAAAGTTGTCAACTCTTTAAATATCACTTGTCCAACACAGTTGTATGCTGTCAGTGTAAGTGATTTCACAATGTACAGAGATCACCTTGTTGTCTGAGGGATGTTAAGTAATAAATAACAGCCGAGGTTAAGCTCTTTGTACTTACTGGGAGATTAAGGATTCTAAGCTAAATTTAAAGTTGCACAACTGAACACTCAAAAATCGAAATGATGTAAAGGAGGTTTTATATAGTTTGTTACATCGAAAGACAATTAAGCACATCTCAACTTCTTGCCACAGTTTGAACTTTTTAGTTCACTCTTCACTAAAAAAGCATGTGCAAACATCTAATGAACATTATTTGTGAGATGTGGCAATTATTATTTTGTCAAATGCTGGAAATTGTAATGTTATGTCTAATGATCATTTTGATATTGTGCTTGCATGGTGTGGTTAACAGAAATAATAAAATAGGATCATATGGATTTGTGTGATATCTGTAATTAAATCTTTATTAGGTTTAGATTTCATTATAATTAATTTAGCTATTTTGAGTGTATAAATAAAAAAATAATATAACAGAAAGGTAAATACTGTGAGATCTAATGAATAAAGGATTATGGGATATAAGGCAACATGAACTCACAGATATACGTACAGCAATTTAAAGACAAGCATGAATACAAGAGGGACACCTCTTTAAAGCAAATATATAAACAGTCCAGACCCTTTATTATTTTATATTTAAAGTCAACATGAGCACATTTGTCACATTTGACCAACATGTTGTCTCTAATCTCTTTGTAATTGCATTTTGGTACTTCAAGGAAACACACTTACACAAACAGAATAGCACACATAAATACAAGTGATCATGCCTCCATTAGAGAGAAGCCAACTGCCAAAGCAGCCATGGGGCAAAGGTGTGTTGTGGATTATGGTGTGCATGCTGTCTCCAAGAGTTATCTCAGCTCCACTGAAGGGCTGCAGCTGCAAAAAGAAGGTATATCCCTGACATACAACACATACACCCAGAATGAACCTAACCACTGCCACCACTCTGTACAACAACAAAGCAATCCCTAGATAAATCTCAGATATACGTCTGTGCAACCTTTGAGATTCTCTTGTTCACATCTATCTAACTCATCTCTCGCTCTCTGTCTCTCCCTCTCTCTCTTCCTCACTAACACACACACACACACAGAGAGAGAGAGAGAGAGAGAGTTGTCTGTAAGTGGGCTCATGTTTCTGGATGTCAGCATTTATCAGACCAGGGTCCAGACATAAGGGCCCATAGAGAAATGTGCAGTGGCTTGTCAGCACAGTGGGATCGGTTTGAATTGATCTCGGTACTACATAACCCAAACTACACTGCTAAACCACTAGGCTTAGCTGGTATTTTTTCTGTTTGTTTTCATAATTGTATTGTGTCTTATTTACAGGTAGTGTTGACTAATAAAGTTGAAGTTTCTTTTTATATATTTTAACAGCTTCAACTTGCTTTTAGGTTTATTTCACTACAGATTAAGACCATGTTATGATGTGAAAAAAAACAACCAGAACATTGACGATGTTTGCGAGTTTTGATGAGGTATTCTGAGGCACAACAGGCTCTTATTATATCTGATGGAATAAGAGTTCTTCTTCATCATAACAACATATCAACATATTTTTTGATGCATGCTGCCGTTGTAGCAGTAGTGGGAGAGAATGTATTCAATAAGGTCAGGCAGGAGCCCCCTGGCCTGATCTCCACAAAATGTTAGGGCTGGCCTTATACAGAGGCTACAGCTTCACACTGGCTGCTAGCACTCTAAAAAATATTGCCTGCGTGCATTCCACCTTGCTGCTGCTTGGATGTCAGATATAAGAATTCCACCAAGAAGCTGCAACAAACAATCAACATTCCTCTCTTTAGTAAATACAATGCCACTCTTTCCTCTTATTGGAATCTGTATGTTGCTGCTCTCCCTGACAAGTAGGGGTTCCAGAGAGACGAGCTCACACTTCCAAATTGTACCCAACTTACTTGTGAGGGGTTGCTTTATGACGAAAGCAGTTAATTGTTTTTCAGACTGCAGTCTAAATCTAACATGGCAGGTAGCTGCAATCTGAGACGATCACGAGCGTACAAATTTCCTATATTTCTGATGATAAATTCATTTGCCACAGTTTCTACAATGGCGTCATCGGACGGGGAGGCAGAACTAATTTACCGTGTAGCTTTGGAAAACCAAAAAGAAAAGGATGTGGTGTTAAAAGCAATTAAACCAGACTAGGGACAAAGTAGACGAATATACCTCTCAGTGCGAGTCAGAGCGTTGCCATGACGCTGCGTGTGCTCGCGACCGGGTGCTCGGAGCAGTGTGTCACATAAAAAACAGCTTGATGTGGAGACTTTTTCCAAAATAGTTGCAATGCCAAATTCTGTTTGAGGAAGTGATTATATTATTCTAAATACATTACTGTTGTACTGCTTGCTTTTCTGATTAAGCTAATTGCAGCATTGTATTTTAAAATAATGCAGAGTTAGTTCTTTTAGTTTTATTAAATGCCTTAAATCTTTAACCATTTTTTATTATGTTTTGTAAAAAGTCTCAATGGGTATATTTTGTTATTCCTTCATTTTTTGTTGGATGAAAAACTAATACTTAAATAAAGCAAACATAATACATATTTGTATTGTCTGATCTGAATTGATCAGATCAGACCTCAAAGAAAACCAGATTTGGGTATCAACCTGAAAAGATCATATCTTTCTCTACTTATAATTATAGTTTGATACACACCAATGCAAGTTGTCAATTCTCCTTAACAAGCAAGCAAATCAGAATAAACTGTCTTATTTCTCAGTTTAATTTTGTTTTGGTAGTTGCAATGCCAAATTCTACACTGACACCTGGTGTTCTAATGCCTAAAACAAACAAAAAAAAGGAATAATAAGGAAATAATGGTTACAAACTAAGAATCGTGTAATTACTGGCAGTAAAACCACCCTTTAAAAGATTTCCAGTCTAATTTAGGGCTGTGTTGTGACTGGTGCATCAGGTTGACTCCAAGAGACAGATATAAGAAAGTACATCCTAAAATATTTTTAAGGACAGTATAAGAAGGAGGAAACATAATCACTTAGATGAGTGAAAATCTTTTAAATATTGCATGCACTTAAAGAGAGCTGTTCTTTTTTTTCTTTTCTAGGCTATGCCCAACAAGAGTATGCTCCCTCCGGGACATTACTCACAAGTGGAGCAAGAACAAGAGTGTGTGTTGGTTTATGAATGGTCTTTTCAGAGCAGATAACTTTTTCAAATATGTCACTCTGCCAGTTTACGCTGATATAATAGTGTATTGGATATGGAAACGTTATAAATGCTTAGTAATTTATGGATAAAAAAGATCTTGATATTACTCTTTCTATGTTATGCCAGTACATTTTTGTTTGTCTGCTTGTGCACATCCATACTCAATAACATCAGTTTCAAACATTTCTCAGGCAGATATGTTTCTGTGTACACATATACAAGGAAGATAAATACTGCTGTAGCTGTCTTTTGGGTGAATGGCATCAAAGACAGCAACATAACTTTAATGCAATAAAATAATGTGTAAAGGTAGCCTTTCTCAGAATGCTCAAGGGTTTGGGGGGTACTCTCAGGTTTAAATGGTTATGGCTGTCATTATAACACCTTTTTATCTCTAACAAGGATGATTGTAGAGAAAGAGAGAGCCCAGGAGACACTTCAATCAGTGTACGTTATGTATGTTTGTATAGTAATCCATGTTCAAGTGTGTTTTATGTTACACAATCAAAGCCTGTGAGCTCCTTTGTGTGTTTTATATGTGTCTGTAGTATTACCTGTTTTTCAGTGAGTGCTCCCAGTTGTGTCTTTAAAACCAGCAGTGCAGGGGAGAAAGCCTGGGAGCGATGTGAGCTAAAAGTACATGTCATCTTCAATAAACGTTGACAGAGTTTACAGGTCTACAAAGGCAGCCTGTTCCTTGTAACACTGTAGGCAGCAGCATTATGTAGCACACAGAGAGTCTTTCACAGAGGTGATGAAACATTACTCTATGAGTGAATGTCGCTGATGTCAGGCAAAATATCAGGATATGGTTCAATCTATGGTATCTTTATTCGATGTCAGTGGGGAAAATGTCATCAGCTCATTTCCAGTGTGATTTTACATTTCACTTCCATGAATTTAGTTGCAGTGTCAATCTAAAATGTGTTTAAATAGAGACTCTTCTATGATAATTTTCTTGACATAAGCAGAACATGCTTGACCTTCATCTGACCATTCTAGCCAGATTTGGTTGTGTTTTAGATTTTGTGTTGTTGTATTGGTCAGTATTAGATTATAATGTGCTCAGGTAGTCTTGTTTCTTGCTTTGTATTTTGTGTTCTTTTTTTATAGTTTTATTTCAACATACTGTTTCCTGGTTTGTTTCTTAGGCTCCCTTCCGATACCCCCTCACAGTTTGCTTATTATCATACCTTCTTTGCATTGAGTCCTCAGTCAGCTTGCAGTACGCATTTTTTTTTAATTCTATTACAGCTTGCTTCTGCAACTTACACTTAGACGCTTCAGGAATCTCTTGCCTGCAACCCAACATACACAGATATAGGGAAGTTTGCTGAGACCAGTCAGGCACCAATGAATAAAAGGCAGAATGAGGCTCAAATTGCATCATCTTCTCTATATTGCCCCAGCTTTTTCTGCATGTATTAGGGAGGAAATTTCATTTTATATCATCAAAGAATGATTTGGCTTGTAAGGAATTCAATGCAATAAGGCCCTGGAAGGAAAAAAAACATATCTCAAAATAACATTATGATGATTAATACCATATATAAAACATATATGAGGTGAGGAGTAGCCTCGAGAGAACTAGGTTCTGGTGTTTTTACCATTGGAAGTATCTCTGCCTGTGTGACATTACCCAGAAGTATCACAGAAGCATGAATTCCCCTTAGTATTTTAAAAGACTAAATAATTACTTTAAAATAAAGTGTATTATTCTTCCCTGAACTTTTTCTGGGCCTTCATCTTTCAAAATAGTCCATGTACTGGCAATTAGAAAAGTAAATATTAATAGATGTTTATAATAAAGAGAAGATTTTGGGTGTGATTATAAGCATGCAAACATGCAAATGTGGAGACATGTGTAGGTTTATATTTAAATAATTATAGGTTGCTAGGATAATTTACTTCAGAAGCATCTGTAATACAACATAGCAAGAAGGGATTAGTAGATCTATTAGTTGTCTCATGGAGATTTGGTTCATGACTAAAGGAAATTGTACCTAATGATGCTTATCACGCTTTATGCCCAGACTAAGAAATATTAGCAGAGTTCTAAATCAAACATCATGCAGTGGAAAGTTTGACACTTTCCCACAAGTTTATATATTACAATTTCTCAATAAGAAAGAAACACAAGGTACTGTGCATGCATTTTTACTATGAGTGTAGCAATACATCCAGCACAAGTCACCAGACAGTACACATTATTGGGTTCATAAGAATAAGACGAGATGAGATTTAAGCAAAACAACAAAACTATATTATTGTTTGATTTCACGGATAGATTATATGTTTCACAAACCACAGATTGTGTTTTAAAGAATCTGTAATTAGTGTAGAATAATCCAATCCAGGTTTAACCAGGCTATATATTGTTTTTTATGTCAAGAAAATATAGTTTTTTTCACAAATAGGACAAATGTTTTAATCATTTCAAACTGTGTTTGAAATATCTGTTAAATGTATAAACATCCAGCTCATGTTTTATTCGAGACTTTAAACTAGAGATGATCACATGCAGTCCAGATGAAGCAGATGCCATCCGTAACCACTAACAGTTACCCAGTCATGGTATTCTCACAGTACTTTCATTCTTATCTTGCCTGTCACTTTGTCGCTACTTTTTTTTTCTACCACATGCTGCCACATAAATGGTTTAAAACTGGTTGAACTTCTTCAATCCTTTTGTAATCAATTGTTGCTATGCCACCAGATGAACAGTTTTTGTTAGTTGACCTGCTTTCTAATTTCTAATAAGAGTTTCAAACATACAAACAGGTTTCAAGCCTGAAATATTCACCTTCATGTCTGAGGCTCCATAATAATAGCATAAATTGCGTCACCAGTTAAAGTCACACCCTGACAGCACCTGAAAAGCACTAGACACTAGATACTTTATTTTGACTAGAAATATAGCTGTGTTTAATTATTATGATATCTTGTGGCATGCTCTGGTTATACTCCTAGTTTTTACTCACTGAGTTTGCCCAGCACAGGGGCATGTTTTAGGAAATAAAAGGCACTGATAGCTGTTTACCTTAGAAATCATCGCACTTGGAAATCTATGTTTCCATCCTTCAAGATGTAGGAACACATACGAATTGACACACCAAGGTTTTTACATACAGAGGATATGCTGCTGCATCCAGACTGGTCAAACATGAGTTGTCTGGGGTTATTCTCCCATTTTGCAATGCACCTGTCAGAGACAACTTTCACAACCTAAACAAGAAAAACAAAAGCCTGGAACAGGCTTGACATCCTCTTTGCACTGGGTGTTACGAGCAGCACACCTGGTGTCCCTTCTCACAGACATGGAAGCACAAAGAGGCCACTACTAAACAAACAACTGTTCTTAAAAGCAATGCATATTACCATAAATTCCGGACTACAGAGCGCACCTGATTAAAAGCCGCATGCTCTAATTTTAGAAAGAAAACCAGATTTTCAGTTGTACAGGCCCGCACCCGGATTTAAGCCGCGGGTTTTGTTCCACTTTTGTAATATGAGATCTTTACACCCCAGAAAGATATTTACACGTGAGATTTTTAACTTTTAACTTAATCCGGTATGGTTAATATAACCAACAATGGCATATGCAAATGCTTTTTTCGAACAGTGCCTGTAAAATGGGTTTTGGAGCTACCTTCTTTTTTTTTTTTTCGTTTTTTTTTTTTATTTTTTCTTAATTTTTCTTCTACCGTGCTTACCGTTTTTTTTTTTTGATGGTAAAAGTTTCCTTTTTAGTCGCTTTTTTCCTATGTTCGATTTTATCTTTTTTTTATTTTTTTTCTACTTTTTTCTTTTTTAATTTTTTAAATATACGTACGTTAACAGTAAACACAAAATGACGTGCTTATGCTGAACAGTGCATGAACAACATCCAATATCTCCACCTTGATATACCACTGCAGCCTACCAGTGTCAAAAAGTCATCGATCGCCTTCTTCATCTTCTCCTGCGCACTGAAACCATCAAAAGTCCTCTTCTTCAGTGTATGAATTGAACAGCCTCAGGATCTCTTCACTCACTTCAGCCTTTTCGTTGTTGCTCTCTCACTTGAGCCCACCCTGTCCCCTTAATCACGCAGCAGTCCAGCCTTCGGAAACCCCTTGGTGACTTTCCATGTATGAGGGTGAATATGTAATGTAATGTCTGATTTACAATACCGGTAATTGAATTGTGAAAGTGCTGTTGATTTATTGCACAAGTTCATTGGACCTCTTTGAACTACTCATCAATTTGATTGGTCTACTGTTAAAATGTTTTTGGCGGCATGAAAAAAAACGTGCAATAGCCGCACCGTTGTATAGGCCGCAGTGTTCAAAGTGTGGGAAAAAAGTAGCGGCTTATAGTCCGAAATTTACGGTATATGTTTGTTATCTGTGTAAATCAGTACCTAAGGTACCTGAGGATGCTTGCTTTACAGTGTATAGCTGGTATGCTAGATGCGATCTCACAATATTAAAAAGTCTTCACTATTTAGAGTGACATTTGTCAGTTTGAAAGCTGGGCTAAGTCTGCCAAAGAGCTGAGGAAACTTGCGAGGCGGCAGATAGCCACCTCAGGCCTGACAGCGCCTGTATCAGCTCCAACTGTCTCCTTATGTGTCATCTCTATCTCGGGTCTTTGTACTTTTTCCCTGACGTATGCTCCGCACTGAAAAAGCTCACATGCAGATAAACAAGAACACACAAACTGGAGGACACACACTGTTTAGAATGTAACATTCAGGAGCACTTTACCAATATCTTATTTTCCAGATTTTGTCAATGCTTTGAGACACACACACGGTGCACATGCTTGAATGCATACGCTGAGTAAACAGACCTGCCTTATTGCCCACTGCACTCCTAAATACACCTAGTTTGCATCATATGGTGATCTTTCCATTTTAGAAAACATGAGCCTTATTGAAAGTGGACCTACTAAGGTCTTTGCCTGACTTAAAGCATTAGGCTGGAGCTTTAGTCTTTATCTCTGCAGAGAAAAGGAAAAAGAGAGTGTCCGTATCAGATTGAGGCTGTGATGCATTTCAGTTCTTTGGGCATATTCCTATCTGCTCTGGTTTATTGTGTGCGGCTTTGATTATATCTGGACAGCAGGCCAACTTAATTGTGCTAGTATAGCCTGTGTATCTTTTGGCTCCTCCGATCCATTGCAAAGACCTTTCAGGATGAATAAGTGTACGTTTCTCCTGCATGTTTTCAATAATTCTCTTTTGGCATCAAATAGATTCAAGAGAACAGCCTGTTTCTCCTACCATCTGCTTACCAATCTTTGAAGAAAATAACCAGTGACTTTAGGCTCTATCTTTTAAGTAAAAAAAAAAAAATTATGAAATTTTTGAAAATATTAGGTGGTTATTTACTACCCAGAGTTCCAAGCATCCCAGTAATACTGTGTAGGTTGCCCTGTTACTGATACCTTTTAATACCACAACAAAATTAGCATGGAAAAATTCAGCCATCATTTAGAAAAATTAATACTTGAAGTGTCACTGCCCTATTCGTCAAAGCCGTATGCAAGATAACGGTATAAGGGTTATTATCCTTTATGGAAGTGTGTACCTTTGATTCAGTAATGTAATTATTTTGTTTTATTATAAAAGCTTATCTTTAGTGTCCTACTGTGTGCTTCTGATTGCCAGTCAATTTGATGTTGATAAAAAGAAATGTTACAACTAGGGAAATATAAAGGATCATTCAAATTTCTTTGTATATAAAGCATTATATGTTCTTAATAACGGACAGCAAGAATAAAAAAGCCCTTAAAATGTGTCAACATTTTAATAAACTTCTATAATTTTATGTGTTAGAACGATTTGAAACGTCTGGTTCATGGTATACTTAAGTTGTATTTTTTTCATTTATTTTCTTCGCACTCCTTTCTGTGTTCTTGTCAACTTGATGTGTGCCATGTTCCATTTTGTTGATCTGAGTAAGTTTAACAAAAATAGGACAGAGCGCTGTGTGGTTCAAACTACTCCTGGGAAGCACATCTCGCCAGGGGAGCTCAGACTGGCAGAGCATCGTCATTGGGCTGTCTGTGAAGCTAATATTTAAATAAATAACATTAGTTTATGTCATCCGGAAGGTTTAGTACTACAGTGTTGAAGATACAGGAGCTTTACAGGCCTTTTTGCTCTCAATCATTTGTGTCATATCTATAGCTTGTGGCGTTTGCACAAGCACTGTTGGTCTTTGTAGTTGGGAAAGTACCTCTGAACAATGCTTTTGTTTTTGGTTTGCTGGCTAAAGAGTTCAGCGTATGTTTTTTTTCTGGCTGTACTAACCATGTTAGCACAATTTTAAACTTCCAGCAGCAGCTCATTGTTTTGGGCTGGTGAGCGAATGCAGGGAAGGAGCTGGCTGAGTGTCTATTATTGTAGCTCTGCTGCATGAAGAATGGAACAATTTGGGCAAATAAGAATAGGTTAGTTAATATCGATTATTGAATTATTGATTTTGAATAGTTCTTTTTTTATCAAATATCAATATTTCAATTATTTTGACATCACTAGTCGCTCTACATAAAGATGGCTTGGGCAATAGGTTGATTGCCAACCCCCTGAAACTGAGCGGCAGCACAGTCACAAAGACCATACTGCGGTGTAACAGGACAGGTTTCACTCAGAACAGACCTCACCATGGTCAACCAACGAAGTTGAGTGCATGTGCCCAGCGTCATAACCAGAAGTCGTCTTTAAAAAGTAGACATACAAGTGCTGCCAGCATTGCTGTAGAGGTTGAAGGGGGTCAACCTTTCAGGGCCAAGACAATATACTGCTATACTGCATCAAATTGGTGTGCATAGCTGTCATCCCAGAGGAATCCTCTTCTTATTTTTTTTTATTTTATTTTTTTTAGAAGAGGAAAACCTCTTAAAAAAATGATGCAGAAAAAAGCCTGCAAACAGTTTGCTTAAGACAAGGTGTGAAAGAGGATTCCAGTGAACACTTATGAAGCTCTAGTGAACTCAATGCCCAAGAGAGTTAAAGCAGTGCTGGCAAATAATAGTGGCCACACAAAATATAGACACTTTGGGTTTACGGACTTTTGTTGCCGGCAGTTTAGACATAAATGACTGTGTGTTGAGTTATTTTGAGTGGACAGCAAATTTGCACTGTTGTACAAGCTGTACACTGACTGCTTCACTTTGTATCAGCATCATATCTTCAGGGATGTCTTTTGTGAGATACTATACATACGTATATTATATATATATATATATATATATATAATATATATATATATTATATATATATTTAATATAATGTACAGGGGTTGGACTGTATATATATACAGGGGTTGGACAATGAAACTGAAACACCTGGTTTTAGACCACAGTAATTTATTAGTATGGTGTAGGGCCTCCTTTTGCGGCCAATACGGCGTCAATTCGTCTTGGGAATGACATATACAAGTCCTGCACAGTGGTCAGAGGGATTTTAAGCCATTCTTCTTGCAGGATAGTGGCCAGGTCACTACGTGATACTGGTGGAGGAAAACGTTTCCTGACTCGCTCCTCCTAAACACCCCCAAGTGCCTCAATAATATTTAGATCTGGTGAACGTGCAGGCCATGGGAGATGTTCAACTTCACTTTCATGTTCATCAAACCAATCTTTCACCAGTCTTGCTGTGTGTATTGGTGCTTTGTCATCCTGATACACGGTACCGCCTTCAGGATACAATGTTTGAACCATTGGATGCACATGGTCCTCAAGAATGGTTCGGTAGTCCTTGGCAGTGACGCGCCCATCTAGCACAAGTATGGGGCCAAGGGAATGCCATGATATGGCATACCCAAACCATCACTAATCCACCCCCATGCTTCACTCTGGGCATGCAACAGTCTGGGTGGTACGCTTCTTTGGGGCTTCTCCACACCGTAACTCTCTCGGATGTGGGAAAAACAGTAAAGGTGGAGTCATCAGAGAACAATACATGTTTCACATTGTCCACAGCCCAAGATTTGCGCTCCTTGCACCATTGAAACCGACGTTTGGCATTGGCATGAGTGACCAAAGGTTTGGCTATAGCAGCCGGCCGTGTATATTGACCCTGTGGAATTCCCGACGGACACTTCTGGGTGGAAACAGGAGAGTTGAGGTGCACATTTAATTCTGCCGTGATTTGGGTAGCCGTGGGTTTTATGCTTTTTGGATACAATCGGGTTAGCACGCCGAACATCCCTTTCAGACAGCTTCCTCTTGCGTCCACAGTTAATCCTGTTGGATGTGGTTCGTCCTTCTTGGTGGTATGCTGACATTACCCGGATACCGTGGCTCTTGATACATCACAAAGACTTGCTGTCTTGGTCACAGATGCGCCATCAAGACGGTGCACCAACCAATTTGTCCTCTTTTGAACTCTGGTATGTCACCCATAAATGTGTGTGCATTTCAATATTTTGAGCAAAACTGTGCTCTTACCCTGCTAATTGAACCTTCACACTCTGCTCTTACTGGTGGAATGTGCAATCAATGAAGACTGGCTACCAGGTTGGTCCAATTTAGACATGAAACCTTCCACACTAAAATGACAGGTGTTTCAGTTTCATTGTCGAACCCCTGTATATACACACACACACAGTGGAGAGGTATCCAGAAATGTTTAATTTATTATTTAGCATTTTATTGCATCACATAAGTATTTGATCACCTAACAACTAGTAAAAATCCTGGCTCTCACAGGCCTGTTAGTTCTTTTTTAAGAAGCCCTCATATTCTCCACTCATTACCTGTATTAACTGCACCTGTTTGAACTTATCTGCATAAAAGACACCTGTCCACACACTCAATCAAACAAACTCCAGCCTCTCCACAATGGCCAAGACCAGAGAGCTGTATAAGGACATCAGGGATAAAATGTTAGGCAACAACTGTTGGCGCAATTATAAAAAAATGGAAGAAGTTCAAGATGATGGTCCATCTACCTCGGTCTGGGGCTCCATGCAAGATCTCACCTTGTGGGGCTTAAATGATCATGAGGAAGGTGAGGGATCAGCCCAGAACTACACGGCAGGACCTAGTCAATGACCTGAAGAGAGCTGGCACCACAGTCTCAAAGAAGACCATTAGTAACACACTACGCCGTCATGCATTGAAATCCTGCAGCGCACGCAAGGTCCCCCTGCTCAAGCCAGCACATGTCTAGGCCAGTCTGAAGTTTGCCAATGACCATCTGGATGTTCCAAAGGAGTAACAGGAGAAGGTCATGTGGTCTGATGAGACAAAAACAGAGCTGTTTGGTCTAAACTCCACTTGCCATGTTTGGAGGAAGAAGAAGGAAGAGAACAAACCCCAAGAACACCATCTCTACTGTGAAACATGGAGGTGGAAACATCATTCTTTGGGGATGGTTTTCTGCAAAGGGGACAGGACGACTGCACCGTATTGAGAGGAGGATGGGTGGGGCCATTTATCGGGAGAACTTACCCAGCAACCTCCTTCCCTCAGTAAGGGCATTGAAGATGAGTTGTGGCTGGGTCTTCCAGCATGACAATGACCTGAAGCACACAGCCAGGGCAACTAAGGGGTGGCTCCATAAGAACCATCTCAAGGTCCTGGAGTGGCCTAGCCAGTCTCCAGACCTGAACCTAATCGAAAATCTTTGGAGGGAGCTGAAAGTCCGTATTGCCCAGTGACAGCCCTGAGAGCTAGAGGATCTGGAGAACATCTGAACATCTGTATGTAAGAGTGGTCTAAAATCCCTGCTGCAAACCTCGTCAAGAACTACAGGAAATGTCTGATATCTGTAATTGCAAACAAAGGTTTCTGTACCAAATACTAAGTTTTGTTTTTGGAAGAATCCAATACTTATGTCATGCAATAAAATGCTAATTAATTACTTAGAAATCACACAATGTTATTTTCAGGATTTCTTTTTAGATTGCATCACTCACAGTTGAAGAGTGCCTTTGATAAAAATTAAAGACTTCTACATGCTTTGCAAGTGGAAAAACCTGCAAAATGTGTGTCTGTGTGTGTGTATACACCATTTTTTAGTAATAGAAGTTGTATAGGAGTTCCCAAATGATAACATGAAAAATTGCTTGTAAAGTGCTTTGTAAACTGTAAATGAGGTTAAAAGGCTATATGTAACTGCCTTCCATTTATCCTTGAATCTGTCTAGTCAGGCTGACTGATGGTTCTGACATCTTGAAATGACAGCCTGTTTCTACTCCCACACCATCACATAGGCTCAACTTTATCAGGATCATTTGGCCTAAAAATAAACCCATGAAGATTTTATGTTTTTATGCATTTGGACCTTGCGCAGTGTCTGTAGACACAGAGGTAGTTAGTTAAGTAATTTTAGCACATAAGTTTACAAAGCAAGATGTATGGTACACCATAGAAGTCTTGACCCACCCCTTGCCAGTTTTTCAACCATCAGGAGAACATTAACCCACAAAGATTTTAAAAAACTTTGGATGAACTGTAGAGGGGTGCATTTTAAATTAAAACAGCATTAGCTTCAGATGTATTAACACAATGAGTGAACAATGAGTTGGACAGGCACATGCAGCATCCTGGATGATATATTATTTGTATAGAGTATAGAATAAGAAAAAAGGTAATAGAGGGAGCAAAACACCAGATGAGAACCTGTGGCAACTCTTTTAGTTGTCTTCACAGAGTTCATGAGGAAATACATTTACATTTTACTAGCATTTTCACATAACCTAGTTTGTTAACACTAGAACTCCCAGAGCCGTCAATTTGACGGCTTGGAAAGTTTGACATGCCATAACTCATATTAAAACTCTTATCTTCCTGGCATCCTAACTTTTTCTAAACCTGTGTCTTTTGTATTCCTATGTCTCTTTTTAAAAAAAATAACAAAGCAAATAAAAGATCTAATTATTTTTACCTCTAACTACCACAGCCGCTATTTTGACGGCCCTATTATTTACATTGATATTTTTTTTTTGAGTATACGCGCGAGCGTTGCCTAGCAACCGCCACTCTAGAACGCAGTCAGATTGTTGGCATCCTACAAATAGCTTCTAGAAGGATATTATCTGCTCAAGAGGCACTGGAAATGCTTCAAAAATTAGATGATCGTGATTCTGGGTAGAGAGGGATTCTGACGGCTCTTGGTCAGCATTCAGTTCCAGTGACAGCGGGTCAGAGAGTGAGCCTCCCCCGGCTAAAAAAACACGAGTCGTCCCATTAACAGGAGGTTGTGCCGCATTATTTCAAGGTAGCAAAAGACTAGCCCATGTTACGGTTTTATCATTTTAGGCTACAGTTTACAGATTGGTAAACTAATAATATATAAACTATAGAAACAGTGCCACAATCAGTGCAGGTTCAGAGACAGTGAGACGAGCCAGGTGCCCAGCCCCCAGCTATAAACCCAGCAATCCAGCTCCCTGGCAGGAGAGAAACTACAAATCAAGGTACTGATAATGAACAAAGAAATAAACAATAAATTAGGTCATAGATATAGTAGCCCAGTAACAACAACCTATTCTGCATTTTACAGCGTTTTCATCACAAGACGAGCACACACCTGGGAAGGAGGAGGAGATAGGGAAGGATGGCGCTGTGTGGACAGTGGTAGGGGAGGAAGAAAGTAGAGGGAGGCTTCAGAGCCAGAAGTCGTTGACAGAGCGCCAGATCCAAGATGCCCAGACCACGTTCCTCTGTGTGGTGGATGCTAAAATGCTTATCCACCTTCACGGCTGCAGTGTTGCTGAGGCCCGCAGAGTTTTAGGAGATGATTCCTCCTCGGACATGAGTGTGGATGAGCTGAATGCATTTTTAGCGCTAGTTTATGTCCGCGAAGTGAAAGGGGGGCGTAACATGGAGCTGTCCAGCTTTTGGTCAGATTAGCAAAGCTTTTTTTAAAATGTACCCACTACGCTGTAGTATTTTTCAGTACTATATATAAATAACAATAAAACATAACAGGTTTTGATCAAATACTATTATTAATTCTTGTCAAAAACCAAATTTTATAGCGTTAATACGATGACGTCACCACCGCCCTCGCATCCAAAATGCTCGCCGTCAAATTGACGGGCTTTGGAGTTCTAGTAGTGTTGGATTTCTGGGAGTTTTAGTGTTAAGAAGTCACAATGAGGACAAACAAACCTCAATAGAGATTAAATAAAATGTTTTCAAGCTGTTTGAAAGTGAAATAAACAAAAATATTTCTCCTATTTTAGGGGTAGTCTTTTTTCTGAATAACATCTTGCCATTTATAAATTCATAATTAACTGTATGTTAACAAAGTCAAGTGGAAGGCTTGTACTATAAAAAAATGAGCACTTCATTTATTGCAGTTCAGCATATTTTTTTTCACCTTGAGTGAACCAAACCAAACATAAGAACATAAGGACATCTGATATTACTTTCACTGACAAGCCTAAAGTTTGGGCAACAAATTTGAGAAGAACAGGGTTAATTAGAACAATAATTAATTCCAGAAATATAAATTAGGTCAAATTTGACACATACACTAGTCAAGAATTACACTATGACCGGCTGCTTTTATAACCCTTAGGTAGATGGTGATGTTGGGAGCACTGAAACAGGTCTGCTGAAAGTCACTAATGATATTCGTATGGCCTCAGATAATGGACTTGTGTCTGGACTTGTCCTCTTAGATCTCAGTGCTGAATTTGATACAGTCGACCATAATATCTTCTTAAAAAGGCTGGAATATACTGTAGGGATCAGGGGAACAGCACTAGGCTGGTTTAAATCTTATCTGTCTGACAGATTCCAGTTTGTTCATGTAAATCATAAATCATCTTTAAACTCTAGTGTTAATTGTGGAGTACCACAGGGTTCAGTACTTGGGCCAATTCTCTTTACTATCTATATGCTTCCAATAGGTCAAATTATCAGGCAGCATAGGATAAATTTTCACTGTTACGCTGATGATACTCAGCTTTGCTTATCCATAAATCCTGATGAACACAACCAGTTAGATAGACTACAAGCATGTCTTGAAGATATAAAAAGTTGCATGACTTTAAATTATTTTCTTCTAAATTCAGACAAGACAGAAGTTGTCGTCTTTGGACCGGAGTTTTTAAAAAGAAAAAGCTTAGTCAATCACTTAACCTGGATGGCATCAAATTGACCTCCGGTAAAAAAGTAAAAAACCTTGGTGTTACTTTTGACCAGGACATGTCATTTAAATCCCATATTAAACAGGTTTCTAGGATTTCCTTCTTTCACCTCCGGAACATTGCCAAAATTAGAAATATCCTATCCAGGAGTGACGCTGAAAAACTAGTCCATGCATTTGTTACTTCAAGGCTGGACTATTGTAATTCTTTACTATCAGGATGTCCACAAAATGCAGTTAAAAGCCTTCAGCTGATTCAAAATGCTGCAGCAAGAGTTCTGATGAAAATTAAAAAGAGAGATCATATTTCTCCTATTTTAGCTTCCCTTCATTGGCTCCCTGTTAAATCCAGAATAGAATTTAAAATTATCCTCCTCACATATAAAGCCCTTAATTATCTAGCTCCATCATACATCAGAGATCTGATTGTTCCATGTGTTCCTAACAGGGCACTTCATTCTCAGACTGCAGGTTTACTGGTGGTTCCTAGAGTCTCTAGAAGTAGAATGGGAGGCAGATCCTTTAGTTATCAGGCTCCTCTCCTGTGGCACCAGCTCCCAGTTTTAGTCAGTGAGGCAGACACCCTGTCTACTTTTAAGGCTAGGCTTAAAACTTTCCTTGTTGATAAAGCTTATAGTTAGAGTGGCTTACTTTATCAGGGAGGGAGCCTTCCTCCCTCCCTGTTGGATGGAGTAAGGGAGAGTCAGGTTTAGCCTAAACCGGCTCAGTTATGGTTGAGGTGCAAACACACCCTCCATTTCTGCTACCTGTATGACCCCTTCTCTTTTCCAATGGTTATAATCAGTCTGACAGAGAGAGGTATCCCAATCCTTGTAGTTTTTAGTATAACAATGACCATCAGTGGGACCCTTTGTGGGGTGCCTTGAGACGAGATTGTTGTAAATAAGCGGCGTTTAACTAAATAATCTGAACTGAAACTATCTGTGTAGTTATGCTGCTATAGGCTTAGGCTGCTGGAGGACATAATGACCACTTTCACCCTCTTCGCTACATTCTCACACTACTCTCCAATTTTGCATTATTTTGGTGTTAACTTTATTTGCTTTTAACTTTGTTCTCTCTTTTCTCTTCCTACAAACTACACCTGGCCTGGCTCTGTGTCTACCTGTGACACCTTTCATTGTAATGTGAAATAAAATGTGATTCACCATCTTTTCTTTCTCTTTGGTCCAGCTCTGATGCTCTCATGCCTATTCTCGATTCTGTCGGCAGTGGACAAGGGATAGTGGGGACACTGTGACTTGGCGGCTATGCAGTTCCATGTGCAACAAGCTGTGATGTACTGTCAACACTGGCTCCTTGTCAAAACCACTAATGACTTCTTAAGCTATTTGAACTACAGTAACCCATCTGTTGGACGAAACTAAACAGGCCAGCCTTCACTACCCACTTGCACCCAGTTGCCAGTTTACCACTGTTTTTCCTTTGACCATTTCCTTAAACTTAGAGATACTGGCCCCTGAAGGTCAGTAACACCACATAAGAAGAAATGCTTTGGAGATACTCTGTCCCAGTTATATACCCTTGGCTATTTGAATGCAAACTTGATTAAATCCTTGTACTCAGCCATTGTTCAACAGATCAATCTTGCGGACAAATGTCCCTTGCTGCAAAATATATCCCACCCAATAACATGTGCTATGATGAAGTGACAATCACCTGTCTGTGCTCATAATGTTATGCCTGATCGTTGCAATATCTTTTAATCTTTGAAGAGATAATATTCAAAAAAGGGATACACAATATTGCCAAAAGTATTGGGTCACAGTACCAAATCAATCAATTCCGGTGCTATAATCACTTCCATGGGTGCAGGTGTATAAAGGTTTTGTGTGGAGAAACCTGACTAGACACAGAGTCCTGACCTTAGGCTTCTTGAACACCTTTGAGATGAATTAGAGCGGAGGCTACAGTTCTGATTTTCTCATCTAACTAAGAACACAACAAATTGGACCTTATAGATTAACACTAGAACTCCCAGGGCCGTCAATTTGATGGTTTTGAAAGTTTGACATGCCATAACTCTGGTTTATTAAAACTCTTATCTTCCTGGCATCCTGACTTTTTCTAAACCTGTGTCTTGTGTATTCCTATGTCTCTATTTTTAAAAAATAACAAAGTAAATAAAAAATCTAAGTATTTCTACCTCTAACTACCACAGCCGCTATTTTGACGGCCCTATTATTTACATTGACATACGCGTGAGCGTTGCTTAGCAACCGGCACTCTAGAACGCAATCAGATTGTTGGCATCCTACAAATGGCTTCTAGAAGGATATTTTCTGCACAAGAGACATTGGAAATGCTTCAAAAATTACATGATTGTGATTCTGGGGTCGAGAGGGATTCTGACAGCTTTTGGTCAGCATTCAGTTCCAGTGACAGCAGGTCACTGGAACTTTTTTAGCCTCCCCCGGCTAAAAAAAACAAGAGTCGTCCCATTAGCAGGAGGTTGTGACGCATTATTTCAAGGTAGTAAAAGACTAGCCTATGTAACGATTTTATCATTTTAGGCTATAGTTTACACATTGGTAAACTAATAATATATAAACTATAGAAACAGTGCCACAATCAGCGCAGATTCAGAGACAGGGAGACGAGCCTGGTGCCCAGTGCCCAACTATAAACCCAGCAAACCAGCTCACTGGCAGGAGAGAAACAAAAAATCAAGGTACTGATAATGGAAACAGAAATAAACAATAAGTTAGGTCATAGATATAGTAGCCCAGTAACAACAACCTACTCTGCGGTTTACAGCGTTTTCCTCGCAAGACGAGCGCACATCTGGGAATGAGGAGATAGGAAAGGATGGCACTGTGTGGACAGTGGTAGGGGAGGAAGAAAGTAGAGGGAGGCGTCAGAGCCAGAACGCGTTGACAGAGCGCCAGATCCAAGATGCCCAGACCACGTTCCTCTGCATGGTTGATGCCGAAATTCTTATCCGCATTCACGGCTGCAGTCTGGCTGAGGCCCGCAGAGTTTTAGGAGATGATTCCTCCTCGGACATGAGTGTGGATGAGCTGAATGCATTTTTAGCGCTAGTTTATGTCCGCGAAGTGAAAGGGGTGCGTAAAATGGAGCTGTCCAGCTATTGGTCAGATTAGTAAAGCTTTTTTTTTAAATGTACCCGCTACTCTGTATTATTTTTCAGTACTATATATAAAAAAACAATAAAACATCATAGGTTTTGATCAAATACTATTATTAATTCCTGTCAAAAACAAAATTTTATAGCGTTAATGAGGTGATGTCATCACTGCCCTCGCATCCAGAATGCTCGCCGTCAAATTGACGGGCTCTGGAGTTCTAGTAGTGTTAGAATTCTGGGAGTCCTAGTGTTAAGAATAGGTCATCAGAGATCATGTAAATGTAAAACTAGACAGACAAATACTTTTGGCAATAAAGTGAATGTACAAGTTTCATAAACAGAATAGTTTTTTAGCTGTTTTTATGAATGTGATATTCTTTGAAAAAATAAGAAAATAATATACCAATGATTAGATAGCGTTCTATACTGCTGTATATCACTTTTTATACACTGTACACTATGCACAATATCAAATACAGACACACGAGCTGGTGAACTCAGTCAACCCCCTGCCTTGTTCTGATTTAAGAATAAATGCAGCACTATGTTCCCCATAGCGATAGTGATGGGTAGCACTGCGCCTGCTGCTGTGCTCTCCTCGTCTCACAGCTCCAAATTCAGGATTTAACTGGGGTGGACGTGGGGGCAGCAAGATAGGGGAGTAGGGGAATCATAGGCTCTTCCATCATCTGGTTTACCTCTCAGCATCTCTCTGCCAGCTTCTCACTCTGAATAATGATGCACATCTCCCTCTCTCTTATTACACTCCCCACACACTCACCAGTTCACAGACGACACATCTCCTGTCAACTGCAGCACTGCTTCACATATTTTAAGTTTTTTTTTTTACTACATGTCTATGCAGTGTTCATTTTTGAATATTTGCAGTGTCCATTTTAGATTTTATTTTTGATCAACATGTTTTACATAAAAGGGCCATCTGTGATCAGAAATATGAAAAAACAAGGTTTAGGTAGTTTTGAAATTGAAACACTTCAAGACAGCCAGATATTCTACCTTCAGCTTATTTAACCAAGGCTGCAACCCAAACCCATGCTACCCTTTACACCCCCTTCTTTGTCACTTCATCTGGCTATCTATCTGTACATGAGGTTTCTTATTTGTTTTTGTCTTTTTTAATTAATCTGTTGCTGTTTGTATGAGGCAGTGGAAGCATAACAAATTCACATCCCTATTCATTCAGAGCATTGGCAGCTGACTAATAGGAATAGTCTCCAATTGTTGCTGCTTGTTGCTAAATGTGCAGAGCAAATGTGTGGCAGCAGGTGTGTTTTGCTAACATAAACCTTTAAGCAGTTGAGCACATTTCTCTCTGTAATGATTTTGATTTCAGTTTCTGTTTTTGTGGTTTATTTTTTATTCATTTCTTAATGCTTTGAAGATTTATATGTTTTAGAGCTCTGGTCTAAGCTCTCATTGGCTTTGCCCACCTGTCACAATCCAAACTGGGAGGACACTGACTACTCTCTCAAACCTGCTGTTAATGAAAAAAAAATGCCATAGTAAAACATAAACTCAAATTCATGTTAGGACTTAACCGTGTTCGAGTTACAAATGAGAAAACCAATGAGAAGTGCTAAGAGCTGTACTCGGTGACCAAGGTAATATATAACTCACTTTAAAAGCTGATAACATTGTATTTCTCTGCATTTCATGCATTCAAGTGGTAAAGAAACATGTTTCCTAACAGATGTTTTAAACTACCGCGTGTCCCTTTGATTTTAGGAACAGTTAGAAATATAACTGTACAAATATCCCATTATGCTACTTCAACTTCCACTGCATTTTAGATGCATGGCAGCCATATTTGTGGGAAAGCATGTCACAGGCACTTTACGGGGTCTATTGAAGATGTGACTCTGGGCCAGTGAGGTCAACCCCTTCTCTGAACGTCTTTCACCAGACTGTGGTTTCATCAGCTCTCCTCAGCCTGCAGGAAATGCTGAAGGAGGCTTTGGCGTTTCGATCCAGATTCCTGTGAAGATCTATCGGCCGCCAAAATCTAACAACAATTTCTTCAGGAGTTTGCAGACTTTTTATCCTGAATTACGCTGACTTATTTTAAGACTCCTTAAATTTGATCAGCTATTTTAACTTGACTCAATAAAGAGGGACACACCTTGGAGTTGGTTTTAACTTTAGGCTTGGATGGATTGGTATATATATATGACTCAGGTATTTCTGCCAGTTTTATTTGAGTTTAATTTTTCTACTTCTGTACTTGGCGCGCACGCCAGCTCATTCTCCCATTATCTGATCAATCCACAGATGAGCTCACAGTTTTAGAGTTATTTTACAGACTCTGAGCCTTCCCCTTTGGGGTTCCTCAGGATGAAAATGTTAATTTGCTCCTGAATGATTTTAACACTGCTTGCACTATTACTGTTATTTAGATGATATTGCTCCTTGTAAATCTAAGCGCAGTAAAGCAGTTACAGAACCATGGCGCTTAGGAAGAAGAGCAAGCTTGACATTTCTTTATAGATTCTGAGAAACTCTTTAACTGACTCTCAGGCTGTTAAAAGTGCGAAAACTCAGTTTATTTTTAAGTTAGTGTCTTATAACAGCGACAAGCCTCAAGCTCTTTTTTACTCACTGAAGTCTCCTGATTCATCTTACCTGATTCCTTCTGATTTACTTTGTGAAACCTTTGTAATGGTTTTTAGTAAAAAAAAAGAAAGCTGTCTGGTCCTCACCCTCTCATTCCACCAGTGATCCTGTCATATCCCCGTTTCTTCAGCTGTTTTAGACCAGTTTTTATGTGTCTCTGTCTCCCGGTTGTTGGAGATTGCCAGGAAGCTGAAGCCGTCTTCTTGTGTAGGCGACAGTATTCATCAAGACTATGAAACGAGGTCTTTGGTGCTGAAGGTCCTTACATTGTTAACTGTGTGCCAGCTGTCAAACTTTAGGCCTATTTCTTAGTTGCCTTTTCTTTCTAAAATTTTTGAGAATATGTTTTTCCTGACTTCAGGAGCTTCTACAACTACATGGGATTAGTGAAAAAATCAGTCTGGTTTTAAATTGTCATAGCACAGAAACAGTACTTCTTAGAATTTTTAACAATCTGCATTTAACTGCAGACTCGGGGGAATTCTGCTGTTTTAATCTTGCTTGATTTGTTTGCTGCTTTTGACATAGTGGAATGGGATTTTCTGTTATTATGTCTGGACCAGTCTGTTGGTGTCTGTTGTTGTTAAGGACACAGTTCCTAATTGGTTTTGGTAGTTCCTAATTGGTAATTGGTTAGGACTTTTCATTATTTAGCAGATGATCTGCAAATCTATCTCTTGTTGGGAGCAAGTGGAAGCCATTTGTTTATACATGATCTGGTAAACTGTTTAAATGACATTAAAATTTATATGGAGATGAATTTCCTACCTTTGAATGAAAATAAGGCAAAAGAGGCAAAGATTATTGGACTGACTATCAGAATGCTCTTGGTTCTTTGAGTTATTCTAATTTTACTGCTGCCAGCAATTGTGGAGTGTTTTTTGATTACAATTTTAAATTTGATAAACAGGTCAGTGCAGCAGTCCAGTCTAGCTTTTATCATCTGAGGTTTATTCGAAGGTTATGAGGTTTCAGGTCAGAACTCTTGCTCCTTATTCTGACCTGAGGAGACAGAGCATTTCTTGTTGTTTCTCCCAAACTCTAATCTTCCTATTAAGGATGGCCAATACCTTGAATGATTTTAAGTCCATCTTAAAGACCCATCTTTTTGAGTTGGCTATTAATTTCAGTTGAGCAGGCTGCTATTATTAGTCTTTTATTTTATTTTACTTACTGTTGTTTTAAGTGATTGTTTTTTTTTCTATTTTTCTCTTCATGTTGGTCATTTTTATGGTTTCTTTTAAATTTGTGGACCTGTAAAGCACTTTGTTCACTTTACGTGTGTACATTGCTCTATAAAAAGTTGATTGATTGATTGATTGATTGATTGAATAAATGTAACCACCACAACAGAAAAAAGATATCTTTGCCTTAGCAGCTGGAGACATGGCTTCACAAATGAATCCATCAGAATTCACTCCTCATCTGGGTTAAGGTTTTAACCTAACCTAAACTGCTTTTGACAAATCTTAAAGAATATTCAAACACATGGCGTCCGCATACAAAATTAATTTGCTCACACAGTAAGGCATTATTTTAATTGTTGTCAAATGTATTTTAACAAAGTCATTTAAAACTGTTATCTATTCTTTTTCATGTGCAGGATAGATGTGTTCAGTGTTTGGGGCACTGATTGGACACAATCCTCCACACTCCTTTTAACTAAGTTGGTGTCTCATGTTCACCTCCCACCAAGTCTGCTTTCTTATCTTTTTCCTCCAATACTCCTCCTACATGTCTCTAAGACCTCATGAGAGTTAGCTTGAACCTTTATCAATGACTCTTTTTATCCTTTAAAATGTTACTTTTATTCACTCCTTCGCACAAATGTGTTCCGAAGGTTTTTCTCCAAAATGTAATGTTTAAATTGCTAGTCTGCCCTTTTTGCTCTGTTTTTAGAAATAACAATTTTATAAATATGTGCTTTTTCACCTATATGCTTTTACTCCTTTACAGTGCCTTGTTTTAGCAACTTAAAGGAAAAATGTGAATATGTGAGAAGATAAACATTCCAGGTAAAAGATGCACAGTAGAGGGGTCCTAATTGCTTTGGTGTGTATACAGATTGTGTTGCATATTGCTTTACTTATGCCAGATAGGAATTAGTCACCCTTATGATCATGAGTTAAAGGTGCTAAGCAGTGCTGGCTCTCACCATCATGTAGAACTATAGAAGGTCTATGTACAAAACACAGCAACTTGCTTGTCCATTAGGCAAATGTTAAGATACCTTCCCCTTTTCCGGCCCGTAGTAAACAGCTCCCCGTAAAGTGTCTAAACCCTTTACCCCTTGCATTGAAATAATTCCCCCTTTAATATTAAACCCTATGAGTTTGTCAAATTCCCGGGGAAAAAATTTGGCTTTAAATTGTGGTTTTACCTCCTGCAGAATTTCTTGGTTTGGCCCCCCTTTTTAAAAGATTATAATAAATTTAGTTTATCTTTAAAAAACCCACCACCCATTCTTTTTTCAGGGCCCTTTTTTTTTTTTTATACCGGTCAAGGAAAAATTAGTTGTTAATTTCCAACCCGAATTGGATCATTCAGGTGCCCAAAGAATGGGATAATTTACCAGCCAAATAATTTCCTCTTGTTGATTTTCTTGCACTTGGTGATTATCAATTAAACATGTTCATTAAATATTTTAACAACATTTCCATACCAACATCTTAAATCCTATGTAAGGGGAGCTTTTAAACCATTACTTTTTTGGGCTGTGGGGTTGCCTTGCTGTTGACAATCCTGCCTAAATTGAGATGGTATTTACTTGTAATGAAAAACCAACCAAACTGTTTAGAGCCAATCCAGCTTGACCTGTGTCAAGTAGAGTAGGTACTAATGGAAAAGGGGCATTAGAATAGCGATTACTTCTTGAATTGGGCACAATACAACTACTATACTACTACATAATGTCTACTATTGCCTTTATTGGTCCAAAGGCAATAGTAGACATTCTGCTAAAATGATGTGGTCAGGCTGACTGATGAGTTTCTTTGCTTTTCCAGCCGCCAGTTTTTTTACAGAAGTCCCCCAGGTCCTTTGCTGAAACCAAAAATATTGAGCAAAGTTCGCAAACACCCATTTTGACATAAAACTTTGTCCCTTTTTAAAACCCGCCCATTAACAAAAAAAGTAATGAAAAAGGTTAAAAAGAAATCTTGATAAAAAGTTTTGTAAAATCGTTTTAAAAACATTAAAGGAATTAAGCTTTCACAGTAAATAGGACCTCTGCGTGTACCTCTTGACAATTACATCAAACTCTGGTTTAAAGACTTAGGTATCACTTCGCTTGATTGGCCAGAAAACTTGCCTGACCTAAACACCAATTTCTGACATTGTCAAAAGAAGGAAGAGAGAAACCAGACCCATCAATGTAGACAAGTTAAAGGTTCCTATTAAAATAACCTGAACTTCCTTAACACTTCAGCAGAGCCAAAGACTGATCACCTTTAAGAACTTAAGAATTGACGATTTAAAATCATAATTTTGACTTTTTTGTCCCTTAGGTCTGTGAATGGTGGAGGCCATTCTCAAATACATAGGAAATGCTAGTTTTCGTAATGATTTTGTTTCAAATCCAATAATTTGGTAAGCCTGCATACAAATGTGTTGTAATAGTAGATGAGATAATGTTCTATCATTAAAACATTTAAATGTTGTATTTTATAACATACCCTTATTGCTGTCTGACTGTTGGGTCGCTGGATCCAAACCAACCAGGGATAATGTAGAGAACTGATAATGACAGATGCTAGGCTTAGACTTAAATGGTCAACAATGAAAAATGTAAGCAGGGTTAGATCCTAATGAGCAGGCTAATGAAGCAGTGACAGGGCTTTTGTCTTTCACTGTGTTTTTATTCAGTTGGTGATCAGTTGTAACAGAGAGAAGACCGAAACACAAGATATCGCCCAAAATGCAGTGTTTCATCAAACAATAAACTTTCCGCCATTTCTTTTCAGCATAATTTTTCTAACATGAATAATAATGCAAGCCGCTGTTATCTTTTACTTAGTCATTGAGTATGATATATGCCAGTCAGACGTGCTTTTGTCTAATTTGAGGCAGATTTTTCCATCCCTGCTGACAATGATATTGTTCTCAGCTGTCACAGATCTAATTATGTGTTTTCAAAGTCGTACACTTCATGATTTTTTGCATTTGTTTATTTAAAAAAATGATCCCCCTCCCCTCACACACACACCGTTTCTGATGGTTGCGTGACTGTGCTATTAACAGTTGTCATTACCAGTTTAGTCATAACTAAGCAGTGCTGGGTATCGGATACACAGCATGGGTTTTTGCAGACACAAATCATGTTTCAGCAGGACTCAAAATAAATGAGGTCTAACCCGTTGAGAACACATTTAATATTTGCAGTGTGTTTGTTTGTTTGTCTGATGTTAAACAGCAGCGATAATGAATTTCAATCTTCTCTTTGTGCTTTGATGAATTTCTTTGGTTAGCCTTTCACAGTTCAAATCACAACCTAATAACAAAATGTATATTTTATTTTTTATGTCATGTTAGGAATGACATATAACCTGTTCACTGGTTCAAATAGTTCCATTTACATGTCTTAGGAAAGAAACTTTTTTATTTGTAGTATCTGCTCCTAATAATGTCATAGATGGTTAAAAGGTTTTTTGTTTTGTAAAAACTGAAACTCTCAACAGAACATAGAAGTTCTTATGTCCTGTTTTAGTTTTTATTTGAGTCAAGCATCTGACTCAGATTGTCCTTTCTATGACATATGCCCGTGTGTTTGAGAAATGCTTAAAAGCAAGGCATTTCTCTTCTGTACTATCTTGCCATGTCTCTCTGCTATCAACAGAGATGAAGCTCCGGGCCAGGGCTGACAAAACGGCGTCATTATCTTAGTGTTAGCGTCTACCCACGCTTTGCCTCTCATTCATTTCACAGTTAGAGTCCTGGCCCCAGAGGGAGATATAGCTCATGTGGGCGAGAAAGACAGAATGATCGGAAGAGAGGATGCTTCATTTGTGATTCTGCCCATTTGCACTTCTTTTTTTCACTTCTCCTCCAAACTATTGCTCATGTAGCAAGCCTGCATGGTGTATAGAAATATTTAGTACAGTACATGCAGTACAAGGCTTGATACTGGAACTCAATAAGCATAAGAATGAAAAAAAAATAATGAATGGTCCCTGAGCTCACAAGATAAGTCAAAAAAGTCTAAAGTTAAAAAATATTTTTAACAGATATGTCATCTTTGCTGTTTTCAAATTAGTACTAAAATGTTCTTTTATTGCAATAATTCAGTTCAGTTAGTGAAATGTAGATATTATATTGATTAAACCAGCATAATTGATGATTATGGCTTGGAGATACTAAATCCTCAAATTGTGTCTTCACATAAAATTTGAATATTAATTTTGTCTAGTAAAAATATATTTTTAATTCGGACATGTTATAAAATGGCCGTGTTATGGACAAGACAATCATGGGACTGCTCACCTGATGGTTGTCCAGCAGACAGTAACCAACACCCTCTACAAGGAGGATTAGATGACAGAAAGTCATTGATAAAGCAGATGGCTTCTTAGAGAAGGCTGGAACCAAGCTTTTTGATGGAAAACTAAGTGGAAGGAAAATGTGGGGAGGAAATAGGTGCACAAGAAACAGGGAAAACTGCCACCTTTAGATGATTGTTAGGCAAGGGTCATTCACAAAATACAGATTAATTACAAACAGAGTGAAATTCTCTGTTTGTAATAAATCTGTTATGTGGAACCATCACTATTTTTAGTACCTGCTTGCATGCAAGACAACCCGTGCTGAAAATGCAACGTCAGGAGACTGGCGGTCGTTAATGGGTAGGAGGCAACATCACCAGTCACAACATATTTGAATAAATTACCAATATCTTCAACTGATGCTGGGCTTATTGTGTATGTGACCACTATGGCAAGCTAGCATTAGACAGCATTGGCTTACCCTCACACATCCTCTACCTTGTAAGGTTTACCACTACATGGCTTACCTCTCTATCCTGTACTAAGAGTGTTTTGTTTTGCTTTTTCTGGCTCTCTTCTTTTACTCTGAGTCTGACAAAGCCATAGACTGAACAGCAGTCAAGGCTGTTGTGTTTGTGTCACATACAAATCACATCATGTTTTTTTCCCACAATATTTCAGACTATTAACAATCCTGCCCATATTGACATAATACTTAATTGTAATGACCCACCTGACCTGAGTCAAGTACAGTAGGTACTAAATGAAAAATGGGAATTAGAGTTGCGATAAGTTCTTGAATTGGGCAAAATATAACGTTTGTCTGAAGGCAATAGTAGAAATTATCCTAAAAGGATGTGATCACGCTGGCTGATAATTTTATTTGCTTTTTAAGCCACCTGTTTCTTACAGAAAACCCTTTTCTACCAACGTGGTTTGGACCCATTTCGGGTTCCCAGATCGGATTTAGAACCAGTAAAGGACGAAAAGAGGCTCCAGAGCACACACTCTGGTTCAGCTCAGGGATCAAAAAGGACCCAAAACAGGGCCAGAAACAAAAAATTACCTGAGCAAGACCAGGGCCAGAAACAAAACAAAGTTCAGTCAGGCGACCCGAAGGTTGACCCATGCGAAACCCAGAGTTCAGGCGGATGGCCCGGAGGTCTACCCATCCAGACCCAGAGTTTGGGCAGTCTGCGACGAGGGAGAAGGCCGTCCGGAGGCCAGTGATAAAGAAGCAGCTGATCCAGAGGCTGGTGGCGGGACCAGGAGAACCCACGACGAGGCTTGTCAGGACACCGGCCCAGATGTGTAGAGGACCCTCGGAGCAGCTGATCAGGATGTTGGCCACGAGGAAGCCAGCGGTGGAGCCCTCAAGACCTGGAACCACGGTGGAGCTTAGGAGACTTGAAACCACGGTGGAACTCTGGCGAGGGGTGCAGAAACCACTGGGGCCCATGGCGAGGCCATGGAGATCTGTGGCAGAGCCCTGCAGACCTTCGGCAGGGCCTTGGAGATCGACAGGGGGACCGCCGGGGCACAGCCACTAGAGTCTGTCCATCCTCACACCCCTTGCGGCGGGAACAAGAACAGGTTTGGGTTTTCCCCCTCGACCCGCTCGGAACAGGACCGGCACGGTTTCATTCTCGAACGCTCGGAGGAAATGGGGCAGGGAGGCAGCTCGGCTTTGAGCTCCTCCAGTACAGGAACTGGAAGCGGAGGCAGTCCATCCCCGAACCCCTCAAGGGCAGGAACAGGAAGTGATGGCGGTTTGTCTCTGGACCCCTCCAGAACAGGACCAGACCTGAAACAGGAAGTGAAGGCAGTCCTCAAAACCCTCACAGAACAGAATATGAGGGCAGTTCGCTCGAATCCCTCACGGAATAGAATATGAGGGCAGTTCGCTCACGGACCTCTCCTAAACAGGATCAGGAAGTGAAGGCAGTCCGTCCTCGAACCCCTCACGGACCAGAACAGAATGTCAGGGCAGTTCGCTCACGGACACCTCCAGAACAGGACCAGGAACAGGATCTGGATCAGGGAGTGAGACGGTGGCCAATCTGGGATGAAGGGCCAGGCCAAACCCTTGTGCCAAGCCTCGTGGAGGGCGCGGGAGGAGGGAGCTGAAGCTCGGGTTTCCTCCATTGCTTTTCCCACGCTCGCCTCCCATGGGACTGAATCAGAGGATTCTGGGGGAAAAAAATCTCTCCATTGCTCCAGCCAGTCCTTCAGGTTGCTTGCGATCTCCAATATCCTCCATGGTGAGCTGGGAGAAGTTGCAAGGTGCCAGCCTGGCAATCACCTCTTCTCTCTTGAACTCCTTTTCCAGTCTTCTCACTTGGTCCATTTTGGGCTGGTTCCTTCTGTCATAAAGCAGGTTTTGGTAGGACCAAAGTGCAGACAAGTAGGCTACTCCAGGACACGATGAACGAAGGTGAGAAAGGATTAATTCTTGCCCAAATGGAATCCAGATGACAGGTTAACAGACCAGGACCCCAGACCAGACATGATTGCAGGACATGATTCAGAGCTAACACAGGGTATCAATGATGAGGATAACAACGACAAGGAACCAGCGGGGAACATGGAAACTAAAGAGCCTAAATACATATGAGAGTACAGAGAGAACCAATGAGAGAGACTGATTACTTAAGGGAAACAGGTGTGAGCCAGACTGCAGGGAGACTGAGGGAGTGAAAACAATTCACAAGTCAAAACACAGAACAGAGGGTTATCTAAGCACCAGACCAGGAGAAATAAACAAAAACACAAAACAGACACAGGCTAGCCATGACACTATATAATATATGGCTTTTACTGTTTGAATTGAATTACTAAAATAAATTAAGTGTTAATGATTTATTGAGATGCACCTGTATTATCTTTAACACCTACACATTTATGCTATGATTAAGAAGACTTCTTCCGAACTCAGATTACTAGGATAAGCTTACGGTTTTAATATCAATGAAATCTGTAATGCATGAACATTTGCACCAGCGGAAATGCTTTCTGAAGGGGTGTGGATCTCTCGGCAAGGTGAGTCCAGTGGAGTGATTGTCAGCATAGTGTTTGTAAAGTAGGCGTGGGTAGTGGGAGAAGGACAGGGCACAGCTGTGACAGCCCTTTAAATCCAGCTGTGAAGTCTAAATCTTTTGCTTTTTAATGGCAATCATAACTCATTGTGCAGTTGTAATGTGTTGCACATTAACAGTGTGGGAGCTGGCTGCAGTTCATCTGGTACTAATGTACTATAGCTACAGGCTAAGAGCTCTCATCAAACACTGTTCAGCCATCATTTCCTCTTTAAAAGTCTTTTGTTTACTTTGTGTATTCCTCACACCCACACTGAAACAAAAGTTTGAAAGGCTCTAGACAACTCTTGCTGAAGATGCTTTCTGTACCAAATCTCTTAGGACCACGGTTACTTGTATTTAGCCATTAGGGTTAAGTATCTCAGTATCTCACAAAAGCGTATTTACCCCTCACATTTTTGTGAATATTTTATTATAGCTTTTCATGGGACAGCACTGAATACATGACACTTTGACATAATGTAAAGTAGTCAGTGTACAGCTTGTATAACAGTGTAAATATACTGTCTCTTCAAAAAACCTCAACAAACAGCCATTAATGTCTAAACTGCTGGCAACAAAAGTGAGTATACCCCTAAATGAAAATGTCCATTTTCCCTCCCAGGTGTCATGTGATTCATTAGTTTTACAACGTCTCAGGTATGAATGGAGAGCAAGTGTGTTAAATTTGGTGTAATGGCTTTCACACTCTCTCATTATGGTTATTCAAAGTCTACTAATAATGGTCTATGATATAAGACAATTGACAACACCCTGAAATGGAGCTGCAGTAAATGTTTGCAAAATATACTGTATGAACATATTAAATTTATGGAATGTATTTGGTTTTACTAAGCCTTAGAAACGTTTATTGCAGTGAAGGGTTTTAGATTTGTGACTAATATGATTATTCCTTTTCCTCTTTACCTCACTTTATCGGACAGGTTTTGGAATGGTATTTATTGTTTTGTCTAGCTGCATAATATGTCAAAATACAGATGTCATTGCAGCATCCATTTGTGCAGTATCACGATCACAAATTACTGCTGGGATCCACTATTTGGTGGGATATATGAAGTAACAGTCATGCAAATTCTGCATGCCAACATTATGTTTGGAATTATGCATTTAACTGCCCTCAGTGCCAACACTGAACGTATACTTTTAGTGGGCAAGATGCTAAATCTCACAAAGGGTGGTGAAGTAAAAGAAATAAGAGTGAAATGTGAATTAATTGTAACTGATACTGTCCTTGCAATATTTAGCAAATGTACCTCAGTTACATGTTTTCCTGACATGCAGCCCTAGTTTGGTCATAAATTAAAGGCATAAAGTAGGTAAAATGTTTCATTATTACCTTGTACTGCAGAGGAGAAATTTTATTTAAATACAGACATGAGCGTACAAGGAACCCCATGTTCAGGATAAAACTTATATCTAAATCTAACATTTATAAAATTTTATGTATTTAATTTTTTTTTATCACATTCACAAGTGGTGTAGTAAATTGGCGCAGCTGACTTTTGTTGATTGTTAAATTATTCCACCAGTACACCATACTTCTTTGATTGTCACTGATTCTTTTAAAGTAGAAAAAATACAATGCAGTGTCCAATAATTTATCTGATAACATACAACATGCTTTTTTGCAGTTTAAGTAAGATTGATGATGATGTAGACAGTTTACAATGATGGTAAAATTGTAAATAGCCTGCACCTGTTTAGCGTTTTATCAAGTCTGAGGACTCCAAAACGTTTTACATTACAATCAGTCATCCACCCATTTATACACACATTCACACACCGACAGTGGTAAGCAACATTGCAGCCACAGCTGCCTTGGGGCAGACTGACAGAAGTAGGGCTGCCATACAATCAGCTCCACTGGGCTCTCTGACCACCATCAGTGGGCATGGTGGTTGAAGTGCCCAAGGACACAGCCACTGAGACGGATGGAGCGTCCTTTCAAGTTAACTTAACCATATCTGTAACGGACGTGGAACAAATTTTACATGCTTTTACAAACACACACATAAATGCTCAAACAAGAAAAAAAAACACTCTTGTTCAGTATGACCATATCTCACCCACACCGTCACCGTTTACCCCCGGGTGAAAGAACCACCCCTTCACTCTCTAATGTTGTTTGCCCAAAGCGTGTAGGGATTAGCTAAAGAGATTATCACAAGCTTTTGCAGTTGAAGATGAATCATGGTAATACTACACAGCAAAGATAGTGATGCATTTTTAAACCCCTGGACTTGATTTGTGATTTTTTTCCAAACTCACGAGGAGCCAGTTGGCTTTGCTCACTAAACCAGGGTCAAATGAGTCAGCAGTAGTGAAGCTTATCGCAACTGCTCGGTTGCATGTACACATGTACAAACTCATTGCTAGGCACACATCAACAGATATACAGCTCTCCCAAGTCCAGTTAACAAATTTAATAAAACTTTGATGCATTATGATGTTGAAATAACTTCATGTCTGTTGGATTTACAAATTGACAGCAAAATATTGCAGCATTTTAATTTTTGTAAATCACTTTGACTTAGAGAAATTAAGCTGTCACACACCTTGTGAAAACAACCTACTTTTGGCAAGTTTTGACTTTGCGACAAGGCTGCACATCACTAATACTTGTATGGCTAAGGGCTACAGGCCATAAATTTATTTATTTTACTACAAAGATGGCTAATGTATTAGGGACAGGTCCATAAGCAATCGAAAGTGTAATTCCACATAAACCCATCTTGATGTAAAGGTCAGGTAAAGACTTCCCCAGTGTGGTTCTTTTATTTTACACATACATCTTAAAATGTATATATTATGAAAAAGTTCATTATTTTTGTCACTCTTTTCAGAAAGTGAAAGTCATATACACTTCATTACACATAGAGTGAAATATTTCAAGCCTTTATTTCCTGTAGTTTTAATGGTTATGGCTTACAGATAATGAAAACCCAAAATTCAGTATAATAGCAGAATATTGTGAAGAAGTCATAGATAGGAAACTCATGGTGTCACACCCTAAACAGCTAACTAACTTTAAATCGTCTTTATGTCTGGGTCTGTACGCTATACAATTATGAGAAAGACTGCTGATTGTACAGATGTCCCGAAGACATTGGAGCCCTCCACAAGGACAGTAAGCCACAAAAGATCATTGCAAAAGAAGCTAGTTGTTCAAAGAGGGATGTGTCCAAGCATAGTCACAGAAGGTTGAGTGGAAGAAAATATTTTGGTAGGAAAATGTGTACCAGTAACAGGGATAATCTGAGTCTTGAGAGAATTGTCAAGCAAACTCCATTCAAGAATTTGAGTGACAAAAAATATTGAACTTTTTCATAATATTTAAATTTTTTGAGACCTACGTGTGTTTACAGTCTTGAAAACCTAGAAAGTTTACAGTCATAGGAAAAATTAAATAACTCTCGTCATTAAAAAGTTTGCAGGACCACTTTTTACAGCAGAAACTTGATTTAATCATTTTTGTTTGACTTTACTTTTGTCTACACTTCTCTGCAACATTGCTTTGTGTTCATTTAGGTTTGTAGACTTTCATTCCTTGCACAACTCTTTTAAGGTCCCACCACAGCCACCAAATCAAGTTGAGGACTGAACTTGACTGGGCCATTACAACATCTTGATTTTTTTTTCTTTATTTGTTGTTTTCTTGTAGATTCGTCCAGCTCATGGACCAATTCTTGTCAAGTCCATTAGCTGCTAGACAAATTAATTTCAAGATCGTAATTTAATAAATTACTTAGTGATCCTCTGGTCCTGTGGCTTTAAAAAATGCCCAAATTATCAGTCCTTCCCCACCATGCTTGAGAGTACGTATGATTTGTTTCTGATGAGATAGTGTTTTTTTTTTTTTACCAAACATGTTGCTGTACAGGGCTATTATAATTAACAAAAACGAACGTAATTGAGACATTTCCTTCACTGAAATAAATAAAATCTAATCAATAGGGAAAAAACTATAACTGTAACTAAATTGTGCATTTATAAAATCAACTAAAACGTACCAAAAGTATAGACAGAATTCCCTTTATTTTTGTATTTATCAATTTATTTATAAACCTTGAAAACATTTTTTTTTTTCACAT
Organism: Crenichthys baileyi; assembly: GCA_036173005.1. NCBI lineage: Eukaryota > Metazoa > Chordata > Actinopteri > Cyprinodontiformes > Goodeidae > Crenichthys > Crenichthys baileyi. The sequence goes on from JAHHUM010002348.1 coordinate 380,493, forward strand.
GAGCAGTTTATGTCTACTGTCGGCACTGTACGGCACCCCCGTGGTTCCTGGCAGCACTTTGGAAATTACTTTTGTGCTCACCACGCTCGCAAGCAAAATGATGACAGCAAAAGTTGGGAGAAAGCGCCAGTCCTCAATGGGGTTTCTTCGAGTATGACTGCAAGAGAATAAGCAAGTGTCTTGTAGTAGAAACGGGTGATAAAATACATGGATGAAAATCTGACGCCCATTCTAAACGAGACATTCTGGTTTTCTCTGTTACTAATTGTACTGTCATGGACTTTAACATTTAAAATCTGTACAGTCTGAGATCTAGCTCTTGAGTTTTTTTGTAAAATCTTTAAACATTGTGCAGTCTGATTTTAAGATGGAATTGCGCATTTTTCTAACACAATATTTTTACATTGTTTTACTTCTAAATAACCTTTTTTACTTCAGAGTGATGAACTTCAAATAGTTTAAAAATGGTATTTTGCCCTAGCTTAGATTGGCAGCAACAGCTGCTCTTCTAAGCGCATTCCCCTGGTCACATACAGTACTTTCATGCTTTAAAAAAAAAAAAAAATGCAAAGATATGCTTTAATTGAGGTGATCACATTTACCTTTGATAATTTAATAAACTGCACTGCAACAGATAATTTCTTTTTCCTTTTTACTGTATGGGTTCTTTATTTTCAACTCCATTACCACTTCTTTTGCAGATGGTGTGGTCTAATTGTACAGCCCTTTTGATTTTCTGCAGTCTGCACTGCATCTTCCAGTCTGAACAGATGATTACAGCCTCTGGTTTCTCTTCCTAGGCAAAAAGCTCTTGCATATCTTCTCATTAACTAGAGTTGTTAAAGGAACCTGCCAGCAGTGCTTATTTATTTCCCCTTACACACACACACACACACACACACACACACACAACTTACCATAAACACACACATGTATTTAACATACACTGACAGGTTGTGTGCATATTTACCTCTTTAGACACCCCCCCCACACACACACACACACACACACACACACACACAAATGCATCTGTTTTTTTGTTGGCACACAACACATGCATCGCATGGCCAATTTTGGAAAGTGCTCCACTCTTTTAACCTGCTAGATTGCAGAATAAATAGTAGCACTCAAGGTTAGTCCAGCATACATTTTGAAAAATGGCGTTGCTTGCAATAATGCATTTCTCTAAAATGTGTGTTTTGTTGATTGTTTGTTTTCAAGAGTTAGAAAAGAGTTGTACTTGTTAAACCACTGCCTAGGTTTGTCCTTAAGGAACCTTTCTCTGTCAACTTTCAACTAAAATTGTTTCCTTTAGTCTCGCCAGACCGGAGGGTATGATCTGCAAGCTCAAGAATGAGTCTGAAGGTATTTGCTGGTGTATAGGTGATTCATGCCAGGGTTAACATATCATTGTGCAATTTATCATCTGCTGCTATAAAGCGTTGCTGTATCTGACACGGTAATCCACAACCGTAATATTGTAATTGTTCATATTGTGATATATGTACACATATGCACTACCAGGATCTTTTAGTCCCTTGTAGAAACTCTTTGGGCCATTTACAGTTTTCCTACCATCCCTGCAAAGCATGAACTATTTTTATTTAATGTGACCACACCACTGTCTCTCCTTTTACTCTTAGTGCTGATTTTTTGTCTTTAAAATTCTAGAAAATATGACATTTTTTTTATCAAATATTGGAATTTATCTCAAACAGTGAAACCAAGTGATTTATTCACACAAATACAGTTTTAAATAAACCATTTTGACCTTGTTATATTTTTTTGGAGTCACGTCACTTATTTACCCTTTTACCTGTAGCTCAGCTTCCTTCTAAAACATCAGAAGCTCTAATTGCCAGCTTCACCAGCGGCATGTACAATTCCGGTATTGTAGCCTGATTGCTGTTATTCAGAAGAACAAAGATGTAATAAATCGTCACACTACTGAAAACCAGTTTTCTTATCCACCATTCAGAATGTGTAATTACATATATATTTTTCCTATGGTTTAAAGGCTAGGGGGAACTCTCTGGTGTATGCTCTGACCTCTAAAATTGGAAAACAGAAGCTTTTGTTAAAGTTTTGATGGAGAGATGTTGATTAGATTTGAGAAATACAGCCTGTATTTCCTCCAGCAGTTGGGGAAAGCAATTTTGTGCTGTTTGCTTCCTTGGAAATGCTAGAGAAAACAATATGAAAATAATTTATTTTTTCTTACAAGTATATTTGATGCTCGCAGGGAAATACTCAAATGAAAGCTATGTTAAATCCTTTGTTTTTTATGTACTAAGATGTATTTTTATCCTGGCATATCTGAATTTGTTCTCCTTTTCTTCTCTGACAGAGAATATCTATCGATGTAAGATTCGGGGTTGTGAACTGAGGCTGGGTAAAAGCTTTTGTAGAGTATGCTGACATATCTTAGTTTCAGAAGGATCGAAAAGAAAGACATAAAAACTCTGAAATTTAAATTACCGGATTGTATGGAGAAATCTTACATTTTTAATCCAAGAGCATATCTTCAATTGAAGAGCAGGATTCCTTATTTACAATTTGAAGTATATTATGGAACTCCCAAAATGATGCTTTCACATTTAAAGAAAAAAAATCCTGCTTGCTTTCAAGAATGGTTCACTACTCAAACTTTTGCTTCTGCACTTAGATTTAATGCCTTTTGCACAAATATCATTGTGCTTGAATGTCAAAGTGGGACATTGAGAGAGGGCAGTAAAATAAATAAGGAATCTATTTATGTTAAAAATGTGCGCTCTGAGATTAGGAATGTACGATTACTCCATACCGCATGACTTGGTGATTACCTGTTGATTCCAGAGTTGCAGACATACCTGAAACAAGCTGCCCTGATGAAGTTTTAATTGGTAAATTGAAATCTTCCTAAAATGGAAAATGTTAGGTACAACACAAATTATTTAACTTTTATTAATCATATTTTTTGCTTTCATTTTTAATTTAATAGTAATAGGACCACAAATATCAGGCAACTTGTACTCAAAAGCAGACCTGGCTGCACTAAACTCTGTTTTAATTGATTTGGTTTGGCTAAATATAGCAAGGAGTGTCCCAAATCATGTTCGATTAGAATAGATAATAATTTTCTAGGCCATGAAATGAAAAATCAGTGAACCTTCCCTAAAAATTTGGAAACTGTATACTTTACTTTTCAATAAGGCATATGAGGAGAAGAAGTAAGCATAGTGGTTAATTGGTTTGACTGATGATTTACTTCAGTTATTTGTTTACATATGTAAAGCATTAATTGCGTTCTGTAGTCTTTGTCAAATAGGTATTCTTCCGTATATTTTTATAGATTTGCATCTTGTTTTTTTTTTATTATTTTACTTTTCAGTTTAAGCAACTGCCATATGGCAGTAACCATAATACTAGAATCAGCAGTTGATTATCTTTACTCCTATAGGGTTCCGAAGTAAGGAAATCGGTCTATATACACCTACAAAGATGGATTTAATGCTTTTTGTGAATGTAAATACTGAAAACAAGCCGAGAACAGAATAAGATTTATTTTTCTAATTTAAGTTTTGCATGTAAGGAAGGAGCACCAAAAACACAACAAAACATTAAACATAATCAAAATTGAAGGACGTACCTTTAATGAAGATATTAAATAGATAAAGGGAAAGACTAATTTTGTCCACATTTTATTCGAAAGAAAAGGCTTTAATAAAGAACCTTTTATTGAGTTAGCTGAAAAACAGTAAACATTACATCAAGTTTTTTTAATTGCACTGGGAGTGAAATACGCATCATCAATGAGCTTATAAAATTGTCTCCATCTTTTTAAAATTAGAGGAAAGCTGGATGACATTCAGTGCTTAAAACTTGAAATACACTCTAAACTGCAATAAATATGATCTTCTGCTGGCTAAACAGAAACATAAAGCTGCATTTGATCAGCATAAAGATGCAAATGAACTGCATTAACCTACAACAAAAGACTGGAGGCAGAATGCCTCTGTACAGAAGCATCAACACATTCTCCGCAACTACACAAGTATATTTCCATCCATAACAGAGCTGAGTGTTAGAAGCTAAATTAAATATGTAATCTTTCAATTTTATGATCTATGTTTTGAAAGCTAGACTTAGCCCATGCTTTGGGGAAACAAATATTAACTTTTTCTCAAAGCCTTGTAAAAGAAAACTTGTTGACATAAAAAATTTACTCAGATTAGGATGAGCAGTTATACAGACAGTGAGAAGAGGTTCTGAAATGTAATGTTACGTTTCAGTGAAAGGGATGACGCAAGCAAAAAAGTTCAAAAAGCCAAGAACATGACTTCTATTAATCCAAATGGCAGATGATCAAGCAAATAGCTTGCAGATATATCTACATTCCCATAACTGACGTAAAGTTTTGTAAAGCATAATTATAGTGGCAAGCATCTGTAATGTTTAGAGTTAGGCAAAATACATTAGTTTGCTGATGAGTAGACATTGGTTAAAAATATTTATCTAACGTTAATAGACCTTTATTTTCTGGGAGATTATGTTTCCATCCACAAATGGCTGCATGAGTGTGGAATTTACACTACATGAATACAAACCATATAAGTTCTGACTTGACGCAAAGCGCTGACAGCAGTAGTCACTTTCACAGAAACTGTAGAATCGCAACAGCAAGACAGTCGTCAGCCCTCATTGGTGTCTCTCCACCCCAGGCTAATTTACCATCATCTTTAATTCTTGTAAGCCATGAGCAGTCTTGCAGACGCCAGGCCTTTTTGCACAAACATACACATGCTCAACTCAGCCAGCCACAATCCTCTGACTTGTCCTGAGCTCAGTCCTCATGGTCAGACTGTATCAGATCTCTTTCTGCAGGGCTTTAGGTGTTGCAGTAGTACACAATGATACAGAATCTGGGCCAAGGCTCTGGGGAACAGTAATCTATACTGTATGTATCAAATCCATCATTGAATTTGTAGGTTATTGATCCGGAAAATGCAGTGAACCACAACCACAGACTGGAAGGGTAAAAGGCCAAATGCCTGATGTAAGGGAAAAAGTGTAAGGATATGAGCTTTGGTTTTCTGTGTAAATAGCTTTTGGCTGTGTTAACTATGTGTATTTGTGCGCTCCTTCACAACATCACATGGCATCCAGTGTAGCAGACAAAAGTACTGCAAAGATATTTAACATTCTTGTTTTAAAACAGTGACTTTTCTCTCTCTGGGAGTGGTTTTATTCTGCCGGGTTCATCTTTCCTCCTTAGCCTTCTTGCTTAATAACCACTGAAACAACCTCTAATTGTTAGAAGTCTTTAGTTCCTTTCACATATTTCCTTTCACTCTCTTTACCTTTGTGTCAGACATCCTTTTCTTTTGTCTGTCCTTTAGCAGTCAGTTCAAATGTGAAGAAAGGGAACGGGATGTTTCAAAAAACAATTCATAATGAGACAAATATCATTTAACTTTCAGTACTTTCAGGGCGATGGTGGCGACATTTCCTCCTGTAACCGGTGGGTTGCCGGTTCGAATCCCTGCTCTGTCTGTCTCAGAACACTTCCCCCTCCTTGCCTTCTGTTGAAGGTCAGAGGGCTCGGTGGCACCGATTGTATAGCAGCCTCACCTCTGTCGGTGTGCCCCAGGGAAGCTGTGGCTATATGGGGGACTTGATAAAGAGCTATACAAGTGCAGGCCATTTACCATTCAGTATTAAATTGAATAAAAAGGATTAAATTGTCATGCAAAAGTATTCACACCCCTTGACCCTTTCCATTTTTGTCACATTACAACCAAAGACTTTAAAGTATTTTATTTGGATTTTATGTGATACAAAAACACAAAGTAGTGTGCAGTTGTCAAGTGGGAGAAAAATTATTAAAATGTTTTTTATAAGTAAACGTCTAAGAAGTATGCGTGCATTTGTATTCTGCCCCCTTTACTGTGATACCCCTAAATCCAGTTCAAACAATTACCTCCATACAACAGCTAATTAGTAAATAGAATCCATGCTTCTGCAGTCAAATTTGAGTATATACAGTCATTGTTTAAAGGCCTTAGAGGTTGGTTAGAGATAATAAAAGAAAATCAAAGGAACACATCAGAGAGGTCAGGAATAAAGCTGCGGAAGAGTTTTAACCAGAGTTAGATTTCAAAACACTGTCCTACATTTTTAACAGCTCACAGTGCACTGTTCAATTCATCAGCTGAAAATAGAAACAGTATGGCTGAACTTTACCTAAACCGACAGGCTGAGCAAGAAGAGCATTAACCAGAGAAGAAGAGAGGCTTATGGTTACCCTAGCTAAGGAGATCCATGGCTCAGATAATAGAATCTTTACAGGACAATGGTCATGCACATCACAAATTTGGCCTTTATAAAAGAGTGGCAAAAACAATGTCATTATTGAGAGAAAACTAATTAAAAAAGGTCCTATTTAAAGTCTGCTGGACCCTGTCGACGGACCAGGGGTCAGTCAGTGGAATCTGCGTCCTCCGTGTCGGACCCCCAAAACACCTATCGAAGTGGATTTGCTGGTACCTGCTAGGATCGGACTGGTTAATGCTTAATCGGTGGCAAATACAATTTTTATCATTAGGGCTTTCTTCTAATCTTGCAGATTGGACCTTCTGTTTTTGACCTAGTTGTGGCTGAATGTCGGTTAGTCCAGCATCTTCCAGAGCACTTACCAGAAAATTCCTGCTAACTACCCCCATTGGCAAGGCAGAGGAACAACAACTGTATTCAAGAGTTACTTCAATTGTAAACAGCTAGCATTCTCATGCTCTTTCACCAGGTTTGAATTGAACGCATTTGAGCTGGGTAATTCTGACAAAAGGTTATGTGCTTTGTTCTATTGGTTCCCCAAGAACAATAAAGTTTTGCTAAATGAATTTTGTGATTTTTTTTTGCTGAAATCTTACCGAAATATGGTCATGCTCCTATTTCTGGAGATTTTATAATCCATGTGTGTTGCCCTGATAATCCATTGTTAGAAGGCTTTTTTAAACCCTATTGACTCTTTTATCCTTGTTCGGTCTGTGCCTGGTCCTACACATGAAAGTGGACCCACTCTTAATCTACTTTTATTCTGTGGTTTGCCTCATCATAACTTAGAAATTTGTGATACTGTGTTTTAAAATCACATGTCTGTATTATTTGAAGTAGCTCTTTCCTGTAAAACCAATAAACCTGGAACTGCTCAGCGCCCTCATGTCTTAAACTCCTCCACTGCTGCTCAGTTTTCAGCTGTTTTGTCCAAAGCTGTGCTCTAGAATCTGTGTGTGATAAGACTGAGGATCTTAGTTAGGATCTGTGGTTTCATTCAACCTGTCAGACTGCTTTGGGCTTTGTGACTCTAATGAAAACTAGGCAGCCTAAAACTAAATCTGAACCTCAGTTAAAAGACACAACTCGAGCTGTCAGGCGAGATTGCCGTCGAGTGGCGCACAAGTGGAAAAACGATAAACTGCAGGCATCATTTCAGATGTTAATGGACTGCTGGCGTTAATATCAGACAACAGTGAACAATGGCAAAAGAAAGCACTACTCTGATATCATTCATAACTGTCACAATCCTTGATTTTATTTAAAACTATTGGCTCTGTTCTTAATGCCCCGCAAGCTAATCTCCTGTTGCTTGTGTCAACTTTGTTCACTTTTGTTTAGATAAGGTTGCATCAGCTGTTATTTCACAATCTTTTAATGACCTTTCAGTTTCCCTGCTCTGCGGTTTTTAGTCAGTTTGAGCCGGTGACACTTTCCTCTTTGCTGATAATTGTCGGTCCTTTAAAGCCTTTAGGTTAAATGATGCTGTACGGTAAGTGAGTTCCGGGTGAGTTTGTCCCGACTTGGTGTGGGGTCGGGGGTTCCGTGGTGGGTGCGGTGCTCGATGGTGTCTGCCCTGTTGCACGTCTGGACGGGGGCTGGGGTAGCGTTGCTCGGGGCCCTTGCCTTGCTGTCGCGGTGTGCTGTGTGGTGGGGGCAGGATGCGGCGGGGGTGGTAGGAGCGGGGCTGTGTGTGGAGCTTGTGCTGTGTGGGTGTGGCTTTGTCGTCATTTCTGGGATGAAGCTCACCTGTGGGGGTGTGCCCCTGTTCTGTTGGGTGGGGATTCATGGCGTTTGGGTTCGGGGTCATGTGTTCGATATCTCTGTCCTGGTTGGGGGTGGCCCTGTGGGGAAATTAATGTTATTCATTGGGGGTGGAGGGCTTGTGGGGTTGGGATCAGAATTCATTGGGGGGTTGGGACTGTTTCATCCTGCGGCGGCTCTGGTTGGTGGGCTAGTTTGGACCGTGTAGATCCCTGTTTTGTAGGTGGCCCCCTCTATAGATGATGATGCGGGTCGTTGGGGACTGGGGGGTCCGAGTCTGGGCCGGGGTCACTCAGGTTCGGGCACCAGCCAGGGCTAGCCCAGCCCAGGTTCAGGTGCTTTGGCAGTCTCTCCACCCCCGGAGGGAAGGGGACCAGCTCCTGGGTCCGGGGGCTGGTTGCCCCTATGGGGTATCGGCACCTGGATCTGGGAGTATATAGTATGTATGGGAAGTGTGAGTGAGTGTACGACATCCATTGTTGTTTGTCTTTAGCTTGGGTGTGTGGGTGTGAGTGTTTTTATGTGTATGCATGAGGGTGGGAATGTGTGATTGTGACTGTGTGTGCCTGTTTTTGTGTCAGGTTGGGTCTTGGACTGCTCCCTCTCCTGGATCAGTTTAGGCCCCCCATCAAATGTGTGGCTGATTTCCTCCCCGTCACACTACCTGGTGGTTGGTGTCTCTGCCCGCTGGTGTCCTTGTGGTTCTCAGTGTCCGGGGCTGGGTGCTTCGGCTAACTCCCGGTGGCTACTTGCCAGGGCCTGGACCCCTGGGCTCTGTCGGGCCTCTGCTTGGGGAGTGATATGTCCCGGGGTCTCGGTCCATGGCTGGATCTACTTGGGCGTAGATGGCTGCCAGCGCCCCGCTGTGGTCTCGTCGCTGCAGCTTACTGGGGCTTCTGCACTGTGGCTGCTGGGTGGTTCCCCTGGGACTCTGCCCTGCTTTTCCCTGGGGGGGTTGCGGTAGTTCCTGGGCTCTGGGGGACCTTTGGATGTCTATGGCTCGGATCTCCTCCGTATCTGTCCCAGGTCCAGGGGGGCAGGTCTGTGGCTCCTCACACTCGATATTGCATATTTTTATGGAGAAACCTTGTATACACAAACGCTCTCACAGTCAGACCCACAGATGTTTAGGTTCAGGTGTTAACAGATACACAAAAGTTCTATAATGAGCCTCATTTACCACTGAATACATCTTGCATTCATAAGTACCGTGCACTTTTTGGTAAAAAAACTGTTAATATGAATGTTCATGCTTTTTCCTTTTCGTTTCAGTCTCCGTGTCCGTAACAACTGAAATAATCCCAAAGCCCAAAAAAAAACAAATAAATAAATGATGCTGTACCTCCACGACTTCTTAACACTAGGACTCCCAGAATTCTAACATTACTAGAACTCCCAAGCCCGTCAATTTGACACCCTGCAGCCCTGAACGTGGATGAGCAGTCACGTTCAGGGCTACAGGGTGAACGTGAATGCTCATCCACGTTCAGGGCTGCAGGGTGGCTGAACGTGAATGCTCATCCATTTCGGCATCCACCAAACAGATGAACGCGGTCTGGACATCTTGGATCTGCCGCTCTCTCAACGCGTTCTGGCTCTGACGCCTCTCTCTACTTTCTTCCTGCCATCCTTTCCTATTTCCTCCTCCTTCCCAGGTGTGCGCTCGTCTTGCATGAAAACGCTGTAAAGCGCAGAATAGATTGTTGTTACTCGGCTGCTATATCTATGACCTAACTTACTGTTTATTTCTTTGTTCATTATCAGTACCTTGTTTTTTAGTTTCTCTCCTGCCAGTGAGCTGGTTTGCTTGGTTTATAGCTGGGCACTGGGCACCTGGCTCATCTCCCTATCTCTGAACCTGCGCTGATTGTGGCACTGTTGCTATAGTTTATATATTATTAGTTTACTAATCTGTGAACTGTAGCCTAAAATGATAAAATCACTACATAGGCTAGTCTTTTACTACCTTGAAATAATGCGCCACAACCTCCTGCTGATGGGACGACCCGTGTTAGCGTTAGCCGGGGGAGGCTCACTCTCTGACCCGCTGTCACTGGAACTGAATGCTGAGCAAGAGCCGTCAGAATCCCTCTCTACCCAGAATCACGATCATCTAATTTTTGAAGCATTTCCAGTGCCTCTTGAGCAGATAATATCCTTCTGGAAGCCATTTGTAGGAAACAAACAATCTGATTGCGTTCTAGAGTGGCGGTTGCTAAGCAACGCTCACTCGTATATCAATGTAAATAATAGGGCCGTCAAAATAGCGGCTGTGGTAGTTAGAGGTAGAAATACTTTTTATTATTTACATTGTTATTTTTTAAAAATAGAGACATATCAATACACAAGACACAGGTTTAGAAAAAGTCAGGATGCCAGGAAGATAAGAGTTTTAATAAACCAGAGTTATGGCATGTCAAACTTTCAAAACCCTGGGCCCTGGGAGTTCTAGTGTTAAAGAAGTGTTTTCTACTGTAATACCTTTTGTTCGAGACATTTTTAACAGCAGTCTGTTGTCAGGGGTTGTCCCTTAAAATTTTACACTTGCAGTTGTCTAACCTCTAATTAAAAAACCTGCTCTGGATCCTATGGCTTTGTCAAATTATAGGGAAATCTCTAAACTGCTTTCCCTTCAAAAATCCTTGAAAATGTTGTTAATTTTCAATAAATGGCCTTTCTGGAGGACCAGAATATTTTAGAAGTTTTCCAATCTGGTTTTAAAGCTTTACACAGCACTGAATCATCTCTTTTAAAGGTCCTTAATGATAGATTTCTAGCTACTGTCGCTGGTGATTGTGGTGGCCCTGTGCTTTTAGATATAACAGCTGCATTTGATACAATTGATCAAATTTTTTTATTTCTCATTTGGAGCAGTGGGTGGGTATTAGGGACACTGAACTGGACTGGGTCAGATATTACTCAGCAGATCGAGCTTCCCGTTAGCCTAGAGGAACATGTATCTTCCTCTGCTCCTCTTTTGTGTGGTTTCCCACAGGACTCAATTTAAGGCTCCCCTCTCTTCTCTCTTTATTTGTTCCATACTAAGAATTGGTGGTATGCCTTTCTACTCTTTCACAGATGACACTCAAATCTACATCCCTTTAACAAAGAAAAAGGTATTCTGTGCTTCATCACTAAAACAGGTACTTGATATAAAGACCTGGATGGTTCCGAACTTCATAAAACCCCATGAAAGTAAAACTGAAGTTATTGTTTTTGGGAGCACAGCTGAAACAATTTCAGTAGATGTAGGAGCTTACATTTCTATCTCAGATCAGGGCAGTCATCAGATCAAGCTTTTATAATTTCAGACAGTTGGCTAAAATAAAACCAATTCTTTCTCGCAAGCACTTTGAGATTGTAATTTATGCCTTTGTCACCACCCACCTTGATTACTGCAATCCACTTTATGTAGGAGTATAAGGTTCTTCTATAGCCCAGCTCCAGAGGGTACAAAACATGGATGCACATCTTTTAAAATATGAACAGATTACCCCCATCTTAGCTTCTCTTCTCATCTTATTTGTAAGACCTCCATGGTCTTGCTCCATCTTAACTCTTTGAGCTGCCCCACCATTATACTCCCTCCCAATCTCTCAGGTCAGCTGATCAGCTGCTCCTCAGTGCTCCAAAGACCAAGTGTAAGCTTAGTGGGAACCATGCCTTTTCATTTGTAGACCCCAAAATGTGGAAAAACCTACCACTGTAAATTAGAAAGACCTCTTCTCTCTCTGTTTTTAAACCCCTTATTAAAACTAATCTCTTTGCTGGCATTTGACACTACTTGAGATGCTGATTATTACAGTTTTGTAGATTTACCTGTTTTGTATGTATTGTATGATTGCTCTTATCCCAGTTTTATGTTACTTAGTCAATTCATTTTGGTGTTTTCTTTATATAAATTGCACGTTGGTCCTGTATGGTGTTTATAAATAAAGTTGGATTGGATTGGAATGGAACCCTAAGCATACAGCCAGAGCTACAGTGTAATGGTTTTAGAACAAAGCATACTCGTGTCATGGAATGGCCCAGTCTATTTCCGACCTAAATGCAAGAGCTGATTTCCAAAGAGAATAAAAAATTTCCAAAAAATTTTAGTCTCTAGATTTACAAAGCTGGTAGAGACATATTCTATAAGCCCTGCAGCTGTAACTGCAGCAAAAGGTGATTCTATAATCATATTGGTTTTGAGGGGCTGAGTACAAATTAAACCTCTTTTCAGATTTGTATTTGTTAATTTTAAATCCTTGTCTTATTGTCCTTTTCATAATTATGCAGTACTTCCTGTTGGTCTTCAGTTTGTAAAAACAATGGTACACAACAATACAAGATAATGTTGCTCTGGGATTATTTGACAGCTTAGAGTAAAACAATGATTAAACTGATCAATTTCAAAAATAGAAAGTAAATAAAACATAAAAAGCTGCAATAATACAAAAAGCATCAATAGATTATTTAAACACAAATCGCCAGTACAATCATTTTGTATTACAAATGTCAGCCGGTAAAATGGCCGGTTTGGGTCAGGTAAGCTTAACGAATACTTTTAGATAAGTTTCCCCTCACCCTCTGAGTATAGACTCATCTTAATTAGGAAAATGGTGGAATTTCTCTCTTTTGCTATTACTCTGTCCATGCAAATTAAAGTGTCTTGCACATTTCAAGGTGAATAACTCTTAATCAGAATAATATTCACATGTACTCTGAGATGTTTATCACAAAGCACATTAAAAATAAGTCTGTACAGCAACACTATAGATACCACCATTCTTTTTTGTTTTAATCAGAGTTGTTATTTTGCTGACTGGAAAATTTACAATAAACAAATGTGTGGAGTTTTATGACTTTCACATATGCTTGCATGACTCAACATTTGCTCCACAGAAAAAATTGTTCTTGGGTCCATCCCTGTATCCAATTCTTGGCTCAGTTAAAGTTTAATGCTAAACAACAGCAACAGCAAACCAAGATCCTAATATTTTATGCCCACACTTTGGATTTTTAGACAGTGGAGCAGGGAAGTAAAGTGTATCGATGTTCAGCCAAACAAAACACAGAGTAAAGCTGATTAATTTTACATAAGACAACACAGTCCATCCATTTCCAGGACACAGATATCTCTGTGTTTGCTTCATGATGCACAGTTTGCTGCAACAGTACTGATTTCATTGTACAAACAATGCTGGGAAGGTGTAGGAGTTTGTTTCATAATTACATTTAAAAGCTGATGGGTTCACAGAATGGAATTATTATTTTTAAGAGAAGAGCACTTTTCTCATTTACACACACAATGAGCATTTTGTTTTTGCCAGATAGGTTTCCTCAGAAGTTTTTGTTTTATTTTCTTTTTGCCAATCAAACCTTTTTTGCCTGTGGGTGCAGAAACAGCATTCTGTTTAATAACTTTATTGTCGCTTTGTATTTTCCAAGCATGACTCTAGCTGATTCTTTGTGTGAACTTTCCAAGCGTATTTGGACATAGAATAAACTAAAAACATGAAACAGTCTGATATGTGAACCAACACAAGCAGCTTTTAAACGTTGCTGTCATCGAAGCAGGTGTACGCATTTTACTGAAGAGTAGCTTTAATGTGAGTGTAATACATAACACTTTTGTTCTTTGCAATGTGGTTTGCTTTGATGGTCTTTGTGGTCTGTCATTGAAGATAACTCAAGGTTTGAAAGAACTCAGTGTCTGCTGCCTGCTTTGTCTTTTTTGGTCTTTTAATTATTATTTTTTTCCAGGACAAATAACACCAAACATGACTATGCTAACATTACCTTAAAATAAAACAGAAGACATTACAGTAACAAACAGTACCAACAACAAACATGATCAAACAAATCTGAGCTTTCAAGTAGGGAGGAAATAAAAAAGCATTGCTAATATTTTGGTAACACTAAAAGCAATAGGAGTAATTTATATTCTTATGATTACAATCATATAATTAATTAATAATAAAAGCTTAAGACAAATTGATTATTTGATAGGAAATAAGCTTATTTCCTTCATTTTTCCCCTTTACACCTGTTAGCAAAAAGTATTTTTCAAGAACAAGTCTTTCAGGATCCTTAGATCAGCACTAATCAAACTTGTGTACCTTTAATGAATGAAATACTTAGTAAAAAAATATTAAAATCTAAGATACTAAGTACATATGTAAATAAAGAAAATGGATGAAGTGGAAAATAAACAAATAAATAAAGTCTCTTTAAAAGTGTATGCATCCCCATTACAATTCTAGGTTTTTTGGACCACCATAAATCAGTTCAAATCTTTTGCCACCTTTATTGTGACAAGTAAGAATGTAAACTTTAGGGTTGCGATTCCAAACTGTCATCATTGATCATCACTGAAACACCCCCATGATTACCTTTATACATGCTCGTGGCAACATCATGATGTAGGGTTACTCCAGATGAGCAGTTCCACATACCAGTTAGTTTTGTCCCAAACATGTCTGCCAGAGACTGCATCACAGTGAGGGGGCTGGTGCCTAGTCCGGTAGTCATTGGGCAAGGGGCAGCGTAGGGCCCTGAACAGGTGCTTCTGACTACCACTGTATATAAATGAATAAGTAAATGAATATGTGTTGAAGAAATAAAAGAGTACATAATTCGGTGGATAAGTAAATATGTGTATAAGCAATTGAGTTAATGTATTAAAAGGAAAGAAAAAGAAACAACAAAAATTGCATCTTTACTGGATTAATTTGTTTCTATGTCCCTCTGTTTTTCTTTTTTAGTTTCTCTTAGAAAAATAAGCATGTTATGCAATGTACAACTACTAATATTATAAATAATAATAATAAATCAAGTAGTTATCATGTAGTTTATGTCCTTGTGTGCTTCTACACTGTTTTTTTTTTTTTGTGGGGACAGATGACCACCATCATCCTTTTTTAATGGACTGAGAGATGAGCCCTTCTTCATGATTGGCTTCAGTGAGTTGTTTTCCCCAATGGTCTTCTAACGTGG
This sequence comes from Crenichthys baileyi, assembly GCA_036173005.1. NCBI lineage: Eukaryota > Metazoa > Chordata > Actinopteri > Cyprinodontiformes > Goodeidae > Crenichthys > Crenichthys baileyi. Next base: position 395,547 of record JAHHUM010002348.1, read on the forward strand.
CAGTGAACAGCCTTCCATCACAAATTTGTTCCCCCTTCATAGTCTATCAGTTGTGGACAGCAGACTTGGCTCTGTGTAGTCAGTCGCTGAGGGCTGAGCTCGCTGCACAGCTCCACACTGCTCTGATTAGACTGCACACTCCCTGCAGTGCCTGTGATCAGTGGCCACACTCATCTCTCTCCGTCCATTGGTGCTTCCGACAATCTTTTTTTCACCAGATCTTGCAGAGCTCTGTCACTCTCCCTTTGCTGCTCTTTTGCTCCCTCTTTCTCTCCTCTCTCATTCTATCCTTCCATCCATCTGTCCCGATCTCTCGGGAGGCCAGCCCAATTAACCTGTTTAAACAGCCATCTGAGCATCCCATCCATTCCAATATGAATGTGTGAGAGCCAGTTCACTGAGCCAGGAGCCTGGTGCCAGGCCTCCATCCGCAGCCTTCCTCAGCCTCCACCTCACCTCGTCGCCTAATCAGCTTTTTCCTCCTCCCACGTCACCCTGCTCTTGTTCACAATGAGTCTGATTGTAACAGGTATCAGACTGATCCAGTGCCCATAAAAGTGTTTCCTTCTCTGTTTTGTATGGCATGGTGACATCTGAAGCATTCAGTCCGGCGCTCTTCAAACAATTCAAACGGCTGCAGCTATAAACAGTGCTGCCTCAGGAGATATTTCTTTTGCAACCATAATCTGCCCACAATATCTTTTTATTTCTTTCTTCTTTTTTAATGTTCTTTTTTTCTCTGCACTCTCTCCGTATGCAGAGATTGCCACCTCCGCATACTCTCCCTCCTCTCATCCATCTCCCTTTTGGCCCACCCTCCCTCCTCTCACCTTCTTCTTCCTGTTACTCCTCAACTTTTCCTCTCTCATGACTCTTTAATTTTCTCACTTCCTTTTCAACACTTGTCAGCTACTTCCTGTCAGCCTGTCCAAAGAACACCGCATAAAGGTCACATCTTCTCATTCCTTCTCACTTTGTCCTTCCCTTTAGGCAAGATCAGGGGTGCTTTAATTAGAAAGATGGGGAAAAAGGTGAAGATGGGCTTTGATTTAGAATATCATTCAAGCATTACATCAACTATTATATTACAGGTTTGAGAACAATCACGATGAAGGAATTGTAAACTATATTTCCCTACTGTGGTGCTCTGGACTGGTAGAATTTTCCACATTTCAGAGGGTGACTGTTCTCCTCGACTAGACAATGGAGAAGTGCTTGACTGGCTGTTTGGCACTCTGGGGTGTCTGTCTTATTTGCCAGATCAATGCACACCCAGGGCCCATTGCTTTATACAACTTGTTAATGTGCAGCACTGTGCCGTTGGGCTTCATTGCTTTGTTGTTGGCTGGTTTTTATAATCTCTCTTATAGCAGCATTGACCCAACTGAGTGAAAGAAGATCTATTGGAGGTCTGTGTGTTTGTGTGTATGTGTGTGTTGTTGGACGAGTAAAGTTGGCACTGTCTTTTTCTTTAATTGGTGCAGGAACAAGACCCTCTGGGTACCCCATGCGCAGCCTGTCAATCCATTTGTGTGTGGGTATCGGTGCTGTTAGTTCAGCTTGTCACTGTTAAAACATGCAGGCAATCACTGAAAATAAATGCCTACGCACACAAAGTGTGATTACTCTTACCACCTACAGTTACATCTTCCTTTGGTATTAATTTACTTATTGAGTTAGGCTTTTACAGATTTTTCCTGAAAGAGTTGTTTGTTAACAGATGTGTTGTGCTTGTCGTTCTAGATATTAAGAAATAAAAACAGGTTTAATGCTGAATTTCATCATATTTCTGTTTCACAAGACTTTTTTTTTTTTAATTGCTAGGAAATTGACAGAAACACATAAAATGATGGAGCGATCTTACCTTTAGGTATCATTTTATTATTTTCTTCACAAACAGATTTCTAGTCTTATTCAACCATCCCATGTCATCTATAAAAGCCATAACAGAGTAAGTAAGTTTCAACATGTTGAACATTTATGCTATGATAGATAAATCAGTATAAACAATGTCTTGCATGGGAATACAAGTGCGAGTGTTCAGCCAGCAACTTTTTAGACAAACTAAACAAACTCTTGGTTTATTGCAATGAGTGAAAGGAGATAATGTCAGAGGAAAAGGAAGAAAGTTACAATGAACTGTAAAAAATATTCATACCTCTTGAAATGTTCTAAATTGTTTGACATTACAACCTCAAAACATCTATGTATTTTATGGGACAGATCTTTTCCTACCATTTTGCAGCTGTGCCCTATTTTTTGTTGATCTGTGATATAAACTCACAAATCAATTATAAAGTACACTGGAATTAGAGGTTTTAGTGTGACCAAATGTGAAAAGGTTCAAGGGATATTAACACTTAAAATGCAATGTAAATGTAGTGATGGTGCCAAACTGGAACCAATCTCTTACTGTTTCATTGACCACAGGGCAAACTGCATGCTGTATTGGGCCTAGAGTTAATACATATAGTCTTTCAAATAGTGACTCTGAAATCCATTTTCTTCGTTTTTTTGTTATGTTTCAGGATAAAATGCAGTCCGAGGAAATCACATCTTAGTCTGACATCTAAATTAGCTATTCCCTCAGTGTGTAGACTCAGCCTGCATGCCTCTAGCAGTCATAGCTGCAATAGTGCTGCACTGTTGGCTGTGTGCCTAGCTCAGAAAAAAACAAAAGAAAGTAATTGGTGGACAGAGGGAGAAAGGGCAACATACTACTACTGGCCTGTCTATATGTGTGTCTGTGTGTGTGTTTTCACTTGGGTTTTAGTATTTTTTCACATGCAGTCTACCACAACTTAGGTATGCAGCAACACTTTGAGATTGAATTTTTACTTCTTCCACTTGTTAATTTCATTTGTGTACAACGGTGTTTGCCAAATTGTGTGTCAGTTATTGTCAGCTCAACCTTTCACATTTGATCTTTGAAAATCTGCAAACAATAATGAAAGGGTAGAAGTAAAATGGGATTTGACAAAATGAAAAGCAATTGAGACAAACAGAAACTGGCAAGTTAGAGGTTTGTTTGGGGTGAACCTGCTGAGCAATACAAACTGCTTTTGTTAATACAATCCATCCCTTATCTCCTACCTAAACCTGTCTCGGAGAGCACACTTGTGCAGCACCTACTACAGTTGATGGAAGCTGTCAGGGAATGAATGTCCTTTTTCAAAGAGTTTAAAGTGGCTGCCTGGACATCTGGAGGGTTCTGACATGATCACAGGCTTCTTTAAGTCTGGATGGAACAAAAAGACGGATTTACTCACAAACACTTTCTGTAATTGGAACCTTGTTTCAGCTGTTGTACAGGCGTAGGAGGAGAGAAAGAGAAGATACCGAGGTGAATTGCATCTTTCAGCTCAGGGTTCCTACAATATGTTGTCTAGACTAATGCCCAAGAGAGATGACTAGAAGGCAGCAGGTGCCACGAGGGAGGAAGTAAATGAGGACAGGTGGTCAGAATAAAATATACTCATCTCACTCCTCCTCTCATGGACATTTTAGATTTTCATAGGAGATTAAGACTACAAGTGTGTCTTGATGATTCTCATTGCTTCTTATTGAGATTATGTATCTAAAGAATGCAGTTCTGATTACATTTTAATTAGGAGTTGTAAAAAGTTCACATCCTTCTTTCTTATTTATCATTGTGTGGAGTAAGTATTTTGAATAAAAATGTTAAAATGCTAAGTTTAAATCAATCCATGGTAAAATTGTTAGCTATATATTTGGAAAGATTTCATAAGCTTTCTTGTTTCTTTGATCACATTTACACCAAAAATTAAACCAGTGCATGTGGAAACAATATATTTTTTTTAAATACTGGTCATTTTTCAGTAAATATGTAGTAATAAAATGGCAATAATAGCTTTTTGTTTATGGAGTACTTCTCAAAACAGGCTCTGTATTCTATCAGTGCCTTTGCGAGTTTGTATCTCCATTTCAAACCTACCTGTTGCCATTTTACCCCTTCCTGCTTCCATTTCATACCCATAAACAAACCATTTCATGCACATGTACTAAACACTTGCAATGCAGTTTTATTTATCTTGGTAGTTTTGTGTTTTTAATTATTTTTGCAAATGACTTATAATGCAAATCCCCAATTTCCAATAAATATTTTAACTGTATATTATTTTTCAGAAGACTTTATATAACTGTTTCCACTGATTGTGGTTCTGATTCCTGTCTGACTCTTTTGGCATACGAGATATTGTGACTCCTGATCATATCAAAAATCTCTGAGCAACCTCGTGCTGATCGATATTATTATCAGAATCTCATAACCATATTTTCTTACAGAAGTCTGCAGTTACATTATAGACAAGTTCTTTAAGGAGCCAAAGTGACCCAGAGATGGCTACAAAATGACACTTTGCATCAACCCTCCTGTAGTAGAAGACATCTTTTTGTACCTGGAAAATAACAGAATGACGAAATGGAGAAGTCATTGACCAGCAGCCCTCTAAATACCTTGCAGCTCTTTCCACGCTTATAGGTATGCTTTGTAATCTTGCCCATATCTACAGTCGGAGCGATAATCAAAAAAACTGTTGGAACTGTGACAAACAAGCCTGGATGAGAGCGAAGTTCATCTTGCCACCAAGTGCAGTGAGAACTGAAAAGCACAATAATGAACAAGTTGCACTAACGTAGTTGCATACGTGTGTGTACCCTTAAATTCAGGGATACAACTATCTACTTTCTGTGGGGTATGAGGACACATTACTGGCACCCCGGCCAAATATATATATTTTTTAAGTCGATGTGTACAAATCTTATTTATTCATGGACTTATAAAGTACAAGACTTATTACAGAGTTTTATTTTATGTTACATATTACAGCAGGTGATCAGCTCAATCAAAAATAAAAAAATAATGTAGAATAATATAAAACTATGTAACAGCAGTGACACCCAGTGCTCAATACATTCTGTGTTGGAAACATGAAATTATGACATATGAACAACAATCTGTACTCTTTGTAAGAATGTTGACAGTAAATTGTTACATGTCGTGCCTTTGCACTCACCCATTTGTTAAGAATGGCATCAAATTTAATAGCTTTAAATGAATTGCACATTTTGCAATTGCACTTTTACATTATAAATAATATTTAAAAACTAATCACTTGGTATTAAGTGGCTATTCCTGCACTTCCACCTAATATTAGACCAACCTGTCGCCTTCCCCTGTCTGCCCTGATTCTTTCTTTGTGTTCATTTCTTCTTTCTCTCCATACTCACAGCTGAATGACATGAACTTTATGTTAAGGAAGTTTCAAAAATACTCCAGTCAAACCACATATGAAAGCATGAAATTTATATTTTTTAATCTGGCCTCTTTTATTGACGATATAATTTGCACATGTGAAAGTACCTATTAAATACACACTAGAAATAATTTTGCCGCCATCACTTTGGCACCCCTTCTGGCGCAGTACCCTTATGTGCCACATATAGTATATACCCACTTTTTGCACCACTGCTTAAACTTATACTAAGCTAAAGCACTTTGAGGTTTACTTTCATCATTCAGTCCTTGTTTGGACTCATTTAGCATCCAATGCCTCTATTTGAAAATATTATCCCACTTGACCTTGCAAAAGTTCTCAAAATATAATTAAGTGTGAGGACATCTCTTGTCTACAAACTACTTCAGGTGACCCCACAGTTTTTTTGACAAATTAAGTTCTGAACTCTGGCTTGAACATCTTAAAATATCGTTAGCTTCATAGCATAGTTGCCCAAGTCATATAAGCCAAAATATGACTTCGGCAATCATGCTATGCGGCTAACGGTATTATTGTTTTGTGGATTAAGTAATTTCTTGGTTGATTTCAATGCATGCATCAAACTCACAGTTATACTAAAAAAATAAATCTCCTTCACCTTCAGCTAGAAGATGACCAGAGGTTTTGGGCCAAAACTGACTGGTATTTGGAACTATTCATAATTTAATTCACCTTGACTAAAACCTCAGTGTCAACTGAAGAAAAGAAAAAAAACATTGATGCTGCCAAGATCCTCTTTCACGGTATGAATGGTGTTCTATTGATGTGTCATGTTTTTCCATTTCAAAAACCTGCAGTTTTAGCAGGGGGTGGGGACACCTTTTAGAGGCACTGTACAAACTGTTTTTTGGTGATGTTCCAAGAAAAACCCTTTTTTCTCCTACCACCTAAATGTAAACCTTTGTGTAAGTTTGGAAAATGTATATGTACTGTTAGGATGCTGAAGGATCTGTAATGCTGTGGGCCTATTTATCATCCAAATGCCCTGAAAATCTTATTAGAGTCCATGCTGTCATAAGCCATCTGAAATGCACTTTATAGATGGATTGATTTTAAGACTTTTTACACATCTTTACCAGGAGTGTCATTAAGCATTGGCCCATGATGTCTGTAGCCTCTTCATCTAAGACTAATTCTCTACACCATTTGCAGTAAGACTCAGCAAGCACAGAGTATATATATGTAAATTGTTTCTAAGTATAATTCTAGAAAGTAACACAAAGAACAAATCCTTGCAATGCTTTGACCTAATGGAAAGCTATAGTGTCATGCAATTTTTATTAGTACTTATTATGATGTTCGCCTCTCACTGATAGTGTCCGTTGTTGCTGTGTGTGTATGTGTTTGTATGACAGGGAGACTGAACAACAATTTCAGCTGCCTCTCAACCAGACATAATTTGTGCCATTTTTATTTCTCAATTGTTATTGCCTTGATGGTTTTCATATGAAACTCTTGTAAATTATTTTGTCCACAGTGAAGTTTGACGACTGCATGGGGAATGAGGCCGTGGTTTTCCAGAGCACTGACCCCGTCTTCAGTGTGCGGACAGATGGATCCATCTTTGCCAAGGGAGATGGAGCCAACCTAGATGAGCCAGTTCAGTTTACAGTGACGGCACATGGCCGTCACACAAATGTCTGGGAGACTGTGGTTCAACTGACACTGATGGGCCTGTCGTCATCGGGGCGAAATGAAAATGAGGTAAGTTACACACAGAAATATCACACTTCAAGTTTCAATTATCATCTCAAAGGTCCCTTTTTCTATCACATTTCCTTCAGTGGTCTAGTGATACTAACAGCCCAGAATCAGGTCAGAACTCCTTGGGGATTTAGAGAAATAGAGAGAGTGGGTGATAGTAGCAGCAATGGCAGACGGTTAAAAGTGATAAAATCACACTGCCACATGGGGTAGAGAATGTTTCCTTTAGCCATAAGCTGTTATTGGAAAACATCCGGCGCCTGTGCACCCCAGGGGTTCTTGGCTCTTCCGTTTCTATTTAAAAGCTGTCAGAGGTTAGGCAAAGACTGAGCAGTCTGAGCTAAGCTGTCCCCATGAATACAGAAGCACATGGCCAAATCAGATAGTCGATACCAACACGAGTCTTAATCAAATTAAAGCAATGACAACACAAATAATTAAGTAAGAGCCTGTGTTCACTTACTTGGTGCAACATCTTACAGGGGTCAATAGGTCCTTCACGAGATCAGGTCTACATTAGAAAAACATACCACATATAAGTTATGATTACTGATTAAACCTCACCTAAACTTCCCACGCTGTTTCCTGTCTTGCAGTTTATGTCTATGCCATAAAGAAAATATTCTTTCAATACATTGTTGTGTTACTCATGTAAGAAAATGGAGCAGATTTTGTGAAACTTTTATTTTTTTATATAAACTAAATGTGTTGCTCTATATTTGAAAAAATGTGTGTGTTGTTATCAATAGTGTGGAAATCACATTGTTAAACTGCCCTTCAGCTTAAGTTTCAAGCATTTAGCATCTCGAGTAAATTGAAACTTCACTAGCGCAGACAGATTTTTAGTGCTGAGTGAGATAAAGTAATAATATTGTGTCAACATGTGGCAGCCCAGCTCAGCTGGTGAGCAAATTCTCTATGCTACAGATGAATGCATAGAAAAGTGATGCTGAGACGTTATTTAATGAAGATAGTGTATGTTTCTATGCCATAGAAACACAAGGCTAATAAGCAACAGAGTGACTGAGGTATTAGCTTTGACAGGCAAACGTCTTTGGTAGGACCCAGCTGTCACCTGCTGGCCAAGAACCCTCTTCACATAAGCATAAGTTTTGGTTTGTTCCAAAAATAGCATTGTAATGACTTTGATATGATAAGTATTGGTACTGAAGAAAGATAAGCTGGCCTGCAGCAGTGTTAGGTGTTTTTGCTGTCAATTTTGTCTGGGTTTTTAGTCTGATATCAGTATTAATTTTACAGGACAATTATTTTCGCTTTCTGCAAAAAGCAAACCAATGAAACTACCTGATGTCTGGCAAAATGTGAAGTAGCATTCAATATCTAAAAAGTCAAATTACCTTCAGGCTTTTGTGAATGTCCTAGTGCCTTGAAAGGCAGAGAGTGGATATTAATGTTGTTCCCTTTGCTAACAATTTTGACACTTCATCTTTTAAAGTAAAACATTTTTTAAATTTCTTTTTCTGTTGTCCCAGAGAACTTATCCAATAAATAATTTCTTCTCTGGAACCTAAAATTAAATGTGGAATATCAGTGCGGCATGGCATGAAAGGGACAATACTGCATAGATTCTCTATGGGTCTTAGGTCTGGCAAGTTTGCTGGCCAAGCAATTACATTGATGCCATGGCCATTAAACCAGGTGTTGATATTTTTAAAAGTGGGGGCAGGTGCCAAATCGTGTAGGAAACTGATTTCAGCATCTCCTTTGTCAGCAGAGGGCAGCACTGAGAGCTTTAAAATTTAATGGTAAACTTAATAAAACACAGACGACCAACACAAACAGATGATTTAGCTGCCTTAACTGAAATCCAATATTTACCTCCATCTAAAAAGAGGACCTTGGGCCATTGAGAAATAGTCCAGGTAAGATATTTCTAATGTTATTCAGGTATGCCTTTATACAAAAAATATGACAGTTGTAGCCGACATCTTGGAAACATCTGTGTTGTGTGTATTGAAGCACTTACTCCAGCTTCAGTCTACAGCTTTTGAATCTCCCAAAAATTCTTGAATGGCCTTTGATTCACAACCCTTTCTGGCTTCAAGGCTTGTTGCTTGGCACACCTTTTGCTGCCTCATGGTATCCTTCCTCTCATCTCTCCATTAATATGTTTTGATCTGTTGACACCAGCTTCAGTGGCTTACCTTCCTTGTGGAGAGTGTTATTAACTGTCTGCTGGTCCACCGTAAAATCAGCAGTATTCCGTACGATTTTGTAGGCCATAAATGGCCATAATGCAACTTTTATCTTTTGAAAATACATTTTTATTTGTCTCCTTAAATATTAAAGCCTTTTGAGAAACAGAATTTGTGGTTTTCATCAGCTGTAAGCGATAATCATCAAACCCAACAGAAATATGTTTGGAATACTATATGACTTTGTGGAACTTTCACTTTTTTTTGAATTACTGAAATAGTTTGATTAGATGATATTCTAATTTGTAGAGATGCACATGTATGCCTTCTTTAAGTAATTCATTTTGCTTAATTCCAATGGATTAGTGTGGAGGAGTGGACATGTTTTTACAGTAAAGGTGTTGCTTACTCATGGCTGTAGTTTCCATTTTGCAATCTTTTCTATATAAAACTGCAATTTCAGAAACAGTCACCTTAAGTTTTTATCGATGGTTACATTAAAAGCATTTCAGCCTATGGCAAAGAACTTGCTCCACTTCCACTACTTTAAAAAAATACAGCTGCTTATAATAATGGTCACATAGGCTTCTCAGATTTGTGCAATTATGTAAATTTGTTCAGCAAAATTACAATTCAGAAATCTGAAAATCAGTGGATATTCTTAGGACATATCACAAATTAATGGCAGTTTTGTGATAGCCAGAAAGATTTGATGGGACAGGCTTATAAGGACAGATGTAAATCTGATTGAAGTAACTACTGAGGACAAGTAAATTACAGGAGGATATAAAAACTCTTACGATATCAGGAATTGTTTGTATCGCTCTTTATTCTCTTACCTAAACTTGTGAAAATAGGTAGTGGTATTCCACATGTAGTTAGAATTAGAATAGAAGTTGATATGTGTTATTCAGAAAACTATATAAGCAGTTTTACTTTTCAAAAGTCACTTTTTAATACTTCAATTCATAAAGTAGTCATATGTTTTTTTTAACTGTTCATATAACCCTGTCACCAAAAAATGATAAGACAAAGTCCAGTTTAAAACAACAAAATGTTTTATTTTTTGCTTTATCAGTGGCATTGAGATTCTAGGAGTGAGTATATAAAACCATTCAGAAGTAGGACAAATAAAATAAAAAGTTCTGTATGGGTTTTCTTGGTAGTCTTGACAAAGGATCTATGGTTCAGTATAAACATGCTGTTCAGGCATTGAATAGGCTGGCCTTTATCTTCACAATTTTGTAATTCAGCCAGTTGAAATGATTAACAACATAGCATGAGCCTTCGTGTAAAAGCTCAATGGTCAAATAAATGGCTATTTTGCTTTATTTCCTAGAGAGTAGAAAATAAATAGTCCATGAATAGAAAGACAAATGATGGAGGAGATAGACATGTGGTCAGTGGTCACAGAAATGCTACAAGTTGTAACCGGCATGTAATCAGAAGGAGAACGCAGGGCGCTGAAACAAAACGTGATGTTTCATTATGGAAATGCCGCTTTGTGGCATGCTCTGTTGAATAATAACTTCCAGATGTCTCGGTAGCCAGGGGCTGGCTGATATCAAAGCATGCAGGGTTTTGGGGAAGCAGTGGTGTGGAGGGGTAGAGCTGGGATCAGCGCCAGCTGGCTAAGGCTGACGGCACCAGGGCTGTGGGTCCGCATCCATTTCACACTCAGTGATTCCTGTTCACGAAGCATTGGTGTGCCTAGGCGAATGGGTATTTGGTATGTGTGTGAGGATGTTATTTTACTGTGAGAGATTATGCTGGATCAAGTATGAATTATGCTAATTTTGCATTTATTTTTTAATGCCATGTATGTTCTGCGTGTGTTTATCCTTTTGTTTAGGGCATAAAATGTCTTATATTTGCAAGCCTATGGGTTTGAATTGTGCAAGGCTGCATGCCAAAGCATATGTGGTCTGTCTGTGTGGGATTAAATGGAAATAACACAACCTTTAAATCACTAAATCCAAAAAGCTGTTGTTAGAAATTGTGATTTAAATCCAGCCTATCTGTGCTCTTTGTCATTCATCTCTAATAATGGTTTCAGTAAGTGCACAAGATCCTCTCCATTACTTTTTTTTCCTAGTAAAATCACCTTTCTGCTCTTTTTTTTTCTTTTTGCTAAGGTGTCAATCAGACCCTGAAGAGCAGGGTTTCATTAAACTTGCTCCATGGTGGGGGAGAAAAGCTCACTTGAGTTTTTTGCAATGGAGATGGCAATGCTCTTTTTTTCTGGCTTTGTCTCCTTTTTTCCCTCCCTCTTTTGTTCTTCACATCTCCTTGAGCTCACTAGAACCTGTTAGCATGTGCAGATAAAAAGATCTTGTGCATGGCTTATTTAGTTTGGGGGGACGGTGAAGAGGTGTGGATAGACATGAACACATCTGCTTCTGACTTTTGCATTCATCCATTTTAGTATACTCCAAATGTGCGTTTCACCTCTGCATCCCCTCATAACTCTGGTGAGATTTGGGACAAACCGTGACCTGCAGTCAACCCCACTAAGCTTTTACCTCTTACAAAAAAAAGTCAATTTGTCCAGACCCTGATCACATCTGTCTCATTTCACTTTGCTGACAAACCATGTTAGTGCATCCTTGGCTCCGCTGAGGCCAGTCTGTTGAATGTGGACAGAAAGTAAAGGCGTGTTTGCATGTTCCAGTGAACCTGTCACACAGTACAGCAAACGCTGAATACGGAAACATATTTGGAAGGCTAGCTTGCCTGTTTTGCAAACTGGTATCCGTGCAAAGATAGGAGAAAATGTCAGTGTTTGTGTGGGCTGCATGACAGGCTGCTGCTCAGGAGTATAATTAAGACTGCAGTATGTTTTTCAGGGACTTTGCCTCTCCTAGTGGCCAAAATAAGACATAAAGCTGGGTATGTGAACTACAAAAAAGGTTACAGTGCTGTAAGTTGTTGCCCTGTACATATTGTTCCTCTTTTGCTTATTTATCACAGTCAAATGTTTTAGACTATCAAACAATGTTAATATTAGACAACAATTACCGGACTATACAAATACAAAAACTGTTTTCAAATGAGAATTTCTGAATCAGCTTTATTCACCAGGTTAGTGCACACAAGCAAGAAAATGACTTCGGATCCACTTTGCTGCCAGTAAAGACATTCATTCTTTAAGAGGATAAACCAACCAAACCAAATTAGTCCTATGTGAAAAAGTAACTGTAAACCTAGTAAATGATTGTGCCATCTTGGCAGCAACAACTGTTATCATCAGGAATTTAACCCACACTCCTTTAAAGAACCTCCAGTCACGCTGGACAGGTTTCCTAGCATAAAGAGCCAGTTTAAAGTCAAGCATATCATACAGATGTGGCCGGTGTGGTCATTGTCTTGCTGCAAAACTCAAGTGTGCTTGAGCTTAATGTCACACACTGATGGTCAGAAATTTTCCTGCACGAGTTTCTGGCAGCTGTTTTCATCCATTATGGGAAGTTTTCCAGGTCCTGAAGCAACAAAGCAGACCCAGACTATCATACTCCTACTATTGTGTTTTCTTTTCCCTCGACAGTGTACAAATATTTTCCCAAAGGTCTTACAAATCATCAAGATTTTTTTTTTGGTGAATGCTAGACAGGCTTTTATTTTGTTTTTGATCAGTAGTAGTTTACTGCAAAGTTATTTCCAAGCTTAGTCTTTGAAGTTTACTCAAAAAGCAGTGGACAGTTCATTATCCCCAAGGGACACGAGTACCGCGCTTGTAGTTAAAGGCTGGAAAATTCTCTGAATACAGTTATACTAAAATGTTATACTAAAATGTGTCAAAATTACCTTACTGTAAAAATGTAATGTGCCAATGTAATGTAATGTAATGTGCTAGTTAATGTATTTAACTGTATGTTTAATCTGATTGTGTTAATTCAAGCTCTGATCCCTGAGAACATATTACCTCAGACTTTAGTAATAAATGGTTAAAGTAGGGATGTTTCACAGACTCACAGAAAATATTATCTGTGTCAGGTGTGGAGATCTACTGCTGTGAAACATCATCCAACAGGCTGAAAATCATATTGACATGCAAAGTCTGCAGTCATGACTGACAACCAACAAATATTCCATTCCAAATTCTCCTTTGCAATATTAAAGTGCACAGTGATATTACGATGCTGATAGATTGTGCAGCCTTGACTTAAAGGTCCATGTATTAGCATGACCTAAGCACTGGCCCAGACTTGAGGTTAATGTAACTAGTCTGCAGAGCTGGGACTATTTCATTGTATTACAAGTCAAATGTAAGTCTCAACTCTTTCCACTCAAGTCCCCGTTAATGACATTAAAGTCCCAAGTCGCATCCAAAGTCGAGGCATGCACGTCAACAGTTCAGTTGACGTGCATGCCTAAATTCCTAAACTTATAATTTCAAAAATCAAGTAATTTGACCAAATACACATTTTAATCAAAGTAATAAAGATTTTGACATTTTTAAAATAATTTTAAAAGGTTTTTTTGACTGGCAACCTGTCCAGAGTGTACCCCACCTCCCGCCCATAGACTGCTGGAAATAGGCACCGGGTTCCCTGCGACCCACTACGGAAGAAGAGGTAGAAAATTACATGGCAGACAGATTAATTTTGTTTGTCAGAGCAACCAGCAAAAGGAAGTGATTGGCAGATACAAGGAACTAAACACATTCTTCAATAGGTTCAGTTCAGAAACAAGCTATGCATTCTTATCTCCTGCTCACAGCCAAACATACATCCCACCCTCATTTGATCCACAGCCTTCTGTCACACCTCAAATGTTTTATCTTCCACCTCAGCCATTGATCCTTCTACTTCTACATGTTTGCCTTCAACCAAATCAGAAGATGCTGATGCACCATTTGCCTTCCCCTTACACCTGTTTCTCTCAAGAGGTCAGGTGAAGAGACAACTGGAAAGACTGAACTGGAATAAGGCTGCAGGTCCAGACCATGTCAGCCCTCTTGTTCTGAAGGCCTGTGCAGAGCAGCTCTATGGGATTCTGCAGCACCTATTCAACCTTAGCCTGGCCAAGAAGAAGGTTCCAGTGTTGTGGAAGACCTCCTGTCTAGTTCTGTTACTAAAGAAAACTCTCCCATCAGTCCTCAATGATTATAAACCTTTTGCCCTGACATTCCACATCATGAAGGCCCTAACTCCTGTTGGCCCACCTGAGAAAGTAAACAATAAACTATCAGGACCCCCTTCAGTTTGCATATTGCTGTGGAGTTGGAGTTAAAGATGCCATCGTACACCTGCTTCAACAAACCCACTGTCATGTGGACAAAGTCAGCAGCACTGTGGGGATCATGTTATTTGATTTATCCAGTGCATTTAACACAATTCAACCTGATTTGCTTTGTCAGAAACTCCAGAAGACTCAGGTGGAGGCCTCAACAATCTCCTGGATCAAAGACTACCTGACAAACAGACCACAGTTTGTGAGACTGAATGGATGTGTGTCTAACCAGGTAGTCAGCAGCACAGGAGCACCACAGGGGACTGTACTCTCACCATTCCTTTTCACTCTGTACACATCAGACTTCCAGTACAAGACAGAGTCCTGTCTTCTGCAGAAATACTTCGATGACTCTGCAGTCATGGGGTGGATCAGAGATGGACAAGAAGCTGAGTACAGGGAGCTGGTGTCCCGCTTTGAGGCACGGTGTGGAAACAATCATCTCATTTTGGACATGAATAAAAAAAATTGAGATAATTGTAGATTTTAAGAGATACAGGAATAGATGAAACATTATTTCTATAATAGGAGAAGAAGTGGACGTGGTGGAGGAGTATACATGCCTCGATATTCACCTGGACAACAGACTGGAATGGAGATGCAACTGTAAAGCCGTCTACAAGAAGGGACAGAGCAGACTGTGCTTCTTAAGGAAGCTTGGGACCTTCAGTGTTTGGAGCAAGATGCTGCATGTCTTCTATAAGTCTGTTATGGAGAGTGTGATCTCTTCTACAACATTTAATTTGCATTTGGGATTAATAAAGTATTTTTGAACTTGAATTTGAATTTGAATTGAATTGAATTGAATCTACACAATTGTTTGGAAATCAGTGCTGATTCTTTTTACAGTAAATATTAACAAAAAAACATCCAGTTATTTTAGAAAATAGTAAGTAAACTAATAAGAAAATTGGCAAATTTCTTTACAAAATAAAAATTATTTCCATGTTAACCAACTGCAACATTACAAACATGCTTTTACAATATATTACAATATTATTTGACTAATGTCAGATGTGCTGCTATTTGTAAGGTTGGACTGAGACTTGCCAGAGACTTGCCATGTACACGTTGGAACCTAAGACTTTGTGGGGCCCATGATTAAAGTAGCGACAACAAAAAACTTAGTTGTTAAGCTCATTTAGTTCATTTATTAGCTTTGATTCATCATTCTTTATGTAAGTTTGAATTTCAAAAGGAAGTTATATGTTGTTGCCTCTTTACTCTAGTTTTCAAGTGTTTTTTCTAACTTTAATTTATTTTATTTTTGGTCACCTTATAGTATGTGTAAGCAAATGAAATTATATCAGTTTTTCCCTGTTTTGTTAGAAGTGGGAATTATGAAAATTTAATAAAAATTACTTAATTCATTTTTAGCATAATAGTGTTAAACCTAAACTTTAACAGTAAATCATTGCAAACATTGCATTTTTTACATTAATCAAACTTTATTAATAAAGACAAACAACACAAGGATTTAAAAATAGTTTTTTCGCTTAGTTTTTTGTCTTTGTTGTTTTTTTGTGAAAAAAAAAACACTTCCATTATTATTTTAAGGAAGGCATCACTGTTGCATCCTCTGTCTAAGAGCGTTTTGTACTGGGTCCATCCACCAACACAATGGCCACACATTTATGGCAGCTCTGGCATTCCTTATCAAATGTCGATAAAGCCGCTGGGAGCACTTGCATCACTGTCTCCAGGCTTGCAATTAGGAATCTTTCTGAGACACTTGATTTAAAATCTTATTGAAAGTGCCGGAACAAAATTTTGTACAGAGTTACGGTTCATAGTAGCCTACCTGTTGTTTGCGTGATAAGCAGGTAAACAGCACAGTAGAAGTGGCGTGCTTGTTGTAGCAGCAAGAGGAGGAAATATTGGCAAATATTTCCTAGGCATTTTGTCAGTATACCACAATAAAAGCAGCATGTTAGGGTTTGTGCGTTCGCTTAAGACTTTATGCTTGCATGATTTGAGATTTTAAAGTTTTTGGGGTTTTTTTCGGCACTAGAGGCCTTTAGTTTTGATAGTAGGCAGACAGGAAGGAGGGCCAAAGAGAGGGTGACAAGAGACATTTGGCAAAGGTCGCCGGGTCTGGGACTTGAACCTGGGACGGCCGCTTTGAGGACTATAGCATCTATATGTGGTGGCGCGCCAACCCCTACCCCACCAGCGCCACACCCGGGAATTTAAAGTTTAAAGGATGTGATCTGGTTCAGGGGTTGTAAAATGACCAGGTCCCATTTAAAAGAAAAAAAAACATATGAAGCTAAAAAACCTTGTGCTATATTTAAGAAATTACACTTCAACCTTTTTGTATTATTTTCTTAAAATCCATTTACCTATAGCTTAAGACATTTTCCGGTTTTTGGAAGGTTGCAAATTCAATCTGTCAAAGTGTCCTATATCAAGATAATGTCAATGATGAGACAATTTATGTTTTATGTTCCTGAAAGCTTGCGGGTCAGATGCATCTTAGCGTGGTTTTCAATTTGACATTAACACACTTGGTTTCTTGAGACTCCCTGAAAAGGTTCACAATTCAATATATACGGTATATTAGCAAACCTATTGGGGCACACCACCAAAACAATGAATTCTGGTGTTACAATCACATCAGTTGCTGCAGGTGTATAAAGTCTGGTGTGGAGAAACTTGACAGGCCTCCACATAGTCCTGACCTCAACCTTCTTGAACACCTTTGGGAGGAATTAGAACGGAGGCTGCAATTCTGGTTTTCTCATCTAACTGTAAACCACTCCTAAACCTTTTGGAAGATGTTTGCAGAATAGTTTAAGTTGTAATTGCTGGGATGGGGGGGGTCAATACATATAATAGACCCTATAGATTAAGAATAGTATGTCATTAAATTTCATGTACATGTAAAAGCAGATGACCGAATACTTTTGGCAATATAAAGTATGTTGACCGATCTAAGTTCTTTGTACTTCTAGCGCTAGAACAAAGAAGGCAGTCAGTAGCTGGGTACTTGGTAAAAACCAAAATCAGAACTGATCCTGATTCTGAGATTGATAAATTATCTAAAATAATGTGAGACACTGGACCTTTGAAACACATATATTCATTCAAAACTGTTGTGTAGGCTTGTCTAAGTTTTCTACTGCTACTGTATGTTCATTGTCTGAATGGGTGACCAAACATGGGCTGCTCAATCATAAAAATGCAGCTGGTTTTTACTGCCCACGTGAGGCAAAAGAATGTTAAAATAACTGTAACATGGGCATTTGAGGAGCAACCATTGTGGATGTTGTTCTGAAGATTAATCTAACAAAGTCTGTCTTAATTGAAGTAAAATGCCAGTCTAGATGTTTCTTGCCTACCACATCCCATTATCTATGTAACAACCTTTCCCTTTGCTCTGTCACTTAAAGTATCCTGGAATGCACAAAACAAGATGTCTAAAACGAAGTACTTGGATGATCAAAGCGAACATGACACCTTAGCCAAGAATCCTCCCTGCTATCTCCGGCCCACACCATTACCTACCCACGCAAACCCATACAAATATAAACCGTAAGCTAGGTCACTTGACGCATTTTCTTTAAAACAGCCTTAAAAGCTTTTTTTCTCCTTCTTGAGCATCCATATAATGAAAACAACCTTGAAAGCATTGTTTCCGCTGGCAGGTACAACCCAACTCACTTTTGGACCTTGACCAGGCAAGAACAAAGATAGTCAAAGAAAAAACACTTTTAATAGACTGCATGGTACAGGACCTTCAGCTTTCAATATGTGCCAGAAGCCATTGCTGGCTTCTAACAATGTGGGCTGCTCCTGTGGTGTATTTTCTTCTTAATTTTAAATGTCAGCTGTTGGAATGGAACTTTAAGCTGATGTACTGTATTTACCACAGATATTGCAAAATAAAATGTACAAGATTTATTTACAACACCACCCTCTGCCTATGCAAATATAAATGGAATATATGTCACAATAAAACTTCACAAAGGTTTTTTTGTACATTGACACAGACACCTTCTTTCCACACAGCCATTTATACACAGAAATTCCACCTTCACAGTTCCCTGGACTTTAATAAAACATTCCTCATGAGTGGTTTGCAGTCACTTTGTCTTTGAACCCAAATACTTGCAACCAGTGATATTTTGCAACCCTCAGCATGGTTGTGGCAGAAGGTATATAAAGTGGATATAAAAAGTAAACATGCCCCTGTTAAAATGCTAGGTGTCTGTTATATAAAAATAAGAGTTCCAATAAAGAGGTTGCATAAGTTTACACACCCATTGGTGCCTTAACAGTGAAGCAAGAGGAACATCTGCTCCTTTATTTTCTTACCCATCCATCCATTTTCAATTCCCGCTTCTTCCATACTGGGTCGTGGGGGAGCTGATGCCTATCTGCAGCAGCCTACAGGCGAGAGGTGGAGTACACCCTGGATAGGTCGCCAATCCATCGCAGTGCAGACAACCATGCACACACCCATTCATACCTAAGGGCAATTGAGAAAGACCAATTAACCTAACCAGCCATATTTTTACACTGTAGTAGAAAGCCAGAGTAACTGTAGAGAACCCACACATGCACAGGTAAAACATGCAAACTCCATCCAGAAAGACCCCTGGCTGGGGGTGGAACCCAAGTCCTTCTTGCTGCAAGGCAATAGCACTACCAACTGCGCCACCATGTAACCTTTGTTAACCCATTTTTCTGTAATTCTAATTATACATTTTTCAAATAGCAAATTAAAGAAAAATATTACCATGCCACAATGAAGACCGCTATTAGGTAGTGAGGAAAATATGGGACAACAGTGACAATACTGTTTCACATGTAGAATGCTGGTTGTGTTCAACGCTTGATAATAATATCCTATATACTCCAATTGTCTGGGTAAGGAGTAGGGTTGCAAGACAAAAAACTTTCTTCACAGAAAAACATCCAGGCCTTGCTAAAATCTCCAAAACCTTTGCTGGAGAATGTGTTGGGGTCTCATAAGACCAAATGTGAGCATTTGGGCCATAGTTTTAAAAGATCATCATAATCTAAGGATCATCATATTCTTAATGAAACTTGATGGTAGGAACCTCGTGTTTTGGTGTTACTTTTCTTCAGATCTAACTGGGGTTTTTGTCAGTGTGGATCAAATTATGATTAATTCCTAATACCAGTCACTTCTGACCCAAAGCATCCAGAAGTCTGAGAGAAAGCTGAAGATCGAGAGGAAAGATGTGACAAACTGGTTCCAACAAAAGACTGGACCCTTAAATTGAATCAAAGGCGCTTCAAGAAAGTATCAGTGTAAAGATGGGCTCAAGTATTTGAACATTTTTTAGCAGTTTTTTTGTAGCTTGATGCATTAAATTACAAAAGCCTGCAATTAAAACAGAGGTATACTCTTCTGAGATACCGCACCTCTATATGCATCAAGATAACATCATTAACACCATACCAAACTCATGTGATGCAGTCATTAAGTACACAGATGAAACTGAAAAGGGAATAATTGTTGAAGTACCATGTTTGAACACCAACATTAAATTCAAAAACTTGTACTTATCATTTGGATATATATTCTGTTGTTAACTGCTCTGAACACGTAACAAATTATTTGGGGGAAGATGTTTCAAATGAAGGAGCAATCATGCCATAATTAACAGTAAATACAGACATAAATGAACACCTTATACTCACCCAATAAATACCTTAAATGCAGGTTTTTTTCAATACATGATCAAAATAGACTAAATATAAAATATCTTTAGATATTCTATGTGCTTATGTTCTCATCTTGTATTTTAATGCCTTTATATTTTTTCCTTAATTTTCGACAAATGTGAATTTATGAATATATTATTTTCGCTAGCCCTTCTATTTTTTTCCCTTTCAAATATATTTCCAAAAATATTTTTATTAAAAATATTATTTATACAATACAGCTACCAAGGAATGTAAAAAAGAAAGCTTAAAATGAATGTGCTCAATCCGGGAAAAATATACTCAAGATATATTTGAGGAGAAAAAGCATCATGTTAAATAATTAAAAGAACACAAAATTAATCTAAAAAGTCAAATATTTTTTAGTTAAAAAAACTTTTTTGGGAAATGTATTTGGAGTCTTAAACATTTAGATTATTATAATAGATTACGCACATTGGACTCTGTAGGCATTTGTATAGAAATAACCAAAAAAAGTACATTTTCAATTGTGAATTTTAAACGTAATCATTCTGTAGTGTTTGTTTAGCATCAACCCTGATTAGGAGTAAGGGTGCTGTGTTCATTTTTGCATAACTACGTTCAGTAATGTTATTTTAAAACCTCTCTAGAATGTTCCTAAAGAAAATGTTATTAGTAAAGTTATTGTAGGCCTACATAAAATAAATTGTTTTAAAGTATCATTCATGGTACTTTCAAATGTTGCTTTATCAGATATTTCTGCCTCTCTCTGAGGAATAAATATGAATTGAATTTAATACAGGTTTACCTACCTATTGTCATTTGCTGAACTTTAAATTAAGGAAGATTATTCAGTTTGCCTCCCCAATCTTTTTATAATTTTATACATTTTTATACATTTTTCTATGTTTCATTTTTGTCTACCTGTTTCACTTCTTGGTTTGTGATTCTATGCTGACTGGGAGTAGATTCAAGCAAAAAATTACTGAAGATTGCACAATTCAAATGCATTTGGTCACATGACCTGACTTGATGTGGCCTGCATATAGGAGCATCTGACATGTGATGCTGCCCAGTGCTTTTAGAACTGCTGTTGCTAAGAAGAGCTGTCAGAACCTCCCACCTTGAAGGACAGACAAAGAAAAACAATAACACATCAAAGGGGGCAGGGCCAAGCACAAGAGCAAAGGATAGCTCAGGGGAGTGTGGTTGAGACAAAGTGTGTAACTCATGCAAGCCTTTGGCAGTAATGTTTATTGCTGATTTCTTGACATGCTTTTACAGGCTTGCAAACCCTGAGATACGTTGGTAGATTTATCGTAGAACAACTCTCCTGACAGATTAACATGACCTTTAGATCACTATATGAAGCACATATAGTACAACATTATACATACAGGAGCAAAGAGGGTAGTCTTTAGATGGTGGAGGCCATTAACCATGACACTGAACTGAAGTTATCTTTAATATATTTGAACATTTGGAGCAACATACTCAGTTATTTACACTCGTTGTCTTAACTAGCAGAGAGATTCACAATTAATGCTTTCTTACTCTACTCTGGACTTCTTTATTCATGCTATAGAAGTCTAATAAATTAATCTTTACTCCTTCTTTGCTGCCTGTTTAGAGTATTTTCACATAAGGACATCAAATCTAGGTAGTATTAGCTTTATTGCTTGATATTTGATGTAGATGTTCTGACAAGAGAATGAGTTAATGCTCATAAAGAGGTAGAAAATGGGCTCTCTTTTTTGTTCCTTATTTTATAATCTCTCATAAAGACAGTTTTGTGGTGAAACTGGACATTTGTGAGGACAACAGCACAATGAAGGATTGAAGTGTAAATCTGTGACTCAGCTGACACTGTCTGCTAAAAGAGGCTTTAAATCCAACATCAGACATGCTCTCTGTTAATAGGCTTTTTATATCCAACATAAATGACAAAGCCTGAGGTTTATGGTCTTATTCACACCCATATGTATACACACCTAACAAGTAATACCAACTCTCTTCTGCTCTAGTTTGATGCATGTTGGTGCTTCTTTTCTGTCATCGTCCTCGCAGCACTTTAAATTACTTTTCTAATTTTCAGAATACACTGAGGATACACCTTGTATTTTGAGAGTATTTTAGCCTTTGTGCAATGAGTTTTAAGAGCATGTTTGATGTACATTGTGAACGTCAGCACCACAACCACCAAATATGTTGCTAGTTTTATTGTAGGTGATGATGTGAAACAGAGTGGTTCACAACTATGGTCCTAGTCAAGAGGCATAGAGAGCTTATGAAATACATTTTTCCATTTCAAAGACTTCTCAGAACAGCAAATCAATGATGTTACTTTCCCGCTACTATAAAAGGTGGGCCAAGCAAAGCCACCCAACATACTGCCTGCACTTTTGGAGCCTAGAAGAGCAGTTCATCAGGTGTTTAGGCACAGATCCACCTCTGTTAGAGTTATGTTATTAGATGTTGTAGTGATTTTCATTTCTATTTTTAGCTACTATGCATATAAGGGTAACATTACTAATACAGTAGCATCAGGTACTACTTCACGTTGTTACTAAATTTATATATATTTCTAAGTCCTTCAGTAACTGTTTGTACTTTGTCTATAATTTTGTTTTGAGCATAATTGTTTGTTTTTTTTTGCAGTTGGATAGAGTAATGTGCTTTGTCATGTTGCAGCCTTGTAGTAAGTATAATTGAAAAACATGAGGCAACATTTTGTATTTAGTTTGAAAAAAAGATGTTAGAAGTTGGTTTGTGTTGGTACTGCTTTCAGAAAGAGCTCTGCTCCTCCATGGTGCCATTTTTGTCAAATCTGGGGCAAATCTTCAGTTAGGTGGCCTATATTAACCCCTGGCAGTCAAAACAGCTTGACATCCCACAAACAGCCACTGGCTTATTGTGGGTCACAGCTTTGTGTGTGTTTGTGTGTGTGTGCTGCTGTAATAACAGAAATGATCCCCCAGTAGGTCTAACGAGAAGAGCTTTATGAAAACGTTACTCTCTTTGTCATTTGAATTTCTGCCTTGAGACCGAAAAGACTTTAGCATCCTATTAGTTACTCTCATAATTATCAGCACATACAGGATTCTTTATAAAGTCGTGTCTTGTCTTCTCTTAAAGGTCACAGAGGAAGAAGGGAACATCAGTGAGCAAAACCAGAAAAAGTTCCAGGCACCACTTCCTGTCATAATGTTCCCAGGGTCCCCCAACAGCATCAGGGGTCTCCGAAGGCAGAAGAGAGACTGGGTGATCCCACCAATCAATGTGGCAGAAAATTCTCGTGGACCATTCCCTCAGATGCTCGTCAGTGTAAGTGATAGGTTTGATTTGCTGCAGCGCTGATTTGTTCAGAATTTACAGCTGGGATTTCTTGAGGGCGCTTCACAGCTACCACTGATTGGGGACGTGTGTAATGAAGAGTGATAAAGCACAGAAATGCATTAGCATTACTGGTTTGTTCTCCACATCCTTGAAGATGATTGTGTTGTGCTCCCCTGATGTAATTAGAGCCGCAGTATCTTAAGCTATTTAAAAAGCCCTGACTGACCCTGAGAAGTTTTCCCTTCAGACACACAGCAGACTGCGGTGCTGCTAAGCAGTTAAACCCATCCACAAAGACAAGCACAATGGGTTTACAGTTAGTCAAATATTATTTATTTCCATTTTTTATCCTTTCTGTCCTTTATTGGTTAATTTCAGATTTTGAGGCTCAGCAATTTTTATTGATGCTTTCTAAAAGCACAGTTTCTCACAGCATTAAAATTTCTGCTTACCTTGTTCCCACACCAAACTAGATATTCATCCCCTTTGTCAACAATGATTTAGAGCCTAAATCTAAAGTAACAACACAATAAATGGGCTTGACTTGACTTTATACTTCAAGTAAAATGCACATTTACACATAAGGATGCATCAACCAAGAGCTTTTTTTATTTCTGGAAAAATATTGAGTTTTAATAAGGGTGTAATTTGAAAACAGCTTGCAGTATGTTGGAGGTTAAGTGTATACATCTGTCAAAGGAAAAACATCATGAATAGATTTATGTTTGTGCAAATGTTTTGTTGTGAATTGCATAGAACCTACAATTCAGAGATTCTGCAACCAGAGAATTGCAGCTCTGTCTCTCACATCGCCAAGCTGTAAATTTAAAGCTTGTGGCACTCTCTTCAATTTATCCAAAACTGTTCCAAGGGACTATTGCCTCATTCCCGGCTCAGTTTTTCCATCTTTTTTTTATCTGGAATATCTAGCCATCAGCTTTTTCCTGTTGTTTACAAAACTCCCTCAGTTTATCTCTCCTGGGTTTAAAATTGTGCAAAGGAAGCAGTTTTTGTTTGTTTCAGTTCTTTGTTTTTCATCCAGGTTTTATCCTGTCCCCAGAGAAAAACCTGGGCAGCTACTTGAAGAGAATTTTTTTTATCCAACTTTTTTTTCCTACTGAGATATAAAACATCAAATCTAAGAGGGAGGTTTTTGATTTTTCTTCTACAGCTGGAGTCTGTGGCATCTGCCTGGTACTGCATCCCATTTTCATCTGAACTTTCTAAACCCTTTAGCAGTGCTAAACCAGCAATAAACCAATAGGATAGTACTGCTATTTCTTAGAACTGGTCAAAACCAGAGACATGCAGAGGTGATAGTGCAGAAAGAAAGAGCAAGGGCATCAGAGGAACATTTGGAAGTACAGTGCGCAGCCAAACACAATCCATTTTGTGCAGTAAATAGGTCCGTCAGGGGCTGGTGGATTGCTAAGAGTTGAGCGTTCAGAGCAGAAAAGAAGTGATGCGTGTTGATGCCTTTGTTCAGCTCTGAGGCTCTCATCTTTCCCTTTAATGATGACTGGAGGGCAGGCACGGG
Source organism: Crenichthys baileyi (assembly GCA_036173005.1). Taxonomy (NCBI): domain Eukaryota; kingdom Metazoa; phylum Chordata; class Actinopteri; order Cyprinodontiformes; family Goodeidae; genus Crenichthys; species Crenichthys baileyi. Next base: position 420,467 of record JAHHUM010002348.1, read on the forward strand.
CATACAAAAAGCTAAAGATCTGAAAAAACAGATGCAGGTTTGTGGAATGGGGATGATTTGGCCAACTTTTTGTTTTTGTGTATAGTCTGGTTTAATCACCTTTATTGTCCTCTCATGGCTTTGTGCACGTTTTTCCTTACCCTCAGTCTACACTGAGTATAAAACATAGCCTGAGGTACCAGTGATCGGGGACCAAGTTTTAAGCATTTAAAATATTAGTCTTAACTGACTTTAACAAGTACTTGAAATGTAAGTATATAACATGAATGAATTATTTTGTTCCAGTTAGAATTGGGGCATTGTTTGACAGCTGCCTTCTCACAAATTCAGACAAGGACATAAATGTACAAAAAAATGTGTTAATGGTTTATTTAAGGCAACACCAGAGACTAGAGGACATTCTGGGCTTTCCCTGCGGTTGTTCCATATAACGCCAGTGCTGTGAAAACAAATTTCCATCTGAGCCCCTGACTCTGCTGTTCCAGAAGAGACCAACAGAAGACACCACCAGGGGCCGCAAAATGTTGGGCAAAACAAAGGGTACCAAGAATAACACTGTGAAGTTTTATGACATTGATGATAGCCACGGCACACTTAAAAGAAGATAAAAAGTAGCTATAATGTTAAATTGTGCAAATTGTTTTATGAAACTGTCTGTTTTGTCTGTTTAACATTTCATTAGCATCATGTCTAATTGCCTAAGTCACATGACTATGAGGCTAAAGATTTTTAACATTAGACCTACCAAGGAGTCAAATCAACTCCTAAGCACTTTTGACTTTGTGTAACTCTAAACTTGAACGTCTTGTGCCTCAAACTTTATAACTTTTTCTAAAATGGATCTTTCCAACATCTGTTGAATTAAAGGATATTAAAGGACTGCAACTGAGAGTCATTTTGGCTGCATAGAAACAATATAAAATGCTTTGTGCACAGTTGTCCAGTTACTGGTTTGACGGGATTAAATATAATCACGTTCTGAAGAACAATTTGACAAGGCTATTTTAAAGTTACAAAGGTCTAAACAAGTTGTAATGGGCTGTAAAATACATGCTACAGTTGGACTGGATTATGCAAAAGAAGGATTCTTTAGCTGGAGAAATCCAAGTGAGGTCATTGATCATTAACTATTAGATAACGACAGACCAAGACAGCCTTTAGCTGAGAGTAGGATTCAAGTGAGCTCTGACCAAAAAATCTCTTAACTTTATGGATGCACTAAATGAAATAGTCAAGACTGTGGATTAAATTGACAAGTGCCAAGAATACAAACCAAAAATACACATAGACAGCTGTGTATTGTCTTTTGTGTGTTACTGAATGCTTTGTTTCTGCATTCATCAAAATGTTTTGTCATGAAAAATATAACTGATTTAACATGTCAAAGCTCTCTTGTAATTGGGTTTTCTGACTAAGCCAAATCAATCGAAACTTGACACAGACAGTTTCAAGCAGGATATTGTCAGTTATTACTTAAACCTTGTTTACAATAATTATCATGAATGTTGTAAATTGTTGTGTAGTATTTTTGTATATAGCTACTATCTAAATCAGGAGATACAGGTTTAATTCTTTATTTTTTTGTTGGTAAACTCTTATTCTATTCAGAAGTTATAAAACTAATCAAAAAGAAGCAAAATGAGCTTTTTTAAATGTCATGTCTGTCATTTTTAGGGGACCTCTGACACAAAGTCAAAACTACTTCATCTGGTAGTTTGACAGGTATTACAATCTTGGCTGTTGAGTGATGGCATTTGAGCTTTTGTTCTAAATATTGATCATGCTTCTCAGCCTCTCTGGGACTGCTTACTCTATGGTGTTGGAAAGGAGACTTCAACTGATTGTTGAACCTTGGATCCAAAAGGAGCAGGGAGGCTTTCAGACTGGCTGTGGAAGAGTAGACCAGATCTATACCCTTGAAGATTTGCTGAGAGGGTCATAGGACTTAAGTGGTCCAATCTCATCTTTTGTGAGCCTTCAGAAGACTCATGACCGTGTCACCAGGGGCTTTCTGTGGGGAATACCACAGGGGTACAGAGTGTGGGATATACTTTCAAGGGCTATCCACTCCTTTTATAACCAAAGAGGGAGCTGTGTCTGCACAAGAGGTGTGTTCTCAGCAAAAAGTTGTGTTTGTTCCAAGTGAGGTTTGGGCTGAACCTGGGCTGTCCCTTGTAACCGATCCTGTTTGTGGTGGTCATGGAAAGGATATCTTGGTGTCTTTATCACCAGTGATGGTAGGATGGATTTGGAGATATTGGACAGATTTGGGCCTCATCTTCAATAATGACACTGCTCCACAAATAAAATAAAAGAAAGAGGTAAGCCAAATGTGAACTTCTTTATTTACTTTTCTGTCAGTGTTGTGAATCCCCCCCTTGCTCATAAATATGGATCCTTACCAAAATAACAAGATTCTAGATACTAGTGGCTGAAAAAGGTATAATCTGCAAAGTGGCTGAGCAAACCCTTAAAGCACTCTTGGTGCCTTAAGGTTTTTCTGGGCCCCATTGGGAAAAGACCCAAAGGCAGACCTTGAAAAAGCTGGATGAGCTCTATAAATTTTCTAGCTTGGGAACACCTTGAGATCCCTCAGAACAAGATGGAGAGTGTTGCTGGGGAGAAGGGAGACTTGGTTTTTTCTTGTATCTGTTACTCTGTTGGCACCTCTATCCATTGTTCTCTGCTTTCCAAGATTGGTTGGACAGATGGAGGTATGAATGTATTTTTACATAATTTGAATTTGACAAACAGTAAAAGTAATTACAATATACACTACGGTCAAAGGTTTTAGATACACTTTCTCACTTAATGGGTCTTATTTTCATGACTATTTACATTGTAGATTCTCACCAAGGGCAACAAAACTGTAAAAGAACACATATGGAATTATGGAAGATACAAAAGGTGTAAAATAACTCGAAACATTTTTATATTTTAGATTCTTCAAAAGATCCACCCTCCACTCGCATTCTGTCCCTGAGCTTCATGAGGTGGTCACCTGAAATGTTTTTCCAAAGAGATCTTAAAAGAACTTCCCAGAGGTGCATTGAGAGAAGGCCAAATTGTCATATTTCAGTCAAAACAGCAAAGGGCGGCTACTTTAAGGAATCTAAAATATAAAACATATTTAAAGTTGTGTTGCAATTTTTCGTTTGCTACATAATTCCATATGTGTTCATACACTGATGCCTTCAGTGAGAATCTATGTACAATGTCAATGGTCTTAAACATAGAGAAAACTATCAAATGAGAAAGTGTTTCTAAATCTTTCGACCGATAATGTACCAGTAAGGCTTTGAAAGGTTGTGAATCTCCAAAGCTTCAGATTAGCAAATTAGGTCAAACATTTCTCCATTAGAAACACTTAGTTCCATCCTAACCTGAAAATGAACTGAGGTGGCTAACTAAAACTTTAGGTTAGAGTTAGTGATAATAACGACACGTTACGTTTCATTGATTGATTAATAACATAAGGAGGAATAACATACCACAGTAAATATCTGCAATATATAAATGCTTTTTCTTTTTTTCTCCAGTGGTTTTTATTATTATTATTTTATTATTTCTTTATTCGTCTTTGATTTTCAGCCAAATCATGACTAATCTGCTTAGCAGTAGCAAGACTGTAAACATGCATCTTAGTTCTCACAACTGAATGAAAGCCAATGCAGTGTTTGGTAAAATTCCTTGCTACTGCAAAGCGAAGTATCCCTTGGCCACTCTAGACTATTTTTAAATACTAATTACAATAGTGTATTTTAAAGTGCACAATAGTAATCATCACTGTGTAGACCAGCTGTTGTTTGGGTGCTGTTTGACAAAAAAGGCAAAAGTAAAACATGATGTTTTGTATAAAAAAGCATGTCTGTGACTTTTACTGTAGGACAAAAATGGAGCTTTGCAAAAATAAAGGTGTTTATTTCTCCACATGTTGAAATTTATTGTGTCTTGAATGAATTCAAAATAAGCTACTGTGAGACAAAGATGTTACTTAAGCTGATTGCTGCTCTGAACACATTTTGAAATCAGTTTTTCTAGCTCTATATTTTTAATGCTTGTAAAGTTATACACCAAAATATTTTACCATTTTCAACTTTTTAAAACCAGTACCACATTAGGAAATAAGCACTCTAAGTACCACCATAATGATGTACATTTTCAAACTGCAGTACAACATATTTGGACTTTTACGGTTGTTTCGTTTCTTATTTCAAAAGGAAAGGAATATCTTCTTAGCAAGCATGTTTAGCTAATGGCATTGTTTAAGAAGTCTATGGTTTTGTACATTCATTGCTGAGATGAGCACCATTTAGGTCAACTAAACGTACTCAGCTCCCATACTGCCCTACAATAAATTAGGCTAGTTCAAATAGCTGCACCAATCAGAGATTTGTGGCTTATTTCCCATCGCCAACTTTGCTTTGACTTGCCAATACTAATGTGAAAACTAATTAATTATTTTTATTATGAACCAAGGTCCACCATGTGTATAATAGAGAGCAGTCAATGAATAGCAAAAGTTTACTGATTTAAAACATAGAAAACATTATTTGGGGCTGACATTTTAAACTGTTTTCAGCATCTAATGTTAACAATTAGCCCAATTAACACAGTTGGTATTAGTAACTGTAAATATTTGCCCTGCTGTGTAATCCTTAGGCTTCTTGAAATACCTGGTCCTCAAACTACCATAGTACCATTGATGATACTTGGGCTGTTTTCAGTTATACTCAGAAATAAGTTTGGTATTGACAATAAAGTTAAAATTAAGTAAATTAACAATTCTAAGCCTAACTTTGATGTAAGGTTAATCAGCTTAAAGAGCCAGAAAAATTATAAAAGCATATAAATCTTTGTTTCTCAAATTATAAAAAAAAAGTAGTGCAGCTTAAAATACTCAAAGAAGCCCAAATTTAAACTGAAGAGAATGACAGTGAGACAGAGCGAGTACGTGGGGTACTTTTGCTGCATACCATTTTCTTCCCTAATCTTAATGTTGGAAAGGACGTCTCTGCTAATTGTTGTACTTAGCAAATTAAATGCTATACAAGCAAACAGCAATGTATGTCACTGCCTTTGATGCATTCAAACACTGAATCAACACATTCACTAACAGATGTTGTAGCACTTCATCTAATGAGACACAAGCTAACAGAATAGCAAAGAAAATAGTTTATTACCGCAGCAATTACTATACTAGCCATATTTAATTTTTAAGGTACTGGCTGATGAGAAACATTTAACTGAGGCAATTTTAAATTCAGACTTCAGGGAGATTTCCTCTTTATTTTTTCCAACGTGGACTTTTTTTGAGTACAAATGGATTTCATAATTGAACCCCATCCTCGAGGCGACCATGGGTCAGGTGGTAGGGGTGTGCCCTGTAACCGGTGGGTTGCTGGTTCAAACCCCCGCTCTGTCTGTCTCAGTTGTTGACAGATCTTGGGCATGCCACTTTGCCTGCTTATGGTGGCAGTTGTATAGTAGCCCCACTTCTGTCAGGCCAGATATGGCTATAATGTACCTTACCAGTGTATGAATGGGGGGTGTTTGCTTTTCCAGTGAATAAATTAAAAAGTGACTAATCAGATGACTGAATGAAAAAATTGTGATTCAAAGTCAGGCAAGTTTACTTTGCAGTTGGAACTGTTTATTTTGGTATCTGCTTTTGTTGGGGTTGTGGTGTTTCAATTGGATGAATAGTTGTATTGCAGTTGAGAGGTTGTAGGTATTGTTAGGCAAAGGACTTAAACCTCATGTTGCCTACCAATCAATATCTTGTTTTATTAATGCATGGTGTAGACTAGTGTAAAAGTGTTTTGAATGGTCAGTATGAAGACTACCACATTCAGTACAGCTGTTTTATTACGTGCCTCTTTTCTGGTGTCTAAGTAATCAAAGAATAGTAAAAAATAAAGAGCAAAGCTATTCAGCAATTCTGTGCAAAAAAGTTGAAGAAAACTATCTAAAACACCCATCACTAATAATTATAATTGTCAACTGCACTGCTTTGTTAGGCTTATAACTACAGCACACATTTTATATTTTTATGTAAACAACAGAACAGAACTTTTACTAATGTATATGATAATAATGTTTCAAAATGTTTAATGTATATGATAATAATGTTTCAAAGCAGGGGTTTTTAGTCTGTATCCCTCTAAATTTGGCATCACTCAGTGTTCTGTGTGCTGCCTCCCTAATGGTTAAGTCAGTTCCTTTCCTAATGGGCTGTTCTGTCATCCAACACAGAACTGAGTGACACGTAGACAGGGACCTTCATCATCAGCATCCCACCACTTTTCTTGCTGCCCTGACCAAGTTGCCATCAGCCGGACAGGTGATGTGACAGCACACCTCGCCTGTATCTCTGTGGGTTTGCAGCACTGTCATTTTGATCAGAGCAGCGCAAAATATCGGGCAGGTGTCAGGACAGAGGCCCCTCTGACTGGCCTCTGAGCTAGCAGCTTGACATGGCTCGAGGGAAATGCTGTCCAGGCAGAACCCATCGGCCTCTAAAGTGGAGACTGCTTTAGAGACATTTTTGACCGCATTTTATTAATAATGGTCCCAAAAAAGAAATGGCTCAACAGCCTCACGCCTTCCCACTGTAAATCAAGATGTTTTGTTCATGTTGTAATAAGGAGGCTACATGTTAGATCTAATCTGCCTCGAGTGCATCAGACATATGAGGCTTACTGCAGCCGTTCTGTCTTTGCGAATAATAGACAGCCGTACTTATGTTTCCATGGCCCTCAACTAATAGGTATGTGAGCTGCGTAATATCTCAGCAAAGAAACGAGAAAGAGATACAGAAAGGCAACCATCTAACAAAGATTGAGCAGTAAATTTTCCACCATAAACAGGCTTTCTTTGTTGTTCTCTTTCTTATGTAGCCAAACACCCATCAATAACATGGAAGGGGGATTTACTTTTCTTTTTTGTTACAGAGGCTTTTTGAAACCCTAAATTGATCCACACACTTCTCCTACGGCACTGAGGCATTGATTTCTTTTGCACAAGTAAATAAAGACTCAACGTAACCACCTCCAATTCATCCACCTATTCCTTAACTTTCCCAATTTGAACAGTCCTAAAAAAATTTAAGAATACCATGAAAAAATATATCGATGAAAGTGAATATTGTAATATTTGCTGACAGCTGTTGAGAAGCGGTTTTAGTCGGTCAGAGTTCAAGCTTTCAGGGCAGGACATGTTCACAACGGTTCTGCCCTGTCTCTCACTTTGTTTATTTAGGCTATTCTCTGCTCCAGAAAATGTAAGAGTTTATTGTATAACATAAATATGATTTTCTGAGTGATTTTTAAACATTTTGCAATGTTTCAGACAAACTAATGTTTATTAGATCTAATTTCTTTGCAAGTTATGTTTCATTTTGCTGGCTTTCGTTGAGAAAAAATTGTAAAATTGTAAAAACTTTTACAACTTTTTCAACTTTTAGAAACTTTTTAGAAATTTAGAAATTTTCATAGAAATCTGATTACAAAGTATTTTCCATTGCACTTCTTTTTTTAGGTAGTTTCTATTTTTGTGCTAAGATTACAATGTTTTTGACACACATAGATAACCTTTCAATTATCTATATGGTGTATCTTTATGTCCCACTTCATCTCAGAAAGCTTACCAAACTGCATATTCAATAGTAAAAGTTCATCACAAAATGTATCCTGAGTACAACTATAGGAATCCCAAACACCATTAGTAGTACATAGATGTGGGTAGAAAAGGCAGTCTTCAGTAAATAGCTTCTTGCAACTTTTGTACGGAGTCTTTTGATTAGTGTGACTTGGTAGCACTTAGATGTGGTGCATTGTGGTGCATAAAAGGTTGGATTTTTGAGTTTTCAGCCACCAGAAAAATTGATTGATTTCGATTCCCGCCTGATTTTTTTCTAAATATGGAACATTGTAGTGGCAGGAACACAGCATCAGACCAGTAGCTAAATAACCAGTAGCTAAATAAATTGACATTTAGGCTTTTTTTTGATAGATCAAACACTGTTTGATATCTTTCAGTTTTTTTATGAATCAGCTGTGCCGGTCATATGTTCTTAGTATTCCTTTTCCTGGTGTTAGCTTTTCAGCTTGCATATTAAATACCAACATTTGTAGCTGATTTTGTGTGTGTGTGTTTCGGTGCATATGGTTGTGTTTACTGCACTCACTGCAGCACCTGTGCTCCATTTTCTACATTTCTCTCCACGGAGCATGTAGACAGAAACGTTTTTCGAACAGAATGAGAGAACTCACCCCCCTCCTCGGAGGCGTCTGCTTTCTCTGCGTACATTTACCAGTGATTAATGACTGCTCCGCTCCACTGACAGACAAGACACCAACAAAAACAGCAGACAGACAGACAAAAAAGAGAAATGAATTAGAGAAAAAAGGAGGAACAAAAAGCAACAGACTGTACAAGAGAGCTGGCGCTGATTGCATTGGAAAATGTGAGGGAGGACAAAGATAAGTAGGTATAATTGAGAACAATAAACGTATAAAGAGAAAGAGACAAAGTGGAAAAATGGGAGAGAGGGAACTTATGGCCAGACCAGAAACAGAGGCATGTCTGTGTTTGTGTTTAGGTCTGATAGACTTCCTGGAGAGCTGCTGCTCGCAGTTTCCGCTTCTCTTGTGTCTAATGAAGCCCTCTGGCATCTGCCACCCCAACCCTGGGCCAACACCAACACTTCACCGCTCCAGTCTGCAACCATATCATCGTCCTCCTGCAGAGGCATATGCTCTCAAATACAGACACTCAGTCACACATATACATGGGTGCATGAGACAGAATAAGTGTCCTACACAAACATCAAACAAAAGTATCAGTAAAGTGTACGTGGTGCTGTGTTGTCTATGTATGCTAATTGTTTGGAGTTTTACATGGTCCCATTCTGCTTTAACCTTGAACAAAGAAAAAAAACTAGACTCTTCTTTTTTCCACAAAGTCCATCAGAGAGACTACAGGATGGAGAGACACAGGAATGCAAGTATTAAAGGACCACAACCCATTCCACAGCTTGGTCACTAAGAAACCACATTTGTGGCCATATGAAACGCTTCTTGAATGCAAAGAACTCACTTTCTGGGCTAAACAAACTTTGTCTGGGAAATCATTCAAATGTGTGGCTACAGAAATTCCATGAAATACATAAAACCCTGCAGAATATGCACTGCTGCATGTGTAGTGAAGCACATTTTGTCTGAGTGTTATGTTCTGTCTTGTTTCCTTTGATCTTCTTGTGCACCACTAAAGTCCTTTTCTTGGCAGGTGTGGTACATCAACAAACACGCACACATGAACACATGCACTTATATCAAGCAAGTGAAAAGGGGGAAAAGGGGGAAAAAAACAATAACCCTCATTTAGTTAACGGTAGACCTACTGCAGAGGAATACATGGGAGTCAAGAGGGAAAGAAGTCAGCTCAGGTGAGAGCAAAAACAACCATCTCAGCATTTCATTCACTCTTTGTTTTACTGACTAACACATCTTGGCTTTTTTTTAACTCTTTTTGCTTTCATTTCACTTCCTGAGGACTTCAGACCAGGCTTCCTTTCCAACCCCAGCTGCAAATTCTCTTTTAGGATACATATTGAATGTTTGGTGACATTGCTGATTCTTGGGCCAAAAAACACAATTTGATATGTTTTTGTTTTCATTCCTTTTTTTTTTGCTCTATATAATGACATTCCCTTACATTGGTTGGCCTGTGTAACTGTCTGTCTGGCTATTTATTGATTTTTGTCCGCACTATGACCATTGTACTGTTATTCCTGATCCTGAAAAATAACGTCTTGTCTATTGATTTTTAGTTATTTATTTTTTTGATAAACTTGCAGTATTCCTATCTCCCTGCGAAGGAAATAGTCATCTTGTTAAATATTTACTAATTAAGAGTGAAAAAGCTCTAACTTTAGCTTTACCTGGCTTTTAAAAGAGACCAGAGTTCACCGATCTCAAGTCCAAAAAAAGAATGTTCCAGAGTCTGGGGCGTCTCAACAGTGCTATGTCTCCCTTTGTTTTCATCTTAGAATGAGGAACCATCAGCAGGACATGGTCACAGGACCTTAGGGACATGCCAGGGACATATGGGTGCAAACAGCAATGACATATGACATGGTGATGGTCTGTGAAACTCTCCAAGTCAGTAAGAAAATCTTAAATTGCACTCTGGAACAAACTGGAAGCCAGCGTAGTTGCATCAATATTGGAGTCACATGTAAAAACTTGGGGGATTTTGTCAGAAGCCTTGTAGCAGCATTTTGAACAACCTGCAACCTTTCTGTGGAGGTTTTGCTAAGACATGTGTAAAGTACGTTGCAATAATCCAGTCGTGATGAAGAAAAGCATGAACAATTATTTCCAGTGCACAACATAAGACAGTGGAGCTTATCGTGCTGTTTTCATCATGAAATAAAGGTTCGCTGATGAAAACTATAACGAAAATCATTCGTCAACAAAATTAACACTGCATAGCAGTGATAAGAGATATCTTTAAAAGTTGTCAGAATGTACCCAAGATTAGCAGAGGCACCAAAACAGAACATTGGGATACACCAAAAAGGACCGGACATAGGGGAAGGTCTGTACTTAGATGTAGCTCCAAAAATTATCTGTCAGATAGGTATGAAGAGAACCACTTGAAGGCAGATCTTGATGCACCAACCGAGGACCTCAGCCTCTCAAGTAGAATGCAATGATCAACTCTATTGAAACCTCTATCACTCTGCTTTAAAATGTCATTTGACACTCTCAGAAGAGCTGTTTCAACTGAATGAGATCTAAAACTGGACTGAAAGTGGCCAAGAATGCTGTGCGATCCAAAGCAGTGCTTAACTGACCACATTCTCTAAGTTCTTGGCAATAAATGAAAGCTCGGAGATGGGCCTGTAACTGCCAAGGAGTGAAGGATCGAAGTAGTGTTTTTTCAAAAGCAGGTGGATGACAACATTTTTGAAATCATCAACACAGATGCTGAGGAAGAGATATTATTTCTCACATTTTTGACCTTATCAACAAAAAAAAAAGATGCAAGTTGGAGTTATATAAACAAACTGAATAGAACTGAATGCATGTCAAAGATTCTCCTCAATACTACCAAATTTCCAGATAAATCTACATCCTTAGTGTCCTAATTTCCAGAAACAATTTTAGCAGTTGTGTTTGCCCCTGGACATTGCATTATCCTCCTTTTGATTTTGTATTTGCTTATTTGGACATAACCAGTGGACTAACTGTTTAGCAGGTGTCAGAATCATATTATAAGCCCAAATAAACCCAATATATTGTAAATGTATGAACAGTGGTGGGAAATCTTCATAAAAAAGCGTGTTGATTAGCACTTCTGGAATTTTGACCAGACTGCATTTTCTTCGCTGCATTACCTTGCTGACAAAGAACAGCCAAAACTCCTGCACATGTCAAGCAGGAGCATTCTCAGTTTACAATTAATTCTACAAATTACTAACCTCTGCGCGCCTATTTTTTCTTAGGCCTAATCACTGGAACAGACTTATCTCTAAATACCCTACATGACATTCCTCTCACCCTCCCCTTTCTTACCATGTATTTCAGTACCCTGTGATACCTCCTTAGAGAGTTTCCACTTGTGTGTGACACTGCGTCTTGTTTCAAATCAGGTAACACTAAGATTGTTATCTCAAATAGAAGCTGTTACTTATGCATAAACATTTTGGCAGGGAACTGTGTGACAGAGGTATCAAACACATTTCAACGACTGTTTTAATCTAAAGAAAGGAGTCTGCAGGTGGACAGTCATGATAGGATAAGTAAAAACACCTGACAACGTTAAAAGTGCTTTACATTGTTATTTTTGTTAATGAGGCCCTTGTGATAAAAGAACATGCTCACTTGTGTCGTTTGTGTCATGTCAGAACATTAATCAAACATTTGTCCATCTTACAAAGTGCATGAGACCTGGGTAGTTACTAGAAGAGGTGAACACCTTGAGGGCACATTAATACCCCACGCACAGCAATGTTTAATGACAGTCATGAAAAAATTAAAGAATAGGTAAGAGATTTTTCTTCTTAATACCCCCCCCTCCTTCCCACCACCCCCCACAACCCACCCCCACCTTCCAAATGGCCCCCTAAACATTATTCTTGTTTTTGCATGGAACTTCTGAGCCTAATTTCCTTTCCTATAGTGAAATTACAGAGATCAATGTAATAACATTTATCAGCCGGAGGAAATGGAGTCTTCTGCAATATCCTATTATTGACTGGAAAAACAAATTGCTACTGCATTTATGTATTTGTCAGCAGCTTTTGGCCTTTGATTCCTCATGTGTTCAGGGAAGTGAGACTGAAATGTAATTTCCACTGTTTACTATCTCATTATATCGAAATTAGTGGCATGAAGTCCCAGTAAACATGTTCATCAGGCATACCCAGCTAGGGTTTGTTTTCTCTCAGTGAGAATATTTTCCAGCTGTGCAGAGCCCAATCACGCTCAGAGTTACTACAACTAACAGTGACATAGCAAGATACAATAATAATAAAAAAAAATGCCCCAGCCACCCACTCACTCTCATGAGCATAGGCTCCACATGTTAACAAAGATAAATATAATTTTTTTTCAGAATTTCTTCACCAACATATTCATGATTTCAAATCATTCAGCACGGACAGGGTCCCTCCTGGGTTTAGTTGGTGCTAAATTAAAGTGTAAATCATTTCACAGAAAGACAAAAGAGTTATGTGTGCGTCAAGGGCAACAGTTCTAGGCTGTTTAATAGGTTATGAAGAGAACTTTATGAGAGAGATAAAAAACAGCTTAACAAACAGCCTCTGTTTGGTCCCTCTGAGGTTGGCCTCTGCAACCCTGTGGATCTGAGGGATGAAGGAGAGCCAAGAATCTCTATTTCTCTGAAGACGAGATAAAATTAAGTGCGAATAAATGGGAGGGAAGATATTCGAAAGGGGATCTAGGGAGATGGGGGACAACTAATGAAGTGTTTTGGGTTTGAGGGTAGTGGTGCTTGTTGGCAAAGTAAGAGAAGGTCAGTCAAACTGAAAGGACGTGTTGACAGGCAGACGGGACAAGCATGACAGCAAAGCTGAGGGGAAAATACAGTGAATGACAGGCAGGTGGACAAGTGAATAAAGTTGTACAGAGAAGATAAAAGACAGATTTTGAAGATTTTTCCATCAGGTACTATTGTTTAGGTACTGTTTGATTTTTGTTTAACAAACATCCATCCACCCATCACTTTTCATACCTCCTTAGTCCTTGCAATGTTGCCGGGGATGGTGCCATAGGCAGGGTACACACTGGACAGGTCGCCAGTCTATCACAGGGCAACCAACGGACACACAGGTCAAAAAGCCATGCCCCCACAGACACACACTTAGAGCTGTGAAAAAGTATTTACCCCCCTATGTGGTTTTCAAGTCTGAACAGCATCTCAGTTTTCCAGGCTTTGACTGGGCTATTCCAATACTTCCAAGATTTGTCATTATTATTATTGTTATTATTATTATTATTATTTTCATTCACAGATGGATTTTCTAGTGTACTTCAGATCATTGCCCAGATGCACAACCCAAGTTCCATAAGGACTTTATGGTAGAGAGTGTAATACATTGTGTCCATTGGTCCATTATGTCAGACAGTTTCTGTTTAAGTGACTTTTTGTCTGGTTGGGTCTGGTTGCCTTGCAATGTAAGTGTCTGGTTTCCTTTGAAAACGGGAAGATGTAAGATATTTCTTACATTGCACAGTTGAGTCAAAAAAAGCAGTACAACAGGCCACATCTGGTTTGGGCAGTAAATGGGATAGGCTATAAAAATTATAAAGAAACAAAGGTGGTGATGACAGAGAGAGAAAAAAAGAGGGGAAACCCAGGACTTTCCTGAGGTGAGGCAACAGAGGTACTAACTTCCCAACTCTGCATTCAATGAATGACAGATATAACAAAAAATAAGTAAACAAAAAAAATCATACAAAGTAGGAGCCTTTAAAGAGAATACAATTAAGGAGCAATTGTTGAAAGATCCTTGAGCATGAACTCATGAAAGGTCCTTTTCGATGCAACTGATGTTAAGTTAAATTGTAATCATACTCTACTATCTTGTATATTCCCATTTCTCACTCTTTGATTAATTCTTTCTAGGAGGTTAAATGTGAGCGAAATCAAAATTGAGGCCTGTGACTGTATAACCTGATCCCATTTACTTTGTTATTCACAATACAAAGCTTCAGTCGGGATCCTTTCTTGGAAGTATAATGGATACTGTCATGGCGGAATGATGTTTTTGCAGATTTTCCCACTACTCCACTCAGATGCAGACACACCGAATCATAGAGACACCCAGGAGCACAGACAGAGACACAAGCACACCTAGCCGCTGTGTGTATTTGTAATAAAATCTCAATGTGCACTATAATGCTTTATGGCGTCTCAAGATGAAACAGCTCCTAAGATAAACAGGTTAGCACTAGACAAAAAGTTTGCTGGTTTTTCAATGCTTTTCACTTATGATGTTTTTTTTTTTTTAACCACAGCTCCCTAATGGGATTTTTACACATTTTTATTTGCACTTTTTATTTCCCACAGAAAAGAGTGCTGACTCTTGCCTTTATAAAATATTTAACATCCCTCATTGTTCATAAAACTCTGATGTGAGTGATGTGTAGCTTTTTGCTCTTTCTCCTGCGTCCCTGCTTATGAAGACGATGTTATAGCTCAACTGAGGCTATACAAAATGCCTCTTTAAATGAGGTGATTTGTACTTGTCATTATATAGTCAGTGTCATTTCAACACTAGTACCGCCAAGGGGTCAATTTGACTCCCTGGGCATTTTTGACTCAGAGTAATTCAAACACCCTGTGGCTCTTATTTAATACCTTTTCCTGAAACAGCTCTCTTTAATGTCACTTATTATGGGATATTTGCAAGACAAAATGTTGGCCTTGGGACTATGTATAAATTGGTACCCATTGATAAGTTACATTAAGCTATTTTGATGTTCATAATTTAATCAGTCTCATAATTTATACAAAAAGTTGTTATAATGTTTTTTTAAAGGATGCATTTCTTCCTTAGGTACCTTGTATCTGCCAGCCTTTCACACCAGAACTGCCACAATAGTACTGAAAAAGGGTGCCTACTCTTTTCTTAAAACTGGGCTGTTAGCTTACTCATGGAACCGACTTGATTACTCCAGGTGTACAACTTTGAATTTGGAACCAGGTGATGTTTGACAGACATTGAGGTGGAGGGGGAAACATTTAAAAATCTTTGCAGAATATTCACACAAAAACTTTCAGTTTTGCCCAGTAAACCTGGTTGGGCAAGACGTGTTGGTTCTATTTCTCTGTGTGGGCCTCAGCAGCCTTAAAAGTCAGCAGCTTTTGGTGAAAAGAGTCATCTCTAGAGACTGATCAACCAATCAGAGGCAGACACCAGGTATGTGTGGCCATGTACCCAATCAATGAGAAAATTGTATTCTACTTTTTTATAACACATTCTTTAGACCCAGAGAACACAACAATATAAATACACTATCATTGCAGATAAAAATATCTGAATGATGCTGTTTCCTGCAGTTGGCTGTAAACTGATGGCAGTTTTTATGATGCATATTGTGTTATTAATGAACAAGAGCAAAATAATTAATGTAAAATAGGTTTTGTCACCACTTTAAAACGCGAGTGTTCAGAATTTTGGACTGGGGGAGTTAGACTGTTTTGCCTAAATGAATCCAGACTGAATGGGGTCACTGATCAGTGATACTGAAATGGCAAAAGTACATGTTTTCTCCTGCACATTGATGCCTCCTGCTAACCTGACATAATTTCATCTGTGAATTCTGTAGACTATTCCAACCTGAGTACACCGTTAAACCAATGCAAAATTGTCCATAAATGTGACGAGCAAATAAGAGACTGTGAAGTAAAAAGGCAGTTGCAATACATCTACAACCACAAATTCATTGTATTGATAATGGTATGCTGTGTCGTGTGTGTGCTACTGAGATATCAGGACAGAAGTATGCAATAAAATCTTATGGGAGTGCATTTATAACAACATTTTTGTCAGTCAGTCATTTTCTACCGCTTATTCCATAGTGGGTCGCTAGGGACCCGGTGCCTATCTCCAGCAGTCTATGGGCAAGAGGCGGGGTACACCCTGGACAGGTCGCCAGTCCACCGTAGGGCAACAGACAAACAACCATGCACACTCATTCGTACACCTATGGGCAATTTAGATTGACCAATTAACCTAACAAGCATGTCTTTGGACTGTGGGAGGAAGCCGGAGTACCCGGTGAGAACCCACGCATGCAGGGGGAGAACATGCAAACTCCATGCAGAAAGACCCCCGGCCGGGAATCGAACCCAGGACCTTCTTGCTGCAAGGCAACAATGCTACCAACTGCACCACCGTGCATTTCTGTCAATGAATATCAGTTTTTGATCTGTTTTAATTGGTGTGTTTCAGCTAAATCTGCCTCAGCTAAATAAATTAAAATGTTAAGATATTGTATTATTGCCTATTACTTTACTCTAAATGTACTATTAAAATGTTTAAAAGAAGAAAATAAAAAAAAATGTAATCGACATGTCATGTTTGTTTATGT
Organism: Crenichthys baileyi; assembly: GCA_036173005.1. Lineage (NCBI taxonomy): Eukaryota > Metazoa > Chordata > Actinopteri > Cyprinodontiformes > Goodeidae > Crenichthys > Crenichthys baileyi. The sequence continues at coordinate 437,095 of JAHHUM010002348.1, forward strand.
TAGGTTATTTCAGACACATGGTAAAAATGACTCCCTGTGGTGGTTTTAGGAGGTATTGGAGTCTTTGGGGTCCTAGTGTTAAAGCAGACATGTTCTCAAACTGTCTAGATTAGACACTGCATTTCCAAATCTCCAGCAGTGTGTTGTACATGGCCTATGGGAACCAAAAACGGTTCACAGAAAGTGTAGCCTGATGGCTCTGGTCCATTTTTTGATTGATAACAAGCATTCGCTGGCCAGCTGTTGTCAAAATACCTAAAACCTCATGTACACCAGCCATCTGTATGTCCTCCCTTTGATATGTATGCTTATGCTCCGGAAAAATACACAATTTGAGAGACACACTGAGGTTTACAAACATATTCACACACCTCCTTACTATTCCAAGGTTCATTTGTCAATATGACAGTTGGACTCTTGCTGAGGTGGAGTTTGCCAAGCTGAATTCTTCGCTCAGTTAGTGGGAACCAGAACATCTCTGGGAAAAAAATCCTAACACACACTTGGTGGTTTGTTGCGTGACCACGATGTTTGAGTGCACATGGGATGGGACTTTTGTGTGTGTCTCTGCAAGCAACATGCATAATGTGTGTCTATTCAAAACAGCCCACAGGAGCAAGACAAGGCCCAGCCCCTCTTCAGTGTCTGCCTGTGCTTGGCAGGAGCAGACTTGGCAGGGAGTGGCTCATTTTGTCAGGCATCCAGTCAGCATAAAACCCGCACAGTGCCCCAGCTTCCACCTGAACATCTTCCCTTCATCACTTCCTACATTTAGTTTTCTCAAACTTTATCCAAAAGTGTTTGCATCCTTTGGGTTAAGTTTAATTTATGGAACTCCAAATAATATAAAACCGATGTAATATAGTAGCACAACATCCCAAAATGGGTAAACGTCTGGTCAAGAGGTGAAATTCCCAACTTGCTCCCAATATGCATATCAAATCAACTACACTGCAGCTTCTGTCTCCAGGTCTTCCAGCCAGCACAGCTCAGTTTCTGCTTGAGTTCTGCTGATGTAGCCAGTTTACAACCTCTTTAATTTTCCATCTTTTATTTCCCCTGTCCTCTATGTTTTTTACCCTTCATTTTTCTCACATGTATGCATTTCTCTTCTTGGCTGCTGCCTGGTGGAATTGGAAAACAAAAGCAGTAGGAAAGAGAAGGAGAAAGTAGGCTATGAAGGGTGGACAGTGCAGAAATGTGTGTGTGTGAATTCAGGTTGATGGAAAGGGAGGGAGGCAGTAATGGCTTGGAAAAGTGCAGTAGCAGCAGATTTTTTTCACCACTTTTACCCTCTCTCCCTGTGCAGTTCTCTCCCTTACAAGTCTCTTACAGTCTTTACTATAATTACCCAGATTGAGTTTCCTTGGTATAAAGGGATGAAGTGGGAAAAAGGAGTAACGGTGGGGGGGTCCTTGATATTGTCCTTGTCAAACCCTTAGGGAGCATCTAGAGACGTTATTCATGCATCCATCACACTCCCAATTTCACAATTTAATCAATCTCCTAATGAAACAGGGTGACGGAGACAGAGGAGGAGAGAGGTAATAGTGAGATGACAGGGCTCATACGCTAACCGCGCTAAGCCTAAGCTAAGGGGTGTGGCTGTTCTTTGTCTGCCCCGACAATGGCTGTCTTATTTTCATTCTCACAGCCTGGAAGAAAGAAGTGAGGAGGAGAGTCAATCCATTGTTACCTCTGGGGGGAATAGCACCTCTAATTTGCCATAAGCCAGCTCTATTAAATACCAGACTCCTTACACAGTGCAATAATTGGAAAAGCTATTCAGTGCTTACCTTCTATTACCCCATGTTATTTTCCCTAATGTGGATAAAAGTATTTTAATAATCTCACCTGCACAATTGTAGCTATCATTCAAATGACACAAAGCCTGCCAAGCGTGCCATCTCTCTGTTTCATTCTCTCACATCTCAAAGTGAACTACTATGCAGGATAAATCTGAAATTGCATCTTTCAGGCCGTCAGTCATTTCTGCTCATTCTTTAAATCTGGAATTAAAAATTGTGTGACATAAAGCTGTCCGGACATGGCAGGTAGTAAAAAGTAAAAAAACATTTTTGACACCTCAGACACCATAATAATTCATGTTTCAACGGATTAGTAAAGTCAAACACATAAAACAAGTGTTGTGATTATAAATATGAATATATCATTTAATATTAATTCTTTTATATTTTATTAAATCATATTTCGGTCTGTTGAGGGTTGTCAGGTGAATACCAACCTAATAAGGCGGTGATATTAGGACAAAATTGAAAGGGATGAGCCAAGCTCTGGTATTATTGAACAGCAAAACTCTGTACACACATAGAATAAATTCACACAATTTCTTAAAATACACGAATTTATTAACAATAATAGGTCAACTCAAAGTCAAACATATTTCAATCAACAAACTCTTTACTATGCTAAAACAACCCAACTAAACTACCAAGCAAAATAAAAGAATAAGGAAAACTAATGGGCTATGTACAATATAAACAAGTGAATCAAAGATGGTTGAAAACCAGGACCGAAAGAGTGATGCAACATTACCATCCAATGTTATTTATGTTTGAGAACCAAGGATTATCTTGAAGAATCTGGAAGTGAAGTTAAGTTAGTCTTGGAACTAACTTAGGCAATAATTTGTATACCTTCAGACAACCATTCAAAAGATCAGATAAAACATTATCTTAATAAAATAACATTTTAAAGAATAATTTGCGGAATAAAACCAACCTTCTGGATGACCAATTCTCAACAGCGTTTAATTAGCTACCTTTATTTAGTAAAATAATATTTAAAGAAATATTATTACGGAAATGTTAAAATCATATTGGAGAAAATCTTATTTTGAATGAGGGCCAACAACCTTTCTGGGTAAATGATCTTTAGTGGTGTTTAGTTCGTTATCACATTTAGTAAAATAATATTTAGGGAAATATTATTTCCTAGATTGCCAACTAACAACGTCTTGAAGTTGTCCTGGGCGTTGAGGAAAACATCCATGTGTGGGTAAACAAAAGGTTAGCTTGCAGCTAACCTCCATAGCGGCTTTTAGCTGGCCCGGCCGAACCATACGACAAAGGCATGTTCAGCTCCTTAAGAGGCCACGATGTAGTGAGGTAGCGCGTATACCTCTCCTGTCGGGTTCACGTGGGGAACAGGAGAGTTGCATGGAAAGAGATCTGTTTGTTGGAAGCTGGAAGTAGGTTAATGCGATTTAGTTTTAAAGTTCCAGAAAATGTCTTACTGTCCTTTATTGTTGTAACCCATGACTGGGTCCCAACACAAGCATGAGAAGGAAGATGTATTTAGTTTCAGGTGTCTTTCTGGTCACTTATGTTAGGTGATCTGCACAAAGTTAAGTAGCATAATAAAAATGCTAATAGTCAGAACCTCAGAAAGGAAAATTTCAAAGGTAAATGGTTGATTTTGCAATTGTATTATAACTCCTGCAGTGTTATGTCTTGGAATGACCGTCCAGATCCAGTTCACTATCAAGTGGTGATGCGCTGAAGGTTGAGTGAAGAGAAAGGCAGAGCTGCCAACTGATCACCACCTGGTAGTGAATTGGATCTTGACCTGTCAAACCCTAACAAGTGGCGAGACTGATCTGGGAACATCCTTCCCAGGACACCGTTAAGGAAATCTTTAGCTCAGCCTTACAGGAGAGTTTCTCTCATGTTCGAAGAGAGGTTCGGGACATTAAATCTAAATAAATACTAATAGTATTTATTGCGACCACTAAAATATAAAATCAAAAACATGCAGACCTAGATTTAGAAAAATCTTTTTCATTTACCAGTGTTAGATAATATTATACTTAATATCAAATAAGAAGATGGTCTTGATGAGGATTAAGTGCAACAAATTTTATTTATAAATCTGTGAGACATATTACTGAAATTACCCATGTTAGTCAAAAAGCCAAGTGTATTTTCCTGTCAATGCCCGAATTATCTTCGTCTGATTCCTGTGGTGAAGAGAAACCATATCTAATGTATGTGTCATGAACGCTATTCCCATATTAGCTGTGTAAAAATGTTCAGAATACCCAGCAGTAAAGGTATTTCTGTGTAATCTCAAATAGAGAAACAAAACTGACACACCATTATGTGACAGCGGTTTTTGTTTCTGCATTTTTAGATTCAACCACTTATATCAGTCAAAGACTTGAACAATCACAGGTGCATCTGTTCACATAAAATACATCTAGTGCTCGCCAACTACTCTGGTAAACCATTTGTGTTTTTTCTTTGAAGATATAAAGCTTTTTCTTTTTCTTTTTTTTTTCCTTTTAGTGTTTTTACTTCAGAATAAGATCTAAGACATCAGCCCTGTCCTGCCTTTTATGAAAGCTAGAATGCTCAACATCAAAGTCTGAGCCAAAGTCCATGTTTTAAAAAAGACCACAGCAAAGCTTTTAATGCAGAAACTATCCTGACTCGTAGCTAAAGACACACTTGACAGATGGAGTGTGTACATGGAATGCAATACCACCTAAAAAGCTTCTCTTTTTTCTAGGGGCTTTTTTCTCTTCTCAGGTAACTAGTCAGTGTGTGACCTGTGGACCAGTTTCTGGATTTCATATGTGGCTGTGAGCCTTTATTGTCCTGTTAAAGTAAGTCCTATTGGAAGTTTTTTTTTTTGTTTGGAGTTTCTTTTTCTGTCTGTGGGACTTGGCTTTCAACTCTGTAGGGGTTTGCTGTGACTTAGCTTAGCTGTCTGTAAGTGACAGACTATTTCTACTGTCCCACAGCTCACTAAAGCAGTGTCATCCACCGAGTACTAGAACACTGCAGAATACTTCAGTGGCACACGTGCACACAACAAACCTCTTCCATGAGCTGCTTTAATATGTTGGCCACATATGCTTCATATACTGTATGTTACTAATTGTACAACGATGCATTAAACTCACAAGATGAGACACAATGTCCTCATTTTATAAATAGAACATTTTTTTTCAAAAAATAATAAATAATAGTGCTTTAAATAGCCTGTAGTTAGTGCACATATAACACTCCAAGTTTGACTAGTTCATAAATTACGCTTTTATTCACATGTGAATCCAGAAATTATAACCCTAACTCCAAATGCCAAAAAATAATAGACAATGTTCCAGTTTTAAATTTTCTACAAATAGAATAAATAGTTTATAAATCTCAAACTGTGTTAACAAATCTCAGTGCAGTGTAAATATTTTAGACTTTCATGTAAAGCTGATTAAATATGGTCAAGATGGATTAACAATTGTTGAAATGGCCCCTTAGTTTGAATTTTTCTAAGAAATACCCAATTTTCTTGTAAATAAATTATTTAAAAGAATTGGGGACTTTTTAACTTGTTTTGTTAAGAAGTATTACCAGTCAGATCCCAAAAGTCTCTATTTAAAAATTAAAAAACACTTCAAGATCTACTTTCTCTCTTACTTCAAAAGAGTCTAGAAAGCACAGGTTGTCAAGCTTAAAGCACTGGCCTGAATATACAAGGCCCATAGAAACAGCTGGCACTTATTTCACTGGCAATTGCATTGAGCTTTGCAAGACAGACATCATTTTGACGAGAAATATTTATTTTTTTTATTACAATATTCTATTGCATTATAATATAGTTGTGCGGCCAAATATTTGTTTGTTTTTAGATGTATTGTGTAATATTCAGAAAGGTTTTTGTGGTTGCTAAATGTGTGCAGACCTGAGCTTGCACGTTTCTAATTCTGAAGCTACAGACACAGATCTGCTCCTAAAATAGCTCTGTCTAGGAAATAATGTCTCCTATGCCAGTGCTGGTTACCTGCATTTAAATTAGGTATTATAAATACATTTAGGAAAACGTTTACCAGTATTGATTTATATTTAAATTACGGCCAGTGCAAATCGATTTGCATTGTAAAAGACCATAGGTGGTAGCGTTAAACAACTTGAAAGATAATAGACCTGCTGCTCTGCTGGCTTTGACAAGGGTGAGACAAGAGACTTTAATCAGAGTCTATGTGTTAGGTTTGGGTTGAGGAGTTTGCTGGAGTTCTTTGTTATTATTATTAAGTGCCGTTATGGAACATCCTCCAAGAGACATGGCCTGCAAGCCAGAAACCTACCACACATGGTCCAAGCCCCCACACAAACATTCCCTCCATGCCTCCAATGTTCAGCATCCCAAACTCAACGACCCTGGTGTTGTTTGGTGTTGCATGTAAGGTTGGAGGGAATGGGTGCCAATGTGCTAGCATGAGCTCCCTGTTGGAGACCAGCTGGACCCCAGCTCTGTCTCCTCCCTGCCCACACTACAGCAGCATAGACCTTAGCTAGGGACTCCCTGAAGATCCCAAGTGACAACAGAGAGGAGCTCCCATAAGGTGTCCACCTCCCCACCAACTACCCAGGACCCAGAGAACCCCAAAAAAACCTTAGCAGGTGCACCCAGCCCCTCAACACACAGCTCCACCTGTTGTAATTTTGACTAAAGAGATAATTACTAACTACTGGGTCCTGATGCCAACATACTGCAAACTTCCATCCGCTGGTCTTGAAGGCCAAGTTTGGACCAAGCTTCACTTATATAGTGCAATCGCCTTAGTGAATCCAGTGTAGAAATGAGAAAACAGTGGGAGCAAAACAGTTGCAGGAAAAAGGTGGAGTTTGCACTACTTAGTGAATCCTACCGGAATGACCAGAAACTAATCTATTGACATAATCTTGTTTTTTTAATGAAGTAAATTTAGGTTTTTATCTAGCTGCCTCCTAGTTGTTGATTTTGGCATTTGTGTTTTCCTTTCACAATGAAATATGACACTTCTCAATTTGTCTGTATTTTCTATACCTTATTAAGTTCGATATCAAGGTGACATTGTTTTTTTCTTACTGGGTGGTCATAATGCACTTAGAATTGAATATTAAAAATGAAAAATAAATTATACCTTGTCTTTTTGGGGAAAACTGTTTAAAAAGTGCTCAATGTGCATACACCATAAATACCTAAAGATGAACTTAAGTTGTTGAGGTTTGCTGAGTTCTTAACAGTATACTGTGCTGAGGTGGGAGACATACATGAAAATTAAAAACCACTTTTATAAAAAGTCCTGTAAGTTCTTGTTGCAAACTTTAGGATGGCAGATACTCTAAATATTTAAACAATGGACTTGTCATACCTCCCCTGTCATTAAATATGTATGTTTAGATGTTTTGTAGACTTTGAAACATTTATCCACTTTATGTTGACAACATTTGTCAGCAAAAGTATTGCTGAGACGTAACAGATTGTGCATGCCGTCTGTGCTACAGCAAAAGGCCAAGAAGACTCGACAATAACAAAAACATCACTGGCCAATTCAGTATGGAATTCATTATGAGCAGAAGCTAATATATTGTGTTTTACCCTCTTGGAAACTGATTCAAAATAAACCCACACCTTAGCAAAACAAATAGGGCCTAATTCTGATGACCTCTGCTCCACCACAAGAATCCAGAAACAGAACAGATTATAAAAGCAGTTAACGAGCAAAACTCAAAATCATTCACACATAGAGACCAGAGGTAACAAATACATAGAGGGTAGGAGAATCAAGTGTTTACAAAAAGATAAAAGTAATGTAAAAACAACAATTACAAAAATATATTAGAACTCTGAGTCACAAACTATGAAAGACAAAGCAATGCTAACTGGAAAAAAGGGACATAACAAGATGAGCTCATACTGCCAAAAGAGTGGCCAAATGTTTAGCCACAATTGCACCAGATGCTTCTGTACTGAGTTCTAGTTTCTAAAAATCATTGTTTATTATATGATCATTTAACCCTGACAAAGAGCAATGCAAGCATGTGTTTAAAACCTCTCATGTAATCTGACATTCATGTTCTTGATGAGTACATATAAACTAATCGGCACGCCATATAGAGATGTATGGAATGTGACACATACTAATTGAATACTTTTTTCCCTATAGCATTTATTTAAGTTCAGAATGTATTCATCCTGAGCTCAGTGACTAAGTTGTACTTCCGTTTTATTAATTCCTCTTTCTTGGATCTTCGGATGAGTGTTTTCCCTGAAGACCTAGTGGTATGATAACTTTGCATTTGATTCAGTTTGCCTGACAGAATAGCACTAAGCCCGCTGATAAGATCTCCATAAGAACCAGAAATGTTGTCAGTAATGAAGGGAATTGCTTTGATCCACTCACAAATGGGTCATTTTGAGAGTATCTGCTTTCTGATTCTTGATAATGCAGTTGTGACTCTGTTTCTCTCTCTCACTGCCAATCCCTCTGAACCAAAAGGTCTATGTCCATTTTCTACACCATATAGACACTTGTTAAAAATTCCTTAGACAATAAAGAATCAGAGGAATGAAAAGCTGAAGGCAAAAAGAAATTAAAATACATATTAAGTATGTCATATTAAGTTGTGCCTTTAGGAGATTAATTTAAAATTTTCTTTCCTAAGGTGGAAAGAAATTCAACAAAAAGATTCTAAAATCAAAGTGGGTGTACAAATTTAAATATATTGTGGATTTTCCCTAATCCACACAGGGTCAAAATTATACTTACAAGCAGAAATATATACTTACACCACTAATATTTAAATTAATATCCCAAAGCAGACTGCAGAGAAACCTTTAACTTTATGTGTCCTGTCATAGGTCTCACCTTATATTTGACCACTCAGAATAGTTTATTTCAACTGCTTGGTTTCTCTATATGGGCCTGTCTTTTCATCATATTGTTTCAACAAGGGTTAAGGTTGATGCTAGAAACCTAATATTACCATGCCCACTCTTTCCAAAATTAGTTTTGATGTGTGGTTAGGATCATTGTCCTGTTAGAAAACCCATCTATGGCAAAGTTTTAACTATCTTACTGAAACGGTCATACTTATATGAAAGGAAACAGTTTAGAATGCTCAGGCACAACCAAGGACTAAGTCTATTTTAGATTAGAAGATGACAGAACACCAGTTTCTCTGTGAAGCCATTTTAACTTTAACAAGTACTGTGAAGATGCTGATAAAGAAAGAGCCCTCTCCAGACATTCATACACAATTGACGTTTTATGGCTAGAGGACACAGACAGAGCTATTTTGCTACAAACACAAGGAGTTTGTTGTGTTTGTACCTGGCATCTCTGTCGCTTCCTCCTGAGAGGGGGGGCTGGAATACAGAGTTGGTACCTCAGCCACAAAACTATGTCCATTATTACCAAACTGCACCAGTAAGTTTGCAGATAGACGAAACTCTAGGAGTGTCTGGCAATCATAGGACAGCATGGAACTGACATGTTGGATGACACACATTAGAACCAATATAAACATGCCCAAAGTACAGAGCTGGCAGGCCATACACACAGGCGCCATCTACCCAATGAGAATACCAGAATTGGCTGAAAAGACTGCAGAAAACATGGTAATGATTTCCAATCTATCCCAAGCAGGACAAATTGGAAATAGGTAGGAAATCAGGGAGGCAGGAGGAATGGATTTCTGGAGAACCATCACTTTCTAACTGGTCAGGATTTATACGCCACTGCCAAGGCCAACGGATTGAAGTAATTTTTCATGCATAACCTCTGTGCCCTCACAGAGACCTGAAGTGAAGGGAGGGAGTCCTCAGAGAGCACAGAGGGAAGAGGCAGGTATAACGGGTTGGAGTAGAATTCAAGAAAAATAGGAGTGAAAGAAGAGAAAAACGGAGACCATAAATGGAAGAAGGGGTTAGTGTGGTTAAAACAGGTGGTAATAGAGTTTGATAACTGCTTATGTTTGCCAGTGCACAGATAGAGGTGAAAGTGGCATTATATTGCATCATATTGACACCACACTGAGAGTTCAACTGAGTGACTAGCCAAAAATTTATTTCTATGTTAGCATTTAATAGCTAGACTTACTTTGAAGTGTTAGAAGTCAATGCTTGCAGCTCAATAATTATCAAAACTGTCAGCTGTAATTCAAGAAGATATGCGTATAGCCTTCTGAAGCTCTCCTCCCACCTGTTCCCCAAAGAAAACACATGCATACAGGCACAAATAGAATTAGAAGATGTGGTGACAGATCCTCCTGAAGACTTTAAAAGAAGCTGAGTTTTTTCTTTGATCCCAAAGACACACCTCAGTTCTGCTAAAGAAACAGAGCGCTAATGATCGTTTCAATGTTGAAAAGGAGGAGCAGGGAGGGAAATAGTTATAACCAGCGCTTTCAGTAATGGTGACAGGCTTTTGCTCCTGCAGTTTTGAGAGCCCAGATGACACCTGCCTAATACTGTGTGTCCTTCCCCTGTCCTTGTTGCTTCAGCTATTTTCTCTGCAGGTTGGAATTCCTAGTGTGTTAAAAGTGTGGCTAAATTGGTTCCTCGAGTGGGAAAACATAGAGACAGCGTTGGACAATCTTACTCCTCTTGTGCTCAGTGCTCTTTGAACAGAAGAAAAAAGCAAGACTATTCCTCTGTGTATGTGCATGTTTGCGTATGTGTCTGTACAGTATGTGCCTGCATACTATATTTAAGAGTATGATTGAGTCATTTTGATACACTGACTGGTTTCATGGGTTGTCAGGCTGTTAATGGACAGAAATAGGATGCTTAGAGGTTAGGACTCTATTTGGGCACTAAATTGAATAACTCTTCCAAATGACTCCCAATTACACAGTACTCCAGTCCAAATCACAAGGCATCACGGTGCACTTAATGCACCTATTAGCTGCCTATCTGGCAATGAAAGCTGGAGCAAAATGCAAGCCTATTTTTTGAAAGGAACATTCAGTTTCCTATATCCTGTAGTTATTACATAATTTTCTTCTTCTGTGCACTTTTTGACTCAAAAGTAACTTTACTCTTGTTCCCTAATTATAAAAATGATAGGCTCCTGTGGTCATTTTCTCAATTTGTAAGTTTTGGTCACAGCTCTTCTGTAGTCAAAGAGCATCAGCCTTGAAAGGCTTGCACCCACTACTGTACCTGACTTTTTACACACCCATCCTTCCAACTAAAACCTGAAATACATTTTTTAATTGAAAGTAGTCCATTTCTGTCAAACAGAGCGCACAGCAGTCTGTACAGTAACACTAATGGAATTCTTGAGTGTGTTGAGGTGAGAAATGTCAAACTTTAAAAACCGTGTGTGGGTTTGAATTGCTTATGTTATGAGGACCGAACTATGTGGACACACTGACATCGTGGGATACAAAAAGAAAGTCCCTCTTAATGTAAATCATGAGATTTTAAGGAGAACATTTTACCTACGCCTGGGTAAGGTTAAAGTTTAGGGAAGAATTTTAACTCATGTGGTAGTGCATGCTTTTGTGGAAGTGCATTTGCAGTGAATAATATCCAATTTCATGTTTTCAAGAACAAAGTAATGAAACTCTGCAGCGTATAGTACAAGCCCAAACATCCCAGGAATCCTATTACAGAAACATTGCTGGACAATATAATCACTCTTTTAGTTTAGTTTTGTAGAAACAGTTATGAAACTGACAAAAACATGAGTAGAAGTTTTCAAACACATTCTATTGACTTTTCTTTTCTGTTTGTTACTCAGATTCGTTCAGACCAGGACCAGGACATTTCAATCCGATACAGCATCACTGGAGTTGGAGCAGATCAACCACCCAACGAGGTGTTCAGCATTGACCCTGTTCTTGGAAAGATGTTTGTCACCAAACCTCTGGATCGAGAACATCGATCTTCTTACCATGTAAGTCTGGTGGCTCTGATGGTTGTATGGATAATTAAATTTCAAATTTGTACATCCACACTCATCGATTTGACAGCACTTTATGAAAAATAGCTAAGACTAGTGTAGCTTACTATGTGCAAAAGTGTAGAATTAAACTAGTTAACTCAAAGCTTGTCACTTTAACAATGCAGCAAACAGTTTGATATGGGCATTTTGGCTCACTGCCCATAGTAGCATGGCTTGGAAGGCAGCAAGAACGCAAAAAAAAATCTATTCAACCAAGTTTCCTAATGTTTATTTGCATGTTCAGTAAATAGGAATTCAGTGTTGCCCAGTCTTTTGCACAGTGTTAACACTGTAAGAAGCTTTCGTTTGCAACGGACGTTTTGACTGACTTATATAGATGGTATCATATGTGCAACATTTGATTTTGTGCTAAATTTACAGGACTATTTTGATAGGGGTTTGTTTATTTGTTTGTTAATTGAGCTTGGACTGTGATCATCTCTAGGTCAAAATAAAAAAAACTTAAATACTTTTAAATAACATAATAATATACTCCAAAAGTAGTTTAACCTAATATATTTGCTAAATTATAGTTATTCTATTTGTCATAACACACAAACATGAGCATTTTTAATGCTGTTTTTGACCTAATGACAGCATGAGAATGAAACAAGAATGAATGCTATGATCTGTGAAACCTTTACAATATTTGTGTAAACAAAACTATTTGTGTAACTATAATAAATTCTTATAGGAAACACAAGAGCATACGTTAAACCAATAAATGATTAGAATGGTTACTAATCTTTTTGATAATTGTATATTTAAAGGTCCAAGATTTTTTGCAGAATTGGCATTGTCGGCAGCATATACATGTGTGTGTATGTGTTTCCTTATTTGAGGTACAGATAAGGGAATCGGTGGAGTAGGGTTCAGAAGCCAAGGGCACTGACTGTAGTAGCTTATAAATTAAATAACTGCAAGAAATGAAAACAAAAACAGGGAATGACAATTGAAGTGATCATCATTCTACATTGCAGTATTCTCTGGGGAGTACATTTGTGTTGGCATCCGGATTTTACCTTGACATGGAACACCTACTAAACTATTTTTGCTGTTTACTGCTGTAGGAAAAAAAAAACTCTAAGAAAAACTGACTTTTCCAGTAAGATGCATCCCACCAGAGCACAAAAAACATATTCAGGAATGTCTCAAGGTGCAAGAGTAGACTCAAAGAGAGGGTAGATGAATGCTGAAAACATTAGTAGTTTACTCATGTTAACTTCACATTTTTTGTGGGATATTTCTACTCAGTTTCTCTTTTTATACCCCACATTCAGGCTGTAGGCAAAAGTAATGTTTGTTTAAAATGTCTCTTTCTCTGATTAAGCTGACGTTAGCATTGTTTGTAGAGATCTGACGTTTAAAAAACTTGACATAAATGTCACCAAAGTGAACTGAATGATGCTCTTGTTCTCAATCCAAAAATCTTAAATGTAAAAACCGTTCACATAATACTTCACATTCTTCAGGAAACAACAGCACCCACTTAGTTTGACTTTCTGGTCTTCTTGTTTTATTTACTTCATATTTCCTGCAAGGATAAAACAAAGTTATGCTCCTGTTCGTTTTTTTTCAGGAGAATGAGCGCTTTAGAATTCAAACCCAGCCAAGTAATAAGATGCATTCTTATGAGAGGAAAAGAAAATGTTGAAGCTTCTTAGTTTTCTGCTATCTTCATCGTGAAGCTGTTTCTTGCGAGATGCAGAGCACTGTCTGGTCCAGTTCCCATCTCGTCGATTCCTTTAAAGATAATAACTTTAGTGTGAACTCAGAAATACGTTTTGCCTTCTTTATACTAGGCGGTAATCTCTGACTCCCGCTGTGATTGAATTAGGCTGTGGGTTTGTGCGCGACATAGGGACGACGATGGGTTTAGATAAGGGGTCTGGCTCCTGGCCTGCTATATAGCAGTGGATATTGAGCTCATGACAGATCAGACAATGCAGTGGAAAGAATAAAGTTAAATTTCACCTCAGGGTGTCCTGAAGATGTCATTTTGCTGAAAGTTGAAAGTGGGGAGATTAAGCTAGTGAAGGGGAGAGGATGAGCAGCTTTTCACCTCTCTGTGATGAAATAGATCCAAAGTGGGGCAAAGTTCTTATGGTCCTTTGGGAAAATGTTTATACCCTTGGACATATCTGTATTTTTGCAGGTTACAACTGCATACCTCAATGTAGAATTGTATCTGACAGAACAAAACTAAAAACAGCTTAATGAAAAAAACGTGTGGTTGGTTTTCTGAATTCTTTTCTAATAAAGGTCTGACTAGTGTGTGGTAGATATGTACAGTATTCACCCCATGTGTTACTACTACAGCTCCAAGTTTCTTGGAGTATGCCTTTACCAACTATGCACATCTAGAGATTGGCATTTTTTACAGGTTTTTGGTTTACACAGTGACACATGCTAATGACACCATCATGCTCTGGGGAAACTTTGCTTCATCAGGGACAGGGGCAGCGGTGCAGGTCAGAAGTGAGAGGAAAGATGGCTGGAGCTAAATAGAAAGAAATAAATTTACCCTATTAAAGAGTGTCCATATGCAGCCAGAATTACAATGGAATGATGTTATAAAAGCATATTTATGCTTGGGAATAGTCCAGTCAAAGCCCACACCGAAATCTTGTAGAGTTAAGAAGAGAAAGAAAATTGTGAGCCCCAATCTGACTGAACCTGAGCTAATTTACAAAGAATGAGCAAAGGTTTTAGTTTCTATATGTGCAAGGCTGCTAGAGACATACTGATTTGCAGGTAAACTGTTTTTTTATCACGTATAATCATAACAAAATAAATTGAATTGTGTCATTGTAACATGACAAAATATAAAACATATCAGTGGGTTTACAGCTTACTACATTAAATTTTACAATCAAACTGCATATGCAGCAAAAATTCATTCTTGTCTTTGTCATACTTTTATTCCCATTCCATTTATAGAAGAAATTATTTCACTGTCCCTCTTCCATTTTTTGATGTATATGCCGAATATTGAATTCAGAGATAGAATCTTGGCTAGAAAACTGAATGTGAACATTTCTTTTTAATGGAATACATATTTACAAGGCTATATTGTAGGAGCAAAATGTATTGTACTGTTTCTTTCATTTTACGTCTGTGATCTAGGTAAACATCCCTAGTGCCTCATGCTGACAAAAATATCATTGAATAAGTCATGTTCAGGGACAAAAACATTCCCAAGCAAAGCAAACAGGTTTTGAGAGAATCAATGAGTTTATTTTGAAACGTCACTGTTGTCATTAGTTCAGACCTTTTTGTAGAGATATATTTTACTTATATTTTACTTATATATTTTACTTCTCGACTTTTTGTTTGATTGGGGTTTTTTGTGCATAAGGAGAAAAAGAGTAAAGCTACATGTATTCTGATGAAAACCCTCCGTGTCCAAACATTGTAAGAAATCAGAGCCTGTGATTTTTTTCAATCTAAGCATAGCCAAGCTAAATTTCACAAATGCTGACAGTTTTTTTCTTAGCAGAGTCAAAGGGAAGTTAACAGATTTCAGGGCTCGCTTTCAAACAAAACCAGACAGAACGCTGGCCGGGGCTTCGGATCCAGTCATTCTGAAAAAGACACCTCGCTTTTACGACTGAGCCAGCCTTCCATGAAATAAGATGTTTTCCGTTTGCTTCCTGCTGAGATAAAAACTTCCGCGAACTAAGTGTCAAAAGATAAGAAGTCAGGATAAAGAATACATTGCAAAGGCAATTTCTCTGTAAGAAGATTATCTGAAGTTGCTGTCTAATATGTCTAATGTGATATTGTTATGGTGAAGAAAATATTTTTTAGAGTTTTGTTGCAGCAGAATTCACCTTTGAAGATCTCATCTTGTTGTGCCAATGAAAATGTTTGGGGTGTTTTTTTTAGTCCGGGGATGTTGCGGCAAAAACATATGTATATTCTTGCTTTATGGTGATTAAAGGTTAAGTCCAGTTTTTTTTCACCTTTTTATTTTGCCTAGGGGAAATTGTAGTACTATTGTGCCTCAACAGAAAATGCAGTGAATATGATGTTATACACCAACAATTCTACAGACTTCATTGGTGGCTTTTATGTTGTTGTATATTTATTTCAGACACTATGCATTTATAGCCATTTTTTTTTTTTTTGCTATGTTCTGCTAAAACATTTTCAGATAAGACCCAAATTTAGTCTGTGGAAAAGCAAAAGCCTTCAAGATCTAGGCAGAGTCATGAATAACTGTCCACAGCAATAAGTGAATGAAAGCCTCTTGTAGCCGTCTTAGTGTTCTGAGCTGAACATCAGCAGGTCACTCTGGGATTACATGAAGAAAAAGTCTTTGATTAAGACCAAAAGACTAAATTCACAGAACTAGTAAGTTCCTCAAGAAACTTGAAACAACTTACTTACTCTAAATACATCAACACTGATTATCTTTGTTTAAGTTAACTGACAATTTATATTTTTTTGCCTACATTTTAAAGCTTTTTTATTGCATGAGATTGTTTATATGTTAGGGCTATATTTGTTACTTAAATATATGGAAAAAAAAGTGCAGATTTATGTTTAGCTGGACCCAAAAGTGTTGTGTATATTTTGCACATGCTCTGTGATTCCTGCTGTGGGCTTTGCCTTTATAGTAAATGATAGAAGCAGCAGTAGCAGGAGTGGAAGCCAACATTCTTGACAAATCCAGAGAATGTAACCTTTGCAGTGGCTTGAAAAATATTCGTAACCTTTCTTTAAACAACAGCTATTTTCTTACTACTCTTCCATAAAGGACATATTTGTGGAGTGCACCACTTAAAGGGGTCGTATCAACTGATCCTCCCATCTGAACTGTGGATCTTTGCAGGTCCTCCAGAATTATCATGTGTTTATTGACTGTTTCTCTGAGTAGTGCCCCCTTTGGCCACCCTGTTATTTAGGTGGACAGCCATGTCTTGGTAGGTTTGCAGTTGTAGACTACCATGATTGGGCATCATAAGTGACATTGACTATAATAATCTGTTGACATCAACATTTGAAGTCTCTTTAAGTCGCATTAGTTCTTGTCTAAATTAATCATTTTTTAATTTTCTTAAGTTTTTCAACTAAAGTTAGCAACTGTTTTGCTCTAAATTGCTGTGTTTGAGTAGAAGCCCCTGGCTGCTTGCGTTTGAGCAACAGTTGAGGGAAAAATAGTCTGCTTCAGTGGCAATGAGCGAATAGGGGCAATTTATGTTTCCTTTGCAGTTGCACTTATGACTATTTCTGATTATTTCAGTTTAAGCTTTTCATATTTTTTGTTCCTTTTTTATTTGTAAATAAGGGTTTTATTTTATTTATTTTGTCAAACTAGAGGTGGCACTTCATACATATATTTAATACTTTAAAGTGCAAATCTATTATTGCAATTTAATTTGCACAATTTAAAAATATGAAAATTTAATGTAAAAAATGGTCATTTAGAATAATGAAAACGCGTGACCCATGTATAGAGGCTTTAAGTCCTTCACGCAGCCCATGAGCTGGTTCAACTCCCAGTTCAGGTACACTTGCTGCATGTCTTCCCCCTCTCTTCTCCTAACCCCGTTCCTGTCGACTCAATGACAAAATTAAGGCCACTACTGTCAAAAGAAATCTTAAAAAAAAAAAAAAAACAGTTCTTCATGGCAGCACAACTGAATGATGGCTCGAACAGTGCACCATGAGATGGCCAAAGTTTTGGCTATTGTTTTGTAACCTAACCCTTCTTTTAAAATTCTCCCAAACTTTATCCTTGACCTATTTAATGTGTTCCTCTGTCTTCATGATGTTCTGTAATGTTCTCTAACAAACCTCTGAGACCTTTAAATAGCAGCTGTATCCATACCAAAACTGAATAACGCACAGGTGGACTCTATTTCCAACTGGTTTTAAATTTTTACACAGCTCCAAATCAGGCCTTTTAAAAGTTTTTAATGACATATTTTTAACTACTTATTGTGGCAACTGTGTTGTTCTTATGCTTTTAGATTTGAGAGCTGCGTTTGATACAGTAGATTACGCTATTTTAATTTCTCGTTTGGAGCAATGGGTTGGCATCAAGGGCATACCACTGAAGTGGTTTATAGGTCCTATTAGGCCAATTTCAATTTTTTTCAGTCTCGGTGACCACATGTCCTCCTCTGCTCCTCTGTTGTGTGGTGTCCCACAGGGCTCAGTTCTAGGTTTCTTCCTCTTTTCTTTACATTTGCTCCCATGTGAATTTATACCTAGAAAACATATTATTGCATTTTTCTTTTATGCAGATGGGACATACTTTGTGCAGCCACTACTTCAGTGTCTTGATGACATTAAAGCATGGATGGCACCGAACATTTTAAAATTCAGTGACAAAGAGACCAAATAATGGTTTTTGATAACCCCACTGAGACCCCCAATTTGTTTTCAGATTCCGTAGCCCAGTATAATAAGCCAGTTGTCACAAATCTGGGGGTCAAATGGACCCCAATCCTAATTTCGACAGTCAGATTATGGAGGTTGTTAAATCAAGCTTTTCTCAGTTGAGGCAGCTGGCTCAGTGCTTTGTCCATCACTTGTCTCCAGAGGGTGCAAAATTCTGCAGCTCATGTTTTAACTGGTACCCAATTTTGCTTCCATTCACTGGCTGGCCATTCCTTTTAGGAATCATTTTGAAATTCTTTTTTTTTTTCCTTTTAAAGCCCTCCATCTGTCTGTACCTAGGACTACGCAAAACATTACTGACGCCGTGCTTTTGCTGTAGCAGCTCCCAAATTATGGAATGATCACTTATTTAATTGATTTCAACTGATTGTTTAAAGTGCTTTGGAGTTGGATTGGATTGGATTTCCAAAATAGATTACTTCTGAAGGCAGTTGGTTGCAATGGAATGTGTTTAGAAGTAATAATTCCACGCCAGACTTACCAGAATTTTGTTTGCAAAGCTTTTAAAAAGCATGTATTATTTACCTTCCACTTTATAGTTGTACACTACATGTTTTGGTCTTTACCATAAAATCCCTACAAAATATTAATAATAATAGGTTTTTGGTTTTAAAACAATACAAATAATTGCCCAAGATACTATATATTATGTAGCTGTACAATTCAGTACCACTTTGATACCAATGATTGTGAGAGGTTTAGTACTGTGATCTAAAAGATCCATACATTTTCTATACTCGCTTCTTCTGTACAGGTTCACCGGAGGGCTGGTGGCTTTCTCCAGCAGTCTAGAGGCGGGGTACACCCTAGACAGGTCGCCAGTCCATCGAAGCGCAACATAGAGACACACAGGACAAACAACCATGCACACATCCATTCACACATAAGGGCAATTTAGAGAGACCAAATAACAGTCATGTTTTTGGACTGTAGGAGGAGGCCAGAGTAACCAAAGAAAACCCAACCATGCATAGAGAGAACATGCATACTCCATGCAGAAAGAAACCAGGCTGGGAGTCGAACCCAGGACCTTCTTGCTGCAAGGCAATAGTGCTACTAACTGAGCCAGCGTGCAGCCCTGTGATGTAAAAGATCATACAAAAATGTCTCATTTCGACAAGCTGAATAGAGTCAGACCTTTACTCATCACATACTCCAGACAATAAATCAGTTCCCCACTTGTATTTTTTACTGCAACAAGGACATTATCTCTGTTCAATGTACCGGTCAGGCTGGAACCTTGGTTTGATTTAACCCTGGGTATAAGCCTGCTGAGTGTTGAGTTGTAATCTGGACTCTTTTTTTATGTCTCTTTCCCACAGTTGCGAGCCCATGCTGTGGATATGAATGGGAACCAGGTCGAGAACCCTATTGATCTGTACATCTTTGTAATCGACATGAACGACAACAGACCCGAGTTCAAAAACCAGGTCTACAATGGTTCTGTGGATGAAGGTTCTAAACCAGGTAATGACGCATGAGAAAAAAAATACAGAAACAATTTATCCAGAGCAATTCACAAATTTAGCAAATTGCAGCAAATGTAGGTCTGCAACAGAACAGGGGGGAGAATAAGATAAAAGAAGGGTGTCATTAAAAGTGTAGGTCCAAATGTGAGTTTTGGGTAGAACAAAGAATTTTCCATTCCCTTTGATCTATAAGACTCTCTTATAAATTTTCATTTAGCCTTGAAAACAAAGACCTTAAAGCAAGTAGCGTTCTTATGCTGGTAAAGAGATTAAATGTACAAAGGATAGAACCACTGGGTCATTTTCAATCAAACCTCAGAGCAGAAGTATCCCAGAGATGTTCTCTGTGTGCAAGCTTTTGTCAGTTTGAGCCTGATGAGCCAAACTTTATAATGCTATAGGTGATCTGAAGAGGTGTCCAGGTGCTCATTTCCTACTCTAAATCCGTTTACTTTCTTCATTCTGCCTTTTTTCAAAATTATATTTTCTTTCCCCATTCTGTTGAAGCTTCCTCAGCCTTGCCCCACAAAGCACACAAGTCTCTATGGTATGCATTACATTAAGCTGGACAATAATCATAAAAAAAAGACTTTTAGAATTTAGAGCTCCAGTGGTTTCAAAGGGAGGGCAATTAATAGACTTGAATTAGTTTGCAAATTAAAGAGTCATTATGGGGACGTAATCCTGTCAGGCACAGCTTAGGACGCCTATACAAAGGGTCCACATTAAACCACATACGAGTGCAGCTTAATGAAATTACCCCAGTGATGTGTGACACACTGTGATTCTTCATCTTTCACTGTATCCCTTCATCTCAAGTGAAAAGTGTTGGGTGGGCACTGATAGTCTCTTGGCATGGAATCAAACCAAACACGCTGTCTGCCCCCTGTTATTTTCTTCCTCTCTCCTGCTCTCAGTTCATAACATCCTTTTTTTCTTGTCTCACTGAGAGGGCTTTAGAATGCTCCCTCTGGCCTATTCATTGACAAATGTTGCTTTGAAACGTAATGAAGTTTGAAATGGTAGCTGCGGTTACAATTATCCTTGGACAGGGGCTGTCACTGGCATGATATCACTATCTCTGGCAATTAGAATCAACTAGCAAAGAGGGAGAACGAGATGGAGAGATTGGGTGACAGGTAGTGGGATCCCACAGAGTTTTATGAGTGTATGGAGACTTGAAAGCAAACAAGCAGAGCATTCATGAAAGGACAGGGGTTTATTCTCCACACAATGGTGGACTTCATCAGGGAGGGCACATAATGTACATTTAGCCACTTACAGAAATTTATGTAGAGAATCCTACTGCATGTGTCATAATTTAAATTGATGGTGGACCAGAGGTGCAGGACGAGCAGAGACACCTGGTGAGATGATCACTCTTTTAATGAAGGTGAGCCAACTAACAAATGCTGGTGCAGGCTTACAGGAGATCCCGGTAACAAAGTTAAGGAATAAAGTCCTGGTTTCTGGATCACAGAACAAACTTCAATGAAGCTAGACAAACAGACTTACTAAGACAACGACACCGCATGGAACAAAGGACATAGATGAACGAAGGTGGACATGAAACAATAGGGCAGGTAATCAGGAAAAACAGACACAGGTGTGGATCAGGCATGCAAGGAGACAGAGGGGCAGGTGAACCTTATTAGGGAGGGACGAGAACATGAGGAGCCAGACAAGACAAACTGTAAACAAACCCAAGGAAACCAGAACACAAGATAAGAAATCTAAGAATACAACTAAAAACCCAGTGAACAGAGCAAAACCTAAACTAACTAACAAATCAATAAGAAACTGAAATCACACCTGAAGCAAAGAATCACGAAATAACAATACACTGAAACAAAAAAACACCTGACTGAATAAATGTAAACAAATACCAAACCAAAACACACAGTGACAGCATGGATTTAAACTGCATGTTTTTCCTATTTCCTTAATTTTTATGTGTCCTGCATACCTGATGTAATAAAGTCAGTCACACATTTACTATCCTTGTTAGGTATTAATTAGTCAACTCAGAGGAACGACACAGAGTCTCTATTTTTCTTGCGCAAGAGGTAGCTCACACTGCAGTGCAAATCTACAAAGTGTTGGCACCCTCTCTCTTTATTTATATATGTGGTTCACACACACAATTCAACAGACAATACAATCATTTAGGGGGTGTATGTGTGTCTGTGTGTGTGTGGGGTCAGAAGGGTTAGGGTGCATGTGTTTTGCTTTTAAACAGAGAGGGAGTGGGGACTGGTACAAGCAGGCCCCAGATGTTGCTGATAGTAGCATAACTCACTCCTCTCCCTCATCCCCCTTTCTGTGGCATGTGGAAAGGAAGAGCACTTTATACAGACATGAGTGATAAACAATACAAAAGTTTTCAAACCCTAACAATCTTCATATGTCCTTTATGTAGAGCAAAGGTGCCCTGGCACCTGTATGACATCCCTGATATGCCAAGTGTAATGGGAGCTGTTTGGAAGAAAAAAAATTACCGTGTTTTCTAATGCTGTGGTGGATAAGAAATGTTAAAACGTTAGGCCAATTTTTTCACATAGTACAAATATACTTTCATACTGTCCACGATTGGACAAAAGGGCAAACACATTTTAGGTGAACAGGAGAGGATGAGTTATATTTGTGAGTCTTCAATAGAGTTATACCCAAGCCGCCTAAACGGCCTATGCCAAGAGGCAGCAACAGAGTTGGCTATTAGCCATGGAGGAAGCTTGATTTTTATTTAAAATTCCCAAGTATTTTAGGGATTTCATGATGCCGTGCACTAACAAGGGTCACAAGGCCTCTACCTTCCCTAACAATGGGCGTGATGTGAATATCCACATATTCATTCTGAGTCACACCAGACCCACCTGTTAGTGTTTGATATCGAAAGCTTGTACTTGGTCTCATCTGACCAAAGCCCACATTTTCAATTAAAGTTCCAATAGACTTTTACATGTTTGGTTTTGGTAGGACAGAAAAGTTTTTTTCTTTCTCCAGAAGGTTGTTATGGTGATCCACTCTTTGGTGCTCTAAAACAGTTAACCTATCAATCCTTTTACCATCTTCCTCACTGTGTATGGTGGCAAGATAAGCATGGGTCCTTGTTATAGAGTGTTATAGGGCCGCCAACCAACCAGTAATCCTCAAATAGTACGTGTGTATCATTTTCATTGAACAGTTACCCCTACTCTCGTGTGTGAAGATTGACAGAAGTAATCTGCTTTCATTTCCAATCTTGGAAAGGGGCTTTTCCTTTCTTTATTAAAAATGTTTATTAAAAACTGTGTAAACTCACCCTGCAAAATGAATGTGAGTTGCTGAAGTGGGATGACTACCTTGCGGTCAGATGTAAGAGAAAAAAAAATATTTAGCTTGATAAAAATCTTTAAGTAGGTTTAGCACTCTTGCAGGGAAAAAATTCAGAAGTCAAAGCAGAAAAAAGTTAAAGCAGAGCAAAATCAAAAACTATTGTGATAGTGAAACCTCAGGCGAAGAGCAGAATTTGATGCAGTGAGATGTATTATTATAGAAATCACAGATGACATAAATGCAGTATTTTCCACGATTAGAGCATACTTAACTGCATCTGGATATGCATGGTGACAAAACTTCTGTCCTCATCAGGAACGTACGTGATGCACCTGTCTGCATTTGATGCCGACGACAACACCACAGCTAATGGAATGGTGCGCTATCGGATCCTTTCCCAGATGCCGCACAGTCCGATACCTAACATGTTCACCATCAACAGTGAGACAGGGGACATTATGACAGTAGCGCCTGGACTCGACAGAGAGGTTTGTCTTTTATGTTTCATACCTCACTAAGAGTATTGTGACAGGGAGGAAATGTGTGGTTTTAAATCTGTGAACCCCTTTGGGTTTCGTAATGTTTAGGTGGGCAAACGATGCACCTTTATTTTCTCTTGAGGACCACATTTTCTAACAGTATTGTTTGCCCTGACTACACTTTTAAATCTCATGTATCCATTTGTCACAGCACATATTTCCTCCACACAAACATCAACTCTGCTGTTTTTTGGGGGGTTTTTTAACAGTAAATTGTCTTTGGTCACCTTGTTTATGGAGCTCTAAAAGTTGTGACAAGATCCAAATGTGTTTATTGTCACATCATGGATGTGCCAGTGACAACTCTGAGAAGACATCTGCGAAACAGATCATCCTCCGAAATTGTCACTAGTGACAGACCTATTAACGACACATCACGATGCAGTGGGCTGCTCATGTTGTGTTGTCCATGCCTGTGAATGTGCATTGTGTGTGTATGGCTGTGTGGTAGAGACAGAAAGGAAATTTTTGAGATGGAATGCCCTTGACACCTGTCAGACAAGCACAAGAGCCCATATAATCACATCTGTGCTCGATAAAACAAGAGCAACAGAGGGAAAAGGGAAAGCTGAGGGGAAGCAAGAGAACAAAAGCACAACTGAATAGATAGGGCATTACTGTGATGAGCGAAGAAGTGAGTGTGAATTTAACAGAAGAAAATAGGGTGACAGAGACAGAGAAACGGGGCGAGACAGTGGGGAGCCAGAGAGGAAGAAAGGTATGAGGACAACGTGTACTAAAAGTTCCTTAGCCAAACCGCCGCTGCTTATTTTTACTCTGTTTTATCTGCAATTTGGCAAATCCAGACAGTCTCCCCAAAATGTAGGATTAAACTCCTGCTAACCCCTTTTGCACTTCAAAGAGCTGGTACTGACATAATTATTTTCCTTCTATTTCATATAATACAGGTTGGTGTCAGTGTGATTAGGTTTTTTTCTTTTTGTAGATGTTCAATCCACGTGTTACAGCTTGTATTGTAATCTCACACCAATTTAACTCCTTTCTGCATTTTAAAGAAAGCTCTGCAAAATGCCTGACAGAATAGTAGGGATGCTGAAGCATCCCTACAAATCATGTGATTAACATCATAAGTTATCTAATTAGTAAATAGAGTCCACCTGCATGTAATTTAATCCCAATATAATGGTGCATTCTTTTTACCTTGGAACTCGGAAGTGGGAAGTTGGAGTAACATGTTTTCCGAGGTGATTATGCTCAAGTTTCTTGTCTTAAAATAAGAAAAAAAAAGGATGCTCGTATTCTTCATTGCTCATACATGACCACTGTTACAACAATAACAATGACAATAAAACTGTTCTATGCAGTATTTCAAGCATATAAACAGCTGATGACGTAATAAAAACATAATATGTATATGAATGACTAAATGTTATATAAGTAATAAAGTCATGCTAAAAACAGTCAAAGCAAAATCGTTTTACTGCTGTAAATGTGAGCAGCAGCCATCTTAAATGTAAAAGTCGGGTATGGTCGTGAACACACATCATTAAGATCAAGGAACACAGCAGGCAGGCAGGTCAGGCATTTAGTTCTGGAGGACTTAAGAGCAGGGTTAGGTTATAAAACAATACTCCAAGCTTTGACCATCTCTCAGAGTACTGTTCAACCCATCATCCAAACATTAAACCTATATTGCAGACCTACCAAGATAAGGCCGTCCACCTAAACTGACATCATGGAAAGGAGAGTATTAATCAGAGAAGTAGCCAAGAGGTCCATGGTAACTTTGGATGAGCTGCAATGATTCACAGCTCAGGTGAGAGAATTTGTTAACAGGCAAAGGATAAATTGTGCTGTCCCCAAATCTACATGCAAATGAATAATGCAAAGCTAACTCTGCATATCACCTATCTACCACTATTCACACAGTTAAACATGTTGATGGTAGCAACATGGTACCATCGGCACTGTCTCCAATGTCTACACTCCATGTTAATAGAACTGTAAATGTGCCTGTGGGATCCTAGTGAAAAGGTTAAGAGATTAAGTGTGGCTAAAAGGTCGTATCCTTAACCCTTTGACCATTTAATAGTCTGATCCTAATCAGAGCGTCTTTAAAGCGGCAGATCTTGTGAGCTGTTGCTCTAACAGAGCAGCTACTTTTAAACCCAAAACCAAAAGGGGGCCCCAAGGGAACATGAAACCAAGGCTCATTGATGGGCTTAGGGACCAAGAGATGGTGCAGGTGGTCTATTAATTAAGCTGTGATGGCATAACCTTATTAAACTTGGCTGTAGAAGTAAGAGGCTTCTGAGCCTTGTGATTCTGTTTTTTTTTTTATTTAAAAAGTCATTATTACTGATTTGCTGCATTTCAAGCTGTGCGGCTGCAAATCTATGAAGTTCAGTGTTTACTTAAAAAAAGGCCTATGAAGTAATTGTTACCACAAAACAAAAAAAACAAAACAAGTGGGGACCAAATTTCCCAAAAAAGAAAAACATTTTCAAAAACTTTAGTTTTACAAAACATGAAGCCCGAATATAAAAACCTAAGGGTTTTCTCGCAATAGGTTGGGTTCTTTTCCCCCCAATAAAATATAAGTTGTTGGCCAAAAAAACCCCCTATTTAAAAAGTTGGTAAAATAAATCAAAAAATTAAAAAAAAGTCAGGGGGAACCCCTTTTAATTTCAATAATTAATAGTTTAAAAACTTCAGTCTCTGTCATTATTTTTTTTTATGAATACCGCTGGGGATTTTGGTTTTTTAAAATCGAAAGGAGTGAATTCACGCAAATGGAATTTCAAACAGGCCCCAAACCCCCAACAGGGAAAAAAACACAAACCCAAATTATCTCCAAAAAAACCAAAAAATTTAAATTAAACCAAAAAAACTCAACCCCCCAGTTAAAATACTTCAGTCAACAAACTTTTAAATAGACAAGTTATTTTTAACATTCAAATTCCCAAAAATAATAATGATGTTTGGAACAAATAAAAAAATAAACCTGAAACAACAAAAAAAACAAACAATACAGGAATGTCACAGTTTCAGAAGTAAAAAAGTATGTTTAAAGACTGATGTTTTTAGAGGGGAATTGGGGGGAATTGAAGGAAATTCGCCCTTTAAAAAAGCCCAAAGATAAAAAGGTTTTTTTGATATTCCCCAAAATTTGTTTGATGTACTTTTAAATGTATCAGGGTTTGCTCTTACAGTTGGGGGTAGGGAAAACCCGGGAAAGAAAATATTTAAAAAAATGTGCCAAGGTTTTAAAAAAAAATAATCTGGTTCTGGGGCAACTCCCTTTTAGGTAAAAGCATCCCAAAAAACCCCAATTTAAATTTTTCAATAAATCAGACTTTTTGCCCCTAATTTTTGGCCCTTTTTTTAAATCCTTGCAGCTTAAACACCCTTTAAACACTTGTAGTTTTTATCTCGTCAGAGGCAAATTTGTGGGCTTCCAAAAAGCAATAAATTTTTAAAAGAAAACCCTTTTTTGGTTAAAATTTACAGGTTTCTTGAAAACCCTGTTGAGTGCTGTCCTCTCCTCTGTTCTGTTTCCTTTTAAAATGTCTGCTTCCTCTTCTTTTTTAACTCCCACAGTAATTCTCATCTAAAGATTCCCAAAGTCTGTAGTGGACTTTTAAAGAGCTCGTTGACAGCAACAGACCTCAGCACTCCAGAGGAAACTGGGTGTGCTGTGGCATTGTTGCAACCCTAAGAGGTTCAGAGAAGCTTTACATAATTATCTAGTTGTCTAATTAGTGTTATGTACATGCTGTACACAGGCTGATGGGACAGCCAGGCAAGTACATGATATGTAGAAAGAGAGGCATCAATGTGTGCTTGCGTGTATGTGCTATTGTTGATGAGAGTGTGCACAAGGTTGGAGTTCAGCATCTCATTTAGCATCAAGATGAGAGGAACTGAGAGGAGCTGTCTAATCCTCCTGATGTGCCTTCCTGGTCTAATTGGGATATTTACTCGGTAATTAGCAGGTGAGAGAGAGAGAGAGACAGTGGGAATGTAATTGGGAATCTCACTGACAAGACACATTATCCAGACAGTCGGCTCCTGGGCTCTATCCTTCCTGCAGCCCATTAACTGCACCCTGGGACAGAAGAAGAGAAAAATAAAGCTGCAAAAGGAGTGCGGAAGAAAAAGCTGGATGGATAAAAAGAACACAAATGCCTCTGAGCACAGAAATACAAAAAAAAATAGAAAAAAACATCCCACTGAAGTGACATTGTGTCATTTCAAGTAAGGGAATAACATTTATTATTCCCTCATATTACTGCTTCACAGATAGTCTATTAATCTCTGTCAGTTGGATCATTGTCTTCACATCTGTCGATCAGTGGTACTGAATAAGCAGCATGCCTGATGACTTTGATGGCATGCTGTACCCGTGGGGAGGCTGCACTGTGCACCCTCTTCGTGGTGTGATGTCTGGCCAGGTTCCACCGAGGATGTTTCAGCTCAGTCAAATGAAAGACTTTACCCCTATGATTCTGTGTTTCAAATAAAACCACGGACCACTACTGTAGAACAGAAAACAGGCTTTGTTTTTCCCCTGGGAGCCACATTCTGTGGCAGCCATTGTGAGATCGCAGAAGAGAAAGCTATCTTCAGATGAATAACTGCAACCATTTTTTGTTCCCCTTTTTTCTATTTTATCCTTTCTCAGAAAGTGTCCCAGTATACCATCATTGTGCAAGCCACGGACATGGAGGGAAACCTTAACTTTGGCCTTTCTAACACAGCCACCGCCATCATCACTGTCACGGACATCAACGACAACCCTCCCATGCTGACCTCCAGGACTGTAAGTTATTACAAATATGGGAGTGTGGAGAAAGTAACAGTTCAGAGAATGAGGGTCTGGGTTCAAAGAAGATGGTGCAAATGAAAAGAAAGCTAGAGGAAAATACGAAGAAGATTTGGCTATAGAAGAAATAAAAGGCAGAATGCAAAGAGGTGTTGCAGTTAAAATAGCAAGGAAGAATGGAAATGCACTTTTGGTTCAGTTGTAGTGATACACTAAGATTTCACACAAAAATGTGATTTCAGGGCACCTTACAAAGAAAGAAACCCTATTCCCTTTGAATCAGAACGTTCAACAACACAGAGAACAGTTACAGCAAAACTGTGTGGCTATAAAACATGATTTAGGCTTTAAAAATACAGAGAATACCTACTTGTTTCCCTGTAAAGGACAAATACACATGAGGAACACTGATCGATATTACTGACTTTGTTCTGCAAGAATACCCGATCCTGCAAATGGTAAACGATTGTTGTCATCATAGGGATATTTAGAATGATGATTGCATTACGCTGGGTCATTACTGGGAGAGGAGTAAAAATTAAAAGTCCAATGTAATATATTTCATGTAATGTATAAAACCGCTAGAGAGGGAGGACATTTCCCTTTTGCCTCAGACTTACATCAAGTGTCACTTGTGATGTATATTACAATATGACTACATGCAGGGTCAGTTTCCTGCACTCCCAGTTCATGTCTTTCAAAATGTCAAAATAACTTTAGATATCAAATTTGAAAACACTGCAAAAGTATTCAAACCACAAAAGTCTCGAAACTTTTTTATATTATTTAATGCTGCAACACCGACCTTAATGTATTTTATTGGAATTTTATGTAAAGACCAACACAAAGTAGTTCATAATAAAGTGGAAGCAAATACATACATGATTTTTTATTCATTTTCTTTCCAAATAATAACATGAAAGGTCTTGGCTACATATGGATTCAGCCTCCTTCACTTCACCTTAAATAAAATCCTGTGTTAACAATTGATTTAGAGTTCATGTACTGTAATATGTGAATATGTCATTTTGTGTGTAATGTAAAGCAGAGTAGGGTACAAAGCAAAGGACCAAGCTCAGGACATATCAGTCCATCAGCCAAAAATGAAAAAAGTATGGTACAACTGTAAACTGCAAGCGTGGCCTTCCCCCCTGAACCAAAGGCAAGGGGAACGTTTATCAGAAAACTCTGGAGGAGCCGCAGAGTTCCACTGCCCAGGTGGGAGAATCTGTTGACAAGACAACAATTACTCACAAAAGAAAGCCAAAATATTTCCTGTTCGCAGTTTGCTACAAGCTATGCAGGTAACGCAGCAGACCAAAACTTAAACTGTTTCAAAATGTGTTTCAAGACTAACATCATCCCTAACATCTAACAACATCAACGATGAAACATGGTGATGGCAGCATCATGCTGTGGGGAGAATTTCCTTCAGCTGAGATAGGGTTACACTTTGGAGATGGGGGAGAATGGATGGAGCTAGATACGGGGGAATTTTGAAAGAAAAGTCATCAGTTGCAGCATTAAAAAATAAAAATGAGACTGGGGTGAAGGTTCATCTAATAGCAGACCACCATAAACATACAGCGAAAGCTATAATTAAAGCCTATCAGCATAGTAAGTATATCAAGTATTAAATGGCCCATAATGGCAAAAATTACATACATGATTCTACAGAGTATTGACCTAGGGGGCAGGATACAAATATACTCCACAGCTTTTATTTTAAAAAAATCATAACAAATTCAAATAAATTAAATAGAATTTTGAATTTTTGAAGTGATAACTGTGAAAATGTAATAATAAATTAATAAATAAATTAATAAATAAATACATTTGGAAGGCACAGGGCTGCACGGTGGCACGGTTGGTAGCACTGTTGCCTTGAAGCAAGAAGGTCCTGGGTTCGACTCCTGGCCAGGGGTCTTTCTGCATGGAGTTTGCATGTTCTCCCCATGCATGCGTGGGTTCTCACCAGGTACTCCGGCTTCCTCCCACAGTCCAAAAACATGACTGTTAGGTTAAAGGGTCTCTCTAAATTGCCCTGTGAATGAGTTTGTGGATGTGTTGTTTGTCCTGTATGTCTCTTGTGTTGCCCTGCGATGGATTGGCGACCTGTCCAAGGTGTACCCTGCCTCTCGCCCGTAGACTGCTGGAGATAGGCACCAGCTCCCCTGTGACCCACTATGGAATAAGTGGTATACAAGAGTAAATGAATGAACATTTGGAAGGTACTGTCCTATTCATTATGTGTGCTTTCCTAATAATACTGAGAAAAGCATTGGCCAGTTGGGTAGCAGGCAGGTCTTTTGGCTAGCCCAATGACTGCTGAGACTGCTGCATCCTATAACCCTGAAGAGGACTACATGGGATCAAAATGGGTGGATGAATGGATGGTCATCCAAGCCCCTTGCTCTGCAGCTCCAGGATTAGATGTTGAGGCTTTGCCAGAAATGTGCTCAGACCTTTCAGTTGGTAGCAAAGCAGTTAACATTAACATTTGCCCTGGGGGCTGTTAGGACCCTTATGATGATGAGCTAGCAAAGGCGTCATGCGTTTGTCAGCTATAAAGCTCATCAAAGAAATGCTGCATCACACAGAAACATGAAGAGCGTGAACAGACAGAGCAAAGAGGAAGAATAAACAGAGAACGCAAAGAGTTCAAAGCAGGAAGAGGGACTGATGGGCAGACCACCTTTTAGACTCCAAAAAGAAAAAATGGGAAAAAGTAAAGGGAGAATGACAGGGAGACAAGTAAGGATGAGGGAGTACTTAGTCATTTGAGCAATTTCCTACGGTAGCAGTGATAAAGTGTAGACACGCCTTGTTGTAAATCAGTAGCCTTCCCTGACTCCTTTTTCTGCATTAACATTCCCTACTGATGGTGGTATATTGATGATGGGGGCAATAACAGATTGATATCCTCTAACTGGATTCCACCTAGTTTAAGTGCATTTCCATCAGCGTCACACGAGGAAGTTAATATTATCAAGAATATTGATGATAAACTTTAGTGGAGGTTTAGAATTCACGATGAGGAGAGCACTTTCACCCACTCCCCTCATAAATCATCCATTTTAGTGGGGGGAGATAACATAAAAAGCCATTTTGTTGAGATTGCAGGCCATTATGCAAATATTTTGTTTTAGCAATAAACTCCATAGATCTTTCAATGTGTCCCAGAAATATAAAGTTTGGGGAATTTGTCTTTAATGTTGATGATTAATATTTCATCATGCCTATCAGACGCTGTCCTATTTTACAAGCAGGCACAGGGTTTGTGTATGTGTGCAGGCGTGAAGCCTTTGAGTGTTTATTGCATTATGTCTGTAATACAGATAGATGTGATAAAACGAATCAAATTATTCATATCTTTTGTTTGTGTTTACTCTATTGCTACTGTGTTTTCCATAAGGTATTGTAGATAAGTGCAGGGATGCTCAATCCTAGCTGGGTTTGTCTGTGCTGGATCCACTGCGCTGGTTTCTTGGCCTCTTGCCTGTGCCATCCTCACAAAGTTCACATGATGAAGCTCCTTGTCACTTTTCTCCTCTCTTTCTACCTCCTTTTTCCCCTTGTAGCCTTTCGTCACTGCCAAAGTAGTGACAGAAGAGTAAGGGTGCTGGCATGAGGTATCATGTCAAGTGTTGAGAGAAAGCCAGCTGTACTCATTGCCAATCACAATCAAAGAGATCCACCCCTCCTTCCTAAAGTCCAACACTTGGAGTCAAGATACGTTATCACAGAGAGAAAAAACAAACTGTTTGAGTCCCTGCTTTGAGCTAATTTTACAACAATTCTGTTTTGAAACAGCCATAGACCACTACACCCCACTAGAACCATAGTAGCTAAAGTAAATTTAATCAAACAACTCGCCTATAGAGCATTAGAGCAACCTTCACACATTTGCACCCATGGTAGAGACATATAGAAAACCTTAAGATAAATGAATATTTTTTGCCAAGGCATAGTCCTGTACTAAAAAAATTTTTAAAAATCTAACTTTTATTTGCATACGTTCATTTGCACAGTAAAACAAAGCCCCTTTTAGAAAATTTTTGTTTTGTTCTTTTTTACAAAACCACCAGTCTCACACTTGTTGGCACTCCTATCAATTCCTATAAAAGAAATACAAGCGAAACCTGTTTTTTAAACCCAGTGTCTTGGAGATTTTAATTAGTTACCCATTACTTTCTGTTTTTCATGGGGTAAAAATGTGATATGCCACAGGGGAAAATTGTCTCTTGATCAGTTAGCTAAATAAGAAAGATCTTTATCTTGCCATCGCAGATAGTAAAAACAGTACTAAGATGTGAACAAATATTTACAGCTCACTTTTAGTTGCTGGGACTTTAACTGAAACTGTGTGCTTTGGTCAAAGACATATATACATATATATACATTTTTGCCAAGAAACACTCCAGGTGGGTCTGGCAAAGATGGATGAATAACTGAAAAAACATTTGTAATGTTGTGTGCATGTTTCTCTTCATCATCTTACAATAAACTGGACACAGCAGCATAGCAATTTAGTCAACAGATAAGTCAGACTCTTATGCTTTTCTGCCGCATGAGTGGCACAGCTTACACATGTCAATAATATATTGCAGCAATGACCTGATAATTCATTCATTCATTTTCTATACTGCTTATTCCATAGTCGGTCATGGTGCCTATCTCCAGCAGTCTTCGGGCGAGAGACAGGGTACACCCTGGATAGGTCACCAATCCATCGCAGGGCAACAAAGAGACATACAGGACCAGCAACCATGCACACACTCATTCACACTTAAGGGCAATTTAAAGACAGGACTGCAGGAGGAAGCCAGAGTACTCGGAGAGAACCCAACGCATGCACAGGGAGAATATGCAAACTCCATCCGGAAAGCCCTGTGGCCGGGAGTCGAACCAAGGACCTTCGTGCTGCAAGGCAACAGTGCTACCAACCGCGTCACCGTGCTGCAACCAATAATATCAATAGATAATCTCATGCCATGTTAGCCAGATTATTCACTCACATCTGGATGCTGAATTCTTGAAACTGAAAGTAAAATGTATGGTACGTTTTTCAAAATGCCAACATACATTGCAAGATAGGAAACAATATGAAAGCAACTTTAGACTGCATAGCAGCATGAACAAGTCTATATTAAAATGTTCATTAAAAATTAACATAATGATCCTTAGCAAGACATATATTGTCTTCCCTCTCTCCTTATACTCTATCCTTATGTTATAGATGAAGGCTCATGGCTGTTCTATTCGTAAAAAGGAGGTTGTACAAAGTATGAATATATGTTCAGAAATTAAAGTTTATTTTTCTAAATTTGTTAATTCATATTATTTAGTGGTTCTGCAATTGACGGTCTTTCTTATGATTATTACATATTTTTACCAGAGATCTTAGCAAATGTGGAGGGCACTGCACAACACATTCTGACAATGGACCCACGAACAACACAACTGTTTGAGTGGCATCCTATGATAAAAATCAGCAAATCTCAAGGCATTGTGATTAGTACCAAAACGTTTACCACTAATCACTTTGATCTTGATCCAACAATGTAAATAATCCAAGCAAAGGATCTCAACGTACAAATGACAAAGATAACTTTTTTTCAGTTTTATTGGAATCCCTATGATGTTGAAATTACAAAACACGTTTCATGTGTGTGTAATCTAAAAACTTGTGCAACATTTCACATTACTTTCACCAAAAAGATTTAATCAGACACAACCATTCCCTTCAATTCCCCCAAATAAGAAACTTTAAACTGCAGGATTGTTAGTCAGAGATGTAGTGAATCCTTTAAAGGCCTCAATCATAACTTGTTAACACTTGCCCTTTGCTGTTACTGTTTGCTTAGAAACAGGATGTTGGAGGGTTCCTATGGGAACCCAAGCGTCCTCTGAAGCTTCCTTTATTGAATTGGTATTGGGGAGTCCCTAAACCAAACAACAGCAATAAATCGCACAAGCACACACAAACAAATGCTCAGACAATAACATACGACAGCCTGCCTACTTACCCAAAGCAGACAGTAAATCAAGACCACACGGACTTGTCTGTTGTCTTAAGAATGTCATAGTCTCTGAACAGCTCTCCTGATTCAGCCCTCTAATCTGCACGCTGCTGTCGGCTGTTTGGTGGTTGACGCGAGCGTCGCCAGGCAGGGTATTATGGTCTGTTGGAGTGTTTGGTCTGTGGCTTTGCTCTTTGATATCCTTCACTCTCATAAGCGGCTCAGTAGCTCATCCATTCCTGTTACCCGCAGTGACACGGTGACTGCGTGGTGCTACACGCCTGTTAACTCCAGATGAGTTAAAAACACACCATGACCTCGTGTCTCTGGACTTGCCGGGTTGTTTATGTAGGTGTGGCTACGGTCAGCTTATGTTTTGCAGGCTTCTTGTAGAGTCAGTGTCAATTATCCCCTCTGCTCGTTCAAAACAAACAAGAATCCCCACCATAACAGGCACATGACAGACAGCGGCTCGCTCCTCATCAGGCTTATCAGGACAACGCACATGTGTTTATAAAGCACTGGGACGACCAAAAACTTCTTAGATACATTCAAACAGATGTTTCAAGCCTCTGTGCTGATAGCTTTTTTCCCCTTCAAACATTTCCCCTCCTTGTCAGTCTGGATTTCAAAGGCATTAAACATCACTGCTCATTAAAGAATACAAAAAACAATGAAAATAAAACAATGCTCTTATTTGCATCTACTTGATAGTGTATAAGCTGTGTTTTCTCCTTGCTTACCATTCAGTTTTGGGTTGAAGTGAATTGCTTTAGCTGAAAAACTTGAAAATAAAATATTTAGTTTTATCAAAGGGCTCAATGAATCAATATAGGACACAGGACCAGTAAAAGTATTTCAGAGGGATGTAGTTTAACATTATTCTCTGCTTTTTGCAGTTTTCTGGTGAGGTCCCAGAGAACACAGTGGATGTTGCAGTGGCTAATCTGACTGTTATAGATGCCGACCAGCCTCACTCGCCTAACTGGAATGCAGCTTACAGGATCATCAGCGGGGACCCAACTGGGCACTTCACCATCCGCACCGATCCCATTACCAACGACGGCATGGTCACTGTGGTGAAGGTAATGTCCTATCCTTTAGTGGCATTCTGAGTGTTCTGGCTTGTCTGAAGTTATTATAGCGGGAACTATCATCTCTTTTTCTATGTTGAATATCAGATCCCATCTGGATTTAGGTGCGAGCTATTATAATAGGCGACAGAGTTAAATGAGGACAGGCTGAGGTCTTTGCCTTTCACATGCCCCTTTGTGTCCAAAAGAAGAATTGGGGGGTAATGCGCCCTTCAGAAACAGCTCATGCACTCAAATACAGACTTAAATACGGTGGCTGGTGAGACTACAGGAGCAAATTAGATATTGATTTCACAGTTACAATGGCAACAGTTTTATAGACTCATAATGTTCTTGATGTTGTGGTAAATGACAGTAACAACAAAGACATTTGTTACAACTAGCTATGTTAGTGGCTCAAAGGCTCTGTAATACCTATGTTCCACCAGCACCAGCTTGAAATGTAAAGTACGTCTATACTAAAAAGGCATTCGTTAAAGCAGTTTAAGGTTAATTCTTTTTGTGAAAACACAAAATGGAGCATTTTTAATTAGTATTTATTATTATCAAGATTGCCCTTAGAATTAGACAAGCTCAAATCCCAAAATATATAACGAGTCAAACCTGGAATGGAATATTCTTTACTGATTAGATTCTTTAAAATAAAAAACATAGAGCACAGATTATTTGTGGAACCTTTACTCTATTTGTAAAAGCTAAGAAATGGGATTTTTAAATTTCACAGATTTGACAAAAATGTTACTAAAAGTTTGGATTCACTTAAATTAGATAATTTCTTTACTTTCTTGTCTCACAAACAGGATGTATTGTTACAGTCCTATTAATTAATAATTTTGCTACCCGTTTTAATTGTATTAAATATATATATTTTTTTTTTTATCTGAACATTTATTGTATGAAGTGTATGGAAAAACGTCAACAATATAGCAAGTCCATATAGAGTATGATTGTTATTCTGTTTGCATTTGTTTCTGTATTAGAAATGTTTAATGGCATTCAAGAGCTGCACTTGTATATTTGTATGTTGCATGTAATCCCTCTAAGGCTTGGGGTAAATGTTTTTACAATGTTGCAAATGATTCACAGATATTACTTATTTATTACAGTGACCTTCTCAAGCCAGGGATGTTTTCAACATCTATCTTACTCCTACAAATCACATCTCACAATAATGTTAACAAATAGCACTAACATGTCATTATAATTCCCTCTGCTGCCTGAGCAATGAGCACTGGTGTTTTGCTTCTCTTCATTATCTCTAGATGACTGACTTTAATAATCCATTCCTCTCACTCCCTGTGAAATTCAGCAGGCAGCTGGGTAGCCGGAAGCTTGCACTGAGACCCATGGGAGGTTATCAGGAAATCATAAAATAAGAGACAAGCCACCCCCTGAGAGGAAATAAGCAATACACTGTCTCAACAAATAAACAGAGGGGCTTCAGCTAACACAGAGAAAAAAAGTGAGCCCAAACATTCCCTTTGGATGACTTGTGAAAGATAAAGTGCAGAAGCTACATAAAGTCTTTGCAATGTTGTTGTTATTTTTCACCAAGGTGTCTACGGAGACAAATGGAGTCACACAGACACCCAGGTAGGCATCAGTCTACCACAAGGACCTTGAGCTTCTGTATAAAAAAGGCGTCAGGTTTTAACCACAACATGTCACACATTTATGCTGCTCTCTGAAGGATTTCAAGAGACTAATTCTTATTTTACCACTTGGTAATGAAGTCCATAGATAAACAGGCTCGCATGGAAAGTACACAAATAGAGCCACTTGCTTTGAATGAGTCATTAAGATATGTAAATCACAGATTATGTTAAACACACAAGATGACAGGGGGAAGAGGAAAGGAGAGCAGGAGAAAAGTGCGGTCGAGGAGGATTTTCGTAGATTGAGAAATGTGGCCCGCTGAGAGCTTAGATCACAGGGAGCCGAGGTAGGGCAGAGGTGAGGATCTGACGGGGTGGGAATTTGGAGTCCAGTGGCGCAAATTATGTAAAAGGGAAGGAGAGAAATGGGTAAAGTGGTACAGAGGAGATGCAAGATGGGATGGCCATGGGCAAAAGATGGAAGCCATGTTATTGACCCCTCACCCCTGTGGTTTCCCTCAGGCTGTGTGGGTCTGTGTGAATGGGTGTGTTTTACTTTAGCCTTCAGCTATACTCCAGACCTCCCGATGCTCCGAACACCACAGGCTTTAGATCAAAGAGCCACAAGCGTGGTTCGACTTTAAATGGGCTTCCAGTGCTCCATTGGGTCACACACACGAGTGTATGTTTCTTAGCTTATGTTAACTGAAATCTACATGCATGTGCAAGCATAGGCAAACTATTGCACTGACTATCACACACAAAAACAATTCCACCGCTGTGCTGTGGTCAACTAATCGTCCTGATTAACGATGCTTTTTATAATCTCTCTCAGTGTTCCCTCTGTTAACTGAGAAGCAATGCAACATAAGAATGTGCTCTAAATGTTTAACATCGGCATCAAACACAAGCTCTGCAGCCGTGATCATCATCTGGCTTTTAAGAAATGTGCAGCACTTACAAAAGGCATATTGGTTCTGTTTTTATTACTTTGCTTGTTGTTGTCATTTGAACCTGATCTTGTAGTCTCCATTAGGAAAAAGAAAAACTGTCACGCTTGTTTAAGCTCAAGATGCCTCACACAAAACATACAAACATCCAAGCCATAGCAACACCACATGAAGTCTCAGCACTATTTTTTGTCTACGTGCGTTGGTTGGTGACCGGATCATTTGACATGGTAAAGCTGTTCCCTTATCACATCAATCAGACAGACACTTACAGTAGAGGACCATTGATTAGGGTTTTTTATTTTAAAATGGGCATGATTACAGTAAACACACAATAAGTGACTACTTGACATTTTGTTACAAATGCTTTGTATTCTTAAGAAGGACCATAACACAATAAATAATAGAATATCTGGACAATAACAGTGCACATTGTTTTGTTCTTTTGTGGAACCGCTCTAGAAGAAATGCTTTTCTCTATTTGACTCTTAAATAATCCTTTTAACTTCCAGTAAAATAATTTGCTCCCTTACACATTTCTTCTGTTTTTATCTCTGCTGTCACATTTAAATGTTTCAGTTCATCAAGCATATTTTAAAATCAGACAAAGATGAAATGGGTAAATACAAAAAACTGTTTTTAAATTTTGATTTCAATTCCCCCCTAAAACTAATAACTGATTGTCCCCATCTTGGAGGCATCAACAACCATTAAGCCTTGGTGATAACTGGCAGTACGTCTGTTACATCACTGTTTAGGAATTTTAACCCACTCTTTGCAGAGTTGCTTTAATTTTGCCACGCTGAGGGTTTAGTTTTAATGAAAGACATATTAAAGGTCACCACAAGATCTTAATTACATTTAAGTCCACTTGCATATAGTTTTAGAATTATAAGTACACACAAACTCAGGTTTGCACACATTAAGAAACAGCTAATTGCTTTGTGAATTTCCCCATCGGTTACAGTTTTGTAACTAATTATTTCACATAAAGGAATGAGTGTGTGCATGGTTGTTTGTCCTGTGTGTGTCTGTATTGCCCTGCGGTGGACTGGCGACCTGTCCAGGGTGTACACCTCCTCCCACCTGACTGACTGACTGCTTCACATAAAGACAGCATATGATAGACAAACATAACTATCCCTACTACCTTCAAAATTAAGGACACTCTCCCAGTAATTACATACCATATCACCTACTGTCCAACACAGAAATAGGTAAAAGTAAGTATAAGTAAGTGATGCCTGAATGGGTCAAAGTCCACATGACTTTCTTTTTTTCATGCCTGAATAAATTATTTGTTTCCTTCTCCAGCCAGTTGATTTTGAGATGAACCGGGCCTTCATGCTGACAGTGGTGGTGTCTAACCAGGCCCACCTTGCCAATGGCATCCAGTCTTCACTCCAGTCAACTGCTGGAGTCACCATATCCGTGAAGGACGTCAATGAGCCCCCTTATTTCCCCACCAACCCGAAACAGATTCGATTCGAGGAGGGTGTTCCCACCGGCACCAGCCTGACGACTTTCTCGGCTTCAGATCCTGACAGACTCCAGATGCAACAGATAATCAGGTACAGCATGTACACTGTAGTATTCTATTGTTTGTTTCTTTCTTGGCAGAACTCATTCTGAATTGTCTTAATATTGTTTAAAGTCTTGCTTGCCTTTATCCAAATATACGCCATATAGAAATATCACCCTCTTGTCATGCATTGATCTTAAAAAAAATTATGGATAGGTGGCCA
Source organism: Crenichthys baileyi (assembly GCA_036173005.1). Classification (NCBI taxonomy): domain Eukaryota; kingdom Metazoa; phylum Chordata; class Actinopteri; order Cyprinodontiformes; family Goodeidae; genus Crenichthys; species Crenichthys baileyi. The sequence goes on from JAHHUM010002348.1 coordinate 476,759, forward strand.
GTACTATGAGGTCAAAGTGCAACTACAGGACTGTATATTGGCTTTACCCACCTCTCACCTTATTATGTTAACTTTTAGGTTTTAGATTTTATGTAGCATAAACATATACATTCATACACAACAAGACAAAGAGAACTGAGCAGATGGAGTGAAGAGGATGCAGTAAAAAGAACAGCTGGCTCAAGCCCAAGCACCTGACAGTTTTACGGCCACCTGCAGTGTTCTTTGTCTGAACTCATCTTCTCTGGTTTTAAACATGAACCAACTTTTAAACATCCAGCAGACCTTATATTCTCTAACACCAGCTGTCAGCTTGACTGTGTGGCTAACTGCTCTGTGCCCCTTCAGAAAGAGGTGATCTATTAATAACACTCTGGAATAACGAAGAGCTTTAGATTATGATGCAATTGTAAAGCCCACATTTTGTTACAAGCGTATAGATTACAGTTAGCGTATTGGCAAATTTTATAATGGGAACTGAGAAATATGCAATGGAGACAATAACACGGATGTTCAGTTTGGGATTAATGCCACCACACACTACACTGCTCCTGCTTTCTAATTTTCTTTGGGGGGAACATATCTAAACAAATTTACCAGTTAATTTCACAGCAGATGAGAGTAAATTGGGTGTACATTATAATTTAGGAAGACGCTAAAGCCACCAGCTGGGCTGTCTCCCCCTCTGATTCTTTCTTCCTCTCCTTCTCTCTATGTTGTTTTTCTCCCTTTTTAAATTGCTTTGAAATAATTAATTTTGTGTCGTTTTTTTTTTTCCCTTCAACCACGGAACAGTACATATTAAAATCAATTTAGCTTTTAACAAGGTTATAGAATCCTAGCATAGTCACCTTAAGATAAACTCAAAACACATGTCCTTTTTCTCATCTTATATTTAAGAAAAATCCCCCTGGTTTACACCATTTCTATCCTCTCTGGGTTAGATGCTGAGATATCAATCATCTGTATTGTTTTGGGGTTGTGAGTTTATTGCTTCTAATCCACTAAAAGTGAGAGTAATGTTAGCTAAACTGAGTGCAAATACCCACAAACCACGGCCAGATTTTGACTTCAAATGTAGGGAAGAAGGCTGGGGGCGCCATCAAAAAATTTCAATATGGGTTTATCAAAACTCTGAGGCTATTTCACAATTTTGGTGAATTTGTGTATCAAAAGGGAGAGGTATCTCAAATAGGAGATGTGTTTCTTTTTTTCTTTTTTTGTTTGTTTATATGTCAGTTTATGTAACATGTAATTTATTGCACATGTTTTTATCATATCATCAACATCAAACAGAAACCTTCTCACTACAAAAGTGGATCAGGGAATTCTTTTGGATGTTATTTCAAACTGATGGGGTAGTTATGCATGTCTAAATCTAAGGAGTTGTTAACACCAAAAAAGCAATGCAAATGTTCCTTATTTTCTGTTTTGTACAAATAAAGCACATGTTTCTTTAACTTCAACCAACAATCTCTTTTCAGTGGGATATAGTCCAGTTGAGCTTTAATTAGCCTAAGTATTTCAGATTTTAAACTGGTGTTGATCTACTCTCTGGTGTTTTCTAGAAAATAGACCTTTAGTTTAACATCAATGGGAGGCATCACAGTAGCTACTAACTTCAGTGTCATTAGCAACTTTGGTTAGGTCTTCATGGTATTCTCACGATTCTTACAAATTGTTCGCATCGTGTCAGTCACAAAAACAACTAAGATGTGCTGGGGGCTTTTTAGTACCTCTGTACCTAAGTGTTGTCTGTAAGCATGGTGACATTCTCACTAGCAGACCATGTCAATGTAACAGTAAAACTCAATAACTACTTCCTTTTATACTTCAGAATGAGAGTGTCAAAGATAAAAGGTGATAAACTGAAAGTATTCACCTTCACATCAAAGCCTCATTATAGCCGCTTTGAGTTAGTTCACCAGATAAAGTCACATAATGACAGAAACTGGATAGAGTGTAGTGAGAAAAAGTTCACTTTGACAAGGGATCATGAAATCTACTGAGATCTTGTTACACCACCTAGTCTATAAACATAGACATATATGCAATACAACAAAAATGACAAAACATGGAAACGTAAAGGTTTTGCTCAACAGTGAGATATCTGCATAAATGTATGGTAGGAATGCTTTGAAAGTGGCCAGACATTAAAGGAACCCACAGGAAAATCCAAAAGTCAAAATTAAAGCAAAAAACAGCGTGAGGCAGAAAAGTGGTGGACAAAAACAAGCGGTGGATAGTTAGCTGACTTCAGGTCAAGGTTTGAACTTGACAGGTGCTTATCAATGACAGGACATACTGAATTGTCCCGTTGTGGTTAGGCCAGTAAGAGAGAGAGAGAGAGCGACAGTTAGGGACAGTGAGGCATCATGCATCACCTGTCGTACACCCAACCAGTAAGGTCGAGACGTGGGACAGGAGACACTGGCATGAATGATTACCCAAACCACCTCGGCTAAGCTCGAGGCATGCATTTTTCATCCTCAGGGTCGGGGGTTTGAAAAATAAATGTCATACCTCTCCCTGCTGCTTGCTAAGATCACTAACCTGCCAGGCCTAATCATACATCCAGCTGTACTCACACACCTCCCAGCTCCCAAATGAAATGAGCCTTCTGGTGGAAGAGGCATCGGAAAGCATTGCAAATGAGGCACAGGAGGAGATTGTACAACCTGTAAAATCAGTTTCACATACAACCCTAATTTTCTTCAAAACTGCATCAGAAGAAAAATTATTTCACTTTTATATATATATATATATATATATATATATATATATATATATATATATATATATATATATATATATATACATTATAATATATATATGATATATATATATATATATATATATATATATATAATATATATATATATGAAATTAACACTTTGACTAGCGAGTGCTCATCATAATGTTTTCTACAGGTTAATAAATATCACTGGGTCTGCTTTTGTTGACGAGGTCTGTTGTTTACCCAAGTCTATCAGAAAATTAAACCAACAGAAACAGAAACCGTAAATCTTAAATAGAGCAACTGCTTTACGGTTGAGCATTTAAACAGTAATGCCACTGACCTGAGCCCTGTCAACATGTAAGAGTCTTAAGTCTTGAGAAAAAAGAAAACAAATACATTTTACAAAACGTCTTTTGTCCTGGATGTAAACCCCATCCAAATCAGTAGGAAGTCAGTAGACTTCTACTTAATTTTCTATGGTGAGCATAAAAAGTCTCCAAAAGATTCAATAAGTTGAGAGCAGGAATTCTTAAACTTTATATCCAATGGACGAAATCTGATTTAAAGGTCTGGAATAACTCTATTTACAGTTCTGAGGCAAAAAAGAAAAAAATTGGTTATTTATGCCTACGCTTGTTCGTGAAACCTTTTCAACAAAAAGCATGTTTTTCATGCACCAAAATACAGTTAAAAAACTGAACTCAAAGTTCACTATGAAATCAAAACAACTGGTAGAATTTATAGTTGTTTTGAGACTAATATAATATATAGCAACCAGGGATAGAAAATGGCACTGTCTGTCTTCAGTAAGCTGCCTAAGTCTAGAGCTCTATGACATTAGCTTTATTTTTCTTACTAAATTTAATTTGAATGAAATTAAAAATCATCTGATTATATGGTTAATGCATACATTTTTACGTACTGTATTTCAGAACTGACAGTTTTAACTTCTTGTAGCATGTCATGCTTTGACAGTAACCATGCTTACAAGTCCTCAGCTTACTGAAAATGTTACACTTTGACTGTTTGACTGCTATAAAATGTTTACATGCTGTCTTCATCAAACAAATCTGATTTTTTTATAATTGCAAAAAGGGTACATGCTTACTTATAGCACCCTCCACTCTTTTTGGCCTCCCTGGTAAATATCTGTGAAAACCCTGAGAATAACTTAACTTTTTCGCAGTAGTACATCCTCACTCCAGAAAAAACTTAAAAATAACCCTGTGATTAGAGTCAGTTTGTTCAGTGATGAAAAATAAAACTATTAATCTAAAACAACAGCGTTACCTCAATCACCAGGGCCACACTTTTTGGCACCCCAAACATTTTCTACTAAGTGGTTTTAAGGTTCACCGGACTGACAAAGGAATCAGCAACTAATTATCCATTATTTTTGTTTCTTTGGGGTATATATGTGACTTAAAAAAGTCCCCTATTTTGTTCTTTAAAATGGGAAATATAAGAGATAATGTCTTCAAGTGTGTCTGATGTGTGCTGATCTTCAAATGTTTTAAGATGGCAACAAGAAAAAAGCTACTCACCTAAATATATCTGGAATCGGAGCATTATTTAAAACATTTTAATCAAATTGAACTTTGACAAATGAAACTGGATGGCCCACGTTTATCTTGCTGGAGGATTGAAAGTAGAATAGGATACTGCAGCAAGGAATGGCTGCTGAGGACATATGGGGTTTCATAGTTGACCGTACCAATTTCCAACATTTCTCGTGAAAAATTCCTAAATTTTCCACACTTTCTGGCTAGGTTGCAGTCTTCAAATGAGAGATGGCACATGTGACCGAAGAGAATTGTTTGAAATTTTAAAATACTGTCCAGAGTAATGAATACATTTTCAGCTTGCTTAATCATCATCAATCACTATTACATACCCTTCTCTCCGAAGAGCCACTATGTTAATTTTGGGAAAAAATTCTAGACCGATGCACTGCTCCAATTTGAACTATAAGCTGCTGTAACACTATTTTTTTATTTTTCCATAAACGTAGGCTTATCTATAAAAAGGGCCATCCTCCTGGAGCCATTTCAAGTATTTTATCAGCATATTCAAAGCTTCAAAAAGCATCTTCATAGCTTATCATGGGACTAAGTCATGTTATGTGATTGTAGATGCAACATTTGAACCTGCAAACTTCAATAGCACTACTATCTGTGATAAATGTTGTTGTGTTTTCAAGTCATGACGCTCATGTCTCAAAATCCAGTAGCAGCTGTACAAAGCTTCTAGTGGCAACTATTTCATTCATTTTAAACTTTATTTTCCAACTTTATCTCTTTTTTTCTTAGATGTCCTTTAGACTATACGCCATTTGCAAATGCGTGCTCTAATGGAGAATTGCCTTTAGGGGTTGTTTTAACTGCAGCTGCAATAGTCATTGAAAGTAGGATTTAGTTTTGAATTTGGATAAAATCCTTATTATTTTTGTTTAACAGTATTAACTGGTGAAACAAGATCATTTTGGTTTTTGCCAAGAGACCTAATTTGCAGTGGAGTTGAATAATTTTAGATGCATTAGATATGAAGTCATTTTTAAATGCAACAGTTGAATCTGTTCATACAGTGATGATAGCATTTCTGAATCTTTTCTGTTCTGCCTCTTTTCCTTCACACCCATTTTGACTCATTTCCTTCACCCTCTCTCCCAGCCCCCCGACTGTTACTAACTCACTGAGTTCCTGGTGATGGTTTTATAATCTGCGAGTTTAGGCCAGGCTACCTTGAGTGTAACTGTTTAAAGTGTGGAATGTCACCGGTAGGACCCCCCTCTCTGCAATGCATTATGCTTGGGATAAGTGCCCACTGCCTGCTGGGAAATTCCCACAGCCCTCCTTTGCAGGGGAGAGATTTTACTCTCTGTCCTCTGCCCTGGTCATTTCTACATGCTGCCACTCATCGCTCTTAAGCTTTTTTTTTCTTCTCTATTTAAACAGAACCCTATTCATGTGTACTTATCCAGTGACAAATAAACAAGCAGGTTTTGCACTGAAGTGCAATTCAGTAAGCATAAAGGCAAAATTAAGGTCAAATCCATTTCACTAAGGATGGATTTAAAACCTGAAGGATATAAAGAATCCAAAATACCCCATTTGCCCTAGCTGACCTCCAGTAAATGAAATCACACGGATGTGGAAACCTTGTTGTGTGAAGTCAAGGTGTCACATGTTCACAGATGATGCTTTTACATGTAAAAGTGAGACTGCAGCTAAGGGAGGTTGCAGCTGGTGAACTCGTATTGCAGAGGGAACGAGAAAAGGGTGAGAGGATACAGGGATAAGAAAATGTATGAATACCAAGCACGGCTAAATGACATGAGGCAACACGAGTTGATGGGGGTGGGGGAGATCAGATATAACTGAAAGCATGGAGGGAGAAGACCAAAAGCAAAAAAAGCCCGAGAAACCAGAACAGTAAGATCAGAGCGATTGGGATTCAATCCCAGAAATGATCCCTTGTTCCTTTCCCACCCCTATCCCAGAGGACTGCTGCCACCTGCTACCACATCGACTTTCTTGTTCATTGATCAGTACAAGGAGCCCATCAATGACTCATGAAAGCACTAAAAATGCATGTATACTACCCAGTCAGACAGTTTTAACCCATCCCACCTTTGATCAAACTCTTCCTACATCTTCCTAAATCTAACAAACACACACTCACACGCAGACAGTTGCAGCAGTGCTTAAGCAGGGAGGTAACTGACTTTATTGCCGTGTACACAGAAGTGAAAAAAGAGGTAAAATTGACTGCAGGCTTCAGGCTCTGATGAAGAAGTCGATGAAGAATTAAATGCTGTGAAGGTCAGGGTGTTGTGATTTTGTGCACATGTGTATTAGGAGGTAATTTATGTATTCACGGGCACAAGAGAAAAAAGGCATTATTGCTTATAGATGTTGAAACGCCAATGCTAACTTCTCCATCAATCTGTCCACGTGTGTGTTCAGGTATTCAAAGATGAACGACCCCGCAAACTGGCTGTCTATCAACAGAACCAGCGGTCAGATCGTAACAACAGGAATGCTTGACCGGGAGTCCGTCTATGTAAAAAACAATATATACGAGGCTACGTTTCTGGCTACAGACAATGGTAAGAAACTGTTTTTTTTTCCCTCTTTGTTTGCACTGTATAAATAATCAATTATGCCCTGATTATTTTACCATCGGCACTTCGGGAGGGGCTCGGAGTAGAGCCGCTGCTCCTCCACATTGAGAGGAGCCAGTTGAGGTGGCTCGGGCATCTATACTGGATGCCTCCTGAACGCCTTCCTCGGGAGGTGTTCCAGGCACGTCCCACCGGGAGGAGGCCCAGGGGACGGCCCAAGACACGCTGGAGGGACGAGTATTTTACGAGTACGAGTATTTTACCATCAAAAGAAAAAACATGCTGTCTCTAGATTTTTCTCCAAGTCTAAATCTGATACCTTGATCTTTTAACTTCAAACACACTTAATACTTTTAATTTTAATGTGGTTCTGGTAAAAGTATTATTATTATCAAGTATTATTATTAATTTCACAAATACAATAAAGGCTTCATAACAATCAAACTGATTTCTAGAAACCCTGTTTAGTGTATAAGTATCAGGTTCAGGATTTACAATTCTAATGGTACACTACTGCAGTCCAGATTCTTTATCCCTGGAGTTTAGTTTAGCTCTGAATCAGATGCTATTTTTAGCTTTAGTAGTAGTAATTGTTTGTATCTCATTTGTAACTCTATTACTGTTTCCTCACTTTCTACAAGTACCCAAAACATAGCCACACAATCAACGAAATGTTGAAGTCTTCAAACCGAGTGTTCTCAGCCAGTTTGAGGAGCAGTGTTTCTTAGCCAACTCTGTCATTCAACTGGACAACTGTTCAAGAGTTGTTTCCTGTCTTACTTCAAAAGAGGGTCTCAAACATAGACACAGAATGTCAAGTTTAAAACAGGCACTTTCATACCTGGGGGTCAAAAAATAGCAACTAAATAACACTTTGCAAGACAGTCGTCCCTTTGGGAAGTATAGTGGTGTATTAACACAAGATCTCATTACACTCCTATGACATAAGTACAACAAATTCATTAATATGAATCACACAGATGACTGACACCTCGGTGCTTCTAAAGAAGATTAATATGCTTAGAATGACAAACTGTTTTCCTCTTGGTAGCCACTTTTCAACTCTTTCATTGAAGCTGCACTGTGGGAGCAGTTTCTCAGGCACAACCAACTGAACTGATTTTCCGAACCAGACCATGCTTCGAATCCCGATGTGGTGCATAATGGGGTTTTTTGGTGTTTTTCTTGCTTCATTGTAGAGTGATGTGGTCACACCTTTTGTTGATTTATCTCCCTGACCTCTAGCACATATGCTCTGGAGTTTGGGATCCAGAAAACTGTCTGGGCTTTTAGCTGAGACAGTTTTTGACTAAATTAGGAATGTATTCAGTGTGCTGTGAGGCTAAACAGTGACATCAGGCAAAGCTTCAAACTCCAATCAGATAATATACACTGCAGGTAATGATGAACTGTTTATCCAACTTAAGTGGTAATGCGTAAGTTCTGCAGTGTTATAAAGAGGATGACTTATTCAAAATCTGAGGACAACCTATATTGTCCACCACAGGGATGGGTTGTTCATCCAGAGTAATTTAGTTATCTATTCTGTTATCCTTTGTTATAATATCAGTCAGTCAGTCAGTCATTTTCTACCGCTTAATCCATAGTGGGTCGCGGGGGAGCTGGTGCCTATATCCAGCAGTCTATGGGCGAGAGGCTGGGTACACCCTGGACAGGTCGCCAGTCCATCGCAGGGCAACACACAAACAACCATGCACACACTCATTCATACACCTAAGGGCAATTTAGAGTGACCGATTAACCTAACAGGCATGTCTTTGGACTGTGGGAGGAAGCCGGAGCGTTATATCACTGATCAATTAAAAGTATGTTCTGCTTAGAGATTTCTGTAGAGATTTTTATTTGCAGGCTCCCTAAAAGAAGTAATTCAACTCATTGCATTGAAACATATGTTTACATTTTCAATGCTTAATTAGACTGATGGTATTAAATGTTGTTTTTTCAATGTCGCCTTTAGAAACTACGAAGGTGGCTTGTGGCTAGTGGCAAGTGAATCGAGACGATACTTGGATTGAATCCAGATATCCTTATCCATAATTAAACCTCTACATTTTTTTTTGATATATTGCATATTCTAAATCTGGTCTTATAATATCTGGAAAAACACTGAATCAATACTTTATCCAGTTAAAGTTTGAAGGAAAAACATATAGCTGATCTTTTGAACTTTTATCTTTTCTGGCGTCCAATAAATATTGCATCCCAGGTAGATGCAAACAAAAATACATCTAGCAAGCTGTTATGTTTAATCAAGAGAGCTCAGAATCTTGAACCTTTAATTTGTAAAATGATTAATAGGTCAGGGCATGGGACTAACTAAAAGTCCCTCTGTATCAGGGTATATCCAAATGATTTTTTTATGAAAACTGCACAACTGAGCTTAACTTAAAGGAAATCCTGGATGCAGACACCTGGTCACACTGTTGATCCTCTTCTCTCTCGCTCTTTTATCTTCAGTCCAGGCCTGACTTCTCCTTCTATTTTTCGTCATTTCTGTCATATGTGTTATTTGTTCTGCCTCAAAGTTGAAACTTAAGCCTGGCCAAACACAAACTCAATCACAGCAAACAAGTAAGTTCCACTTTACTCAACTGGAAATAAGGTTTTTTTTTCTCTCTTCAAGTAGGAAATGCCTTTTTCCCCCTTCCAAATTGCCTTATCAGTGACGCACAGCTCTCTGCTGTGTTTACTTTAAATTGAGCCGGCCTAAAAACTTGTATAACTGGTATTTCTAAGTGTTAGCATCTGTGAATGCTCTTATGTGCAGCTCTTTTATGTCTGCATGTGTGTTACTGCGCCGTCAGTTGCAATGATTGAAAATGTCAATATGTGCAGCTCACTCTGTAGATGGGGAGGAGGAGGCAAAAGGTTAAGAAGCTGCTATCCTCTTGCTGCATTTATTCCTCTTTTTGCCAAGGCTTTATTTATACCCTCAACATTTTATGCAAATTTTAACATCCCATTTAAAAATACACTTACTTTACCTGATCTCAGCTACATGCAAATGTTTCCAAGCTACGTAATTTCTACGTCTGACTTATATGTGATTGTCAGAAAAGACAAGATGCTTCCAGTTCAAGCTGTGCATGTTATGTTTGACTATGTTCAGTGCTGTGAAAAACAATATGCCCCTTACAGAATTTTCTTTTTGTAGCACCTAAATATTTAAGAAAGATTACTAAAAATAAAAGGCAGTTTCTTAAATGATGATTTTATTTTTTAAGGAGAAAATACAGCTAACCAAACCATTCTGGCTCTATATGAAAAAGTGATTGCTCCCCTTGTAAAATCATAATTCAACTGTGATAAACCATATTTTTTAAAGTGTATTTCAGTTTCATTTGCCACGCCAAGACCTGATTCCTGCCAGAAGTTTAAAATCAAGACCTTTTGTAAAAGAACCTGTCTTACAGCAAGATTTTACCTAAAAGTTCTTAAAAAAAACATAACATTTGAGGAAAAGAACATCATACATACAGTAAAGCATGACGCTGGTAGTGTGATGTTCTGGAGATGCGTTGCCAGTTTAGAACCTGACATTTCCATATTTGATGGAACCATGAATTTTGACCTGTACCAAGAAATCATCAAGGAAATCAACTGAATCATTGTCTAATCATTATTGGGTCAACTTACTTAAGTAATTAAGCACACTAGGGTTATATAGCAGGACAATGAACCAAAGAACACTATGAGTTTCGAATGGCCTCAAAAAATCGAAGATTTTAAGTTGGGCTGGGTTTGAACTTGGTTGAAATTCACAGAAACATGCTGTTCATGCTTAAAACCCCTTCAGTGTGGCGGATTCAAACTATTCTGCATAGAAGAGTGGGCCCAAATTCCTACACAGTGATGTAAAAGACTCCTTACCAGTTATTGCAAATGCTTCATTGGCAATTGTTGCCGCCAGTTATTGTCTGCAACATTCGGGGTTGACAACTCTTTCACATAGGGCCAAGTTGGTTTAGAGCTTTTTCCCCTTAATAAATTAAATCATCATTTGAAAACTACAGTTTGTATTTATTAAGGTTACTGGTTTCTTTTCAGTTTTGGTTGATGTCCTGGAAAACATAAGCGTGACAAAAAAGCATAAAAACATAAGAAATCTGTGAGGGGCAAATTTTTTCCCAGCACTGCAAGTCGTTTTTTGTAGGTGTTGCCATAACATCAGTGCGATTAAAGTAAAATACTGTGAAGCAGTAACGATATTAGAGAGGGACAGTGATAGTGAGAAGCACACTTCCTGTTCCTCCCCTGCTGCCTAGCCCCTTGGAAAATACTGCATAGTATTGTACATGTGGATGTGTTCATCACAGAGCATATGGTCAGCTGTTAAAAGCCTTTTTACTCCTCCTGACATCTCTCATCCGCCATCAGAAAAGAGAGTTAAGACAAATCCTTTTGAGAAATGTACACAAACATAATTATTTATTTAGCTGGTTAAAGCCCACTTAATTCTCTTATCAGCTGTGGCAAGCTGCTTCCACATGTCTCCAGTACATGGCTGGTAGTAGCAGACCCACAGAATGAGGAAAAAGTCTGTGTGATTTCTGTTCATAAATCCATGTGTGTGCAAGTATATGTTTGTGGAACATGTTTTTGCATTAATGTTCATGTTTATTAAGAAACGTGCTTTAAGTGTTGTATGGGTGCCTACGAACATGTACAAGCTCACCAAATTATTGGTTTGAAATGTCAGAAATGAAAATACACTTTAACACATTTAATGTAATGAAAAGGGTAGTGCAGAGGACCCGAAATTTCAGCCGGACACAACAGATAAGATTCAAAAGATGTATTGAAAGCTCTGGATGACGTTCGGCAGGAAACCACCAGCGGCAGGCTCAGGAACCTCTAAGGGCAGACAGACAGGTTAGTGGCTGAACAGGAAACTGAGAATAATGCTAGACTCAGAAATTAATCCACTAACCTTTTCAGAATTCGTGGGAGAATAAGGAAACTGAATTTCGGCTCCTCAGTATGATGGTATGTCGACAGCAGGACAACATCACACTGGTTCTCAGATTTGCAAGCCCAGTGAATAGGCAGAGTGCGTTGGTCAGGGCACAGAAACTGGGTCAGACCCGGGGAAACAGAATCAGGCGTCAGGATCTGAAGGAGAGGCTTGAATCGTTGGTCAGGGCACAGAAACGAGGTCATGAACAGGGAGGCAGATTCAGATAGACGTATCCAAGGGTTAGGCAGAGAGCGGTAGTCAGGAGGCAGATGTGAGGTCGATGTCCAGAATTCAGAAGCCATGGACATATCCGACATGGGCAAGACAGAGCAGAGAAATCCGGGGGGCAAAAACGAAATCAGGATCAGGCAGGCAAGGAAGGAACGCTGGGCATTTACTCACACAAAGGCTTTCAATAATCTGGCACTGTTTGTCTGTCAGCGTGCTGCTTATAAACCACATGGGACGTGACATGGGGCTTGACTCGGGACACATGGAACATTGAGTAAATTCTCATGGAGCGAGGTAACTGGAGGCGGACTGCCACCGGGTTCACCACCTTGTATATGGGAAAAGGTCCAACAAAACGAGGTGCTAGTTTCTTCCTCTCCACTCACAGGGGAAGATTCTTGGTGGAGAGCCAAACCTTCTGGCCAACTTGGTATGCTGGTGCTGGAGTGCGTCGGCAATTAGCAGCCCTGGATTGTACCTCCGACATGGCAGACATAGTTCTTCTAGCTTTTCTCTATACTCTTTGGCACCTCATGGCAGCAGCATGAGCAGATGGGGCCTTAGCCTCCCTTTCTTGGACGGTGAACACCGGTGGCTAGAATCCATGGACGACGTAAAACGGGGAAAGACCAGTGGTGCAGACGGAAGAGAGTTAATCGCATGCTCCACCCACGGTAAGTTGTGTGACCATTTGGTGGGATCGGCATCACACAGGATGCGGAGCTTGGTTTCCATTTCTTGGTTTGCCCTCTCACATTGACCATCAGATTGGGGATGAAACCCAGAGGACAAACTGACGTAGACTCCCAACATGGAGCAGAATTCTTTCCAGAAGCAGGAGATGAACTGAGGACCGCTGTCAGAGGCAATGTCAGTGGGGAGACCATGGAGGCGGAACACCTCTCGTGCCAAAATCTCCCCCATCTCTTTTGCTGAAGGGAGCTTTTGAAGAGGAACTAGGTGGACCATCTTGGAGAACCTGTCAACAATAGTGAGGATGACAGTGTGTCCATTAGACGAGGGCAAACCTGTGAGGAAGTCCATAGCCAGGTGAGACCAAGGGCGTGACGGAATGACAAGTGGTTGCAACAACCCCCAAGGGTGGGCGTCTTGAAGACTTGGCTCGCTTGCACTGATGACAGGCTGTGATGAATTCTTTGACGTCTCTGGTCAGGGTAGGCCACCAAAACTGGGACTGGACCACCTGTAACGTCTTGTTGATTCCAGGGTGACAACAAAAAAGAGACTTATGGTAAAATATGTACCTTTTGGATCAGATGGTCCGGTACAAACAGTGATCTCCTGGGCATGAATCCGGGAGAGGATGGCTCTGGATGGTGCCTCTGACCTCTCTCTCCAGATCCAGCAGAGTGACAAGAGAGCCTTACAGAATCTGGGAGAATAAAAACCTCCGCACACAGGTCACAGAATCATGTATTCTGGAAAGCGCATCTGGTTCAACGTTCTTGGTCCCGGGTCTGTAAGACAGAGAGAAGTTAAAACATCTAAAAAATATGGCCCACCTGGCTTGCCTGGGGGAGTCTCTTGACCGACTTAAGGTACTCCAAATTATTTTGATTCGTCCAAACAATGAATGGTTCCTTTGCTCCTTCCAGCCAGTGCCTCCATTATTTCAAGCAGTTCTCCATCTCCCACATCATAATTACGTTTGCTGTAGATAGTGTCCTTGAAAAGAATGCACATGGGTGAACACAACCATCAGTGGACCTTTGGCTGAGAATCGCACCTTCCCCAGTATTAGAAGGATTGACCTCCACAATAAAGTGTCTCTCAAAATAGTTGCAGTGGTAAACAGAGACTTTAATCTGGTGAATGCTTTCTCGGCCTGGTTGTTCCACTCAAAACGAACCTTGGAAGATGTGAATGCATGGAGGGGAGAGGCATCCTGACTAATTATGGATGAAACGTCGATAAAAGTTAGCAAAGCCCAGAAACCATTGCAATTGTTTATGGTCAGATGGATTGGGCCACTCCGAAACAGCTGTGGTCTTAGTGGGGTCCATGGTGACCTGGTTAGGGGAAATAACAAAACCCAGAAAAGAGGTAGTTGTGTGGAACTCACATTTTTCTGCCTTCACAAAAAGGTGGTTCTGGAGAAGACACAGGAGAACAGACCGGACATGGAGCTTGTGGGACTCTAGAGTGTGAGAGAAAATCAAAATGTCGTCAAGGTAAACCAACACTTAATGTCCCACCATGTCCCTGAGAACGTTGTTGACCAACGCCTGAAACACTCCTAGAGCATTAGTCAATCCAAACAGCAATACAAGATATTCGGACAAGGAGATAGGCATTCCGGAGATCCAGTTTATTGAAGTACTTGGCCTCCTGGATAAGGTCAAAAGCAGAGTTCATTAGGGGGAGTGGATAACGGTTGTTTACCGTAATGTCATTAAGACCTCTGTAATCGATGCATGGTCTGACAGATCTATCTTTCTTGCCCACAAAAAAGGAATCCAGCTCCGGCAGGGGAGGATGATGGATGGATGATGCCAGCTTTTAAAGAGTGATCTACATAGTTTTTTATGGCAAGGTTTCTTCTCTAACATCAGGGGAAGAGCAGGCAGAAAATAAAAAAGAAGCAGAACATGTCTTAGACCAATCCGATATACTGTTATTCTGCCAAACAATATGTGGGTTGTGTTTCTTCAACCAGCCCCTAGAACAATAGGTAATTAAGGGGATTGAGTAATGATTAAGGTTATCTTTTAGGAGCGGGCGGGCTTTTGTCACTGAGCGAAGATAATAAACAGACTCAGCAGAATTCTCTCCTCCCAGCTCTCCATGAGGGAACCTTTATTCTTCAAAAGTCACACAACTCATTTTCTTCATCACCATTCCTTGGTGTTACAAAGTGCTCCAAAAGTGTTCTTGTGAAGCAGCCTTTTTATAGAGTTACAAAGCATTGGGGTGTGTTGGGATCATTTACGTAATACATCTTGGCACCCACACATTGTTTTGTCCACTCTTTCCCGGAAACCACATTCAGCCAACATCTGGAAACCTTTAAATGGGCGGACGTGACAGTTTGCAATAACACTTTCATCACTTATCTGGATGCAGATTCCATGTCACAGTGACCTGGCAACACTTTAGGGATGTCAAAACTTTCCCAGCTGGCAAGGGTCAGAATATCACAAGATTTCCTGCAATAACAAGCATCAGTTTTCCCTCTCACCAAGGACTTTCCTCTAATGCACTCTGCTCTCCAGAGAGTCAGGCGCATGTAAGAACCATCCTTCACAAAGTTCATCTTGTAATGGTAGAAACAATAATGACACTTTTAATCTAGTCAAAGCAGAGCTTTATGCCTCCACAATCTCCTCACAATGATTACCCCCAATGGATAGACTGATGCTCTCAGTGATCTGAGCTGCATTGGACAGTTGATGACCATCCAAGGCTAGAACATTGTGCGAGGAAGGGGCTGGGACGAGCTGAATGCTGAGCTCTTTGGCATATGAGTCATCCATAAACTCAGTGTCGGCTCCAGAATCAATGAATACCGCGACCTGGTGAGATATGGAAGAGACCACAAGATTAGCAGGGAAGGATTTCAGGGAAGTGAGGGTCGAAACTCTACTTTGGCTCAGCAGAGTTCTGTTCCGACCTCTCTTCTGACATTCATAGATTCTGTGACCGTTGTCACCGCAGTAGAAACAAAGATTAAATAATGTTCTGCGAGTACATTCTGTCTCAGAGAACTTGGTACGGCCCAGTTGCATGGGTTCAGGATCTGACGAACTTTCAGGAGAAGCTGGGTTATTTCCATCCAGCAGACAAGGAGCTACCTTTCTAGACCCCAATGACTGAGCCTCCCTATGGCTTCTCTCTCTTCTCCTTTTAATAAGGCGGAGGTCAATACGGGTAGCTAAATCCTCTAGCTCCTTTAAAGATTTAGGATAGTCGCAGGTAGCGAGTTCATCTTTAATCTCCTCTTCAAGACCTTGTATTAACACATCCATGAGAGCCTCCTGGTGCCACTGACTATCAGTACTAAGTAAATGGAAGTCCATGATGTATTGAGCTACACTCTGCTTGCTTTGCTTCAATGACAATAAGCCTCTAGCTGCTTCACGTTCAGGAGTAACCGGATCAAAAACTCTAATATGCTCCTTAGCGAATGCAGAATAGGAGAGACATGAAACTGACCTGTTCTGCCACTCTGCAGTGCCCCATTGCTTAGCTTTGCCTGCAAGTAGTGAGATCACAAAAGCCACCTTAGATCTTTCAGAGGGGAATGATGAGGGCTGGAGCTCAAAGTTAATCTCACACTGAGTAAAAAAGGCTCTGCACTGATCATGATCTCCTTTAAACAATTCAGGAGGAGTCAAATGGGGCTCTCTAGCGGTCGTTGCAGGTGTAGCAGTCAGAGAGGTGGGTTTAGAGTGCTGGGGAATCTGACGAGTACTAGGAGAAGGCAGGTTACGTAACAAGCCCAAAAATTAATTTATTCTGGTATCAAGTCGAGAAATAGAGTTCTCAACACCTGCATGCTACTGTTTTGCCAGCGAAGGGTCCATTTTGGCCAGATTATTCTGTAACGGGTAGTACAGAGGACCTGAAATATGCAGGTGAAAGCAATCCTCCTAATAGCTGCAGCACAGAGATGATCAGTATGTAGACAGGAACTGTGCAGACAAACAGTCCAGAATCATAACATGTAATGTCTTGCATTAGATCTACATTTTCTAGATTATTTTGGCCTCCAGGTAGGGCTGTACAAAATATAAGAATTTTTGTTAGTTTCGATTTTGACTAAACGATCCCAAAAACAGCATAAATATCAACACATATTTTTTCCACGTCTTTTGGAGGCTGAAGCACCATTGTTAACTTAGTTATATTTAATGACTTGTCAGACCATTCTAACATTTTTTTAAGCGACCAGAAGCAATTTTCGCAACATTTTTAGGTACCTTACGGGAAACTGGTGGAGATTCTTGAAAGTGGGTATTCTTTTGACCCTTCTCAATGAGCACCGGTTGCTGCCTTGGGTCCCTCCCTGTCCCAGAGGTCTCACAGATGTCTAGAGTCAGATCTGCTCACTATGCATCCAGACTTCAAATCGATCATGCAGAGCGGCGGGTTTTTTCTAAAAGAAATCACTGAACTAAAAATATTTTGTCTATTTTTGGTCTTTTCAGATTGGTTGTATAAAAAAAACAATAATAATTGTTTCTTGCAGCTTCGTAAATAAACCACAAGATTAAAAAGCAAATCAAGTACTGTAAGTATTCAAAATTACATTTCATGGTTTCTGAATTGTATAGATTTTTTTCCAGTCTTAATAAAATAATTGTTTAAAATTATCTTGATTTCAATATTGACCAAAATAGTTGTGATTATAATTTTGTCCATAATGAAAAAGTCCTATTTCCAAGATTTCCAATGTTTATCTGATAAACATTTCATGTTACACTTGGATATCTACCTATAAAATGTTTGGATTTCCCCCTAAAATATGTCCATACACCATTGTGAAAGAAATCAGTGTTAAGTTACTAATGATCAGTCCAAATAGATTGGTTTGATCTGCAGCAAAGATCTTACAGTCAACAAACACATTGGGACCTATCTTTAGTTTTTCTTGCTCTGTTGGTGGCAGATGTGTTAGATTTGCATAAATCTTTTTAAATTACAGTGCCTTGCGAAAGTATTCGGCCCCCTTGAACTTTTCAACCTCTTGCCACATTTCAGGCTTCAAACATAAAGATATACAATTCTAATTTTTTTGTGAAGAATCAACAAGTGGGACACAATCGTGAAGTGGAATGAAATTTATTGGATGTGTCAAACTTTTTTAACAAATAAAAAACTGAAAAGTGGGGCGTGCAATATTATTCGGCCCCCTTGCGTTAATACTTTGTACCGCCACCCTTTGCTGCAATTACAGCTGCAAGTCGCCTCGGGTATGTCTCTATCAGTTTTGCACATTGAGAGACTGAAATTCCTGCCCATTCTTCCTTACAAAACAGCTCGAGCTCAGTGAGGTTGGATGGAGAGCGTGCATGAACAGAAGTCTTCAGCTCTTTCCACAGATTCTCGATTGGATTCAGGTCTGGACTTTGACTTGGCCATTCCAACACCTGAATACGTTTATTTGTGAACCATTCCATTGTAGATTTGGCTTTATGTTTTGGATCATTGTCTTGTTGGAGGATAAATCTCCGTCCCAGTCTCAGGTCTCTTGCAGACTCCAACAGGTTGTCTTCCAGAAGGGACCTGTATTTGGCCCCATCCATCTTCCCATCAATTTTGACCATCTTCCCTGTCCCTCGTGATGAAAAGCAGGCCCAAACCATGATGCTGCCACCACCATGTTTGACAGTGGGGATGGTGTGTTCAGGGTGATGAGCTGTGTTGCTTTTAGGCCAAACATATCGTTTTGCATTGTGGCCAAACAGTTCGATTTTGGTTTCATCTGACCAGAGCACCTTCTTCCACATGTTTGGTGTGTCTCCTAGGTGCCTTGTGGCAAACTTTAAACAAGACTTTTTATGGATATCTTTGAGAAATGGCTTTCTTCTTGCCACTCTTCCATAAAGGCCAGACTTGTGCAGTGCACGACTGATTGTTGTCCTATGGACAGACTCTCCCACCTCAGCTGTAGATCTCTGCAGTTAATCCAGAGTGATCATGGGCCTCTTGGCTGCATCTCTGATTAGTCTTCTCCTTGTTCAAGATGAGAGTTTAGAGGGACAGCCGGGTCTTGGTAGATTTGCAGTGGTCTGATACTCCTTCCATTTCAATATGATTGCTTGCACAGTGCTCCTTGGGATGTTTAAGGGTGTATTCAGACTTGCCACTTTTGGTCCGCTTTAAACGGACCAGAGTTCGTTTCCCCCCTCGGTCCGGACCTTTTGTGCAGGTGTGAATACACTCAAGCGAACCCTGGTCCAAACAACCGGACCTAGACCCACTTTTTGAGGCGGTCTCGGTCCGCTTCCAAAGGGACTCTGGTGCGGTTCGCTTATGGTCTGATCCGAACCAACTACAAAAAACTTACATCTCTTCGGACATAAAAAGCCACCGTAGCCGGTAGCAAAGGTGTGTGTTGTAAGGTAATCATACCTGATAAGCTGTGTGTTGCTTAGCCTACTGGCTTGTTGTGTGACAAGGCACGTTGAGAATGTCGGGGTTCAGCACGCATTCTCCGACGGGGTTCCAAAATTATAAATGGAACGTCTCAAAGTCTGTGTTGAATGAGCTGCTCTTCACCCTCACAATAATATTGCAGCTGTAATAACGGCATAAATATGCAGAACAGAGGAGCTGCACGCAGCACGTCTACAGCTGTTTTCCTACATTTCCGGGTCTGTGCTCTGTCCCGCCACCGTCATTTCTGTCCAATGGGAACAATGATCGGCACCCGCATGGCTTTGTTTACAAGTAATAGTTCACTTGCAAAAAGTACAATGTGAAAACAAACCGCACCAAATGAAAAAAAATAAAGTTCGCTTTTGGTCCCGACCAAACAAGCGGACCAAAGGACTTTCCTGTTGTGCATACACCCTAAAGCTTGGGAAATCTTTTTGTAACCAAATCCGGCTTTAAACATCTCCACAACAGTATCTCGGACCTGCCTGGTGTGTTCCTTGGTCTTTATGATGCTCTCTGCGCTTTGAACAGAACCCTGAGACTATCACAGAGCAGGTGCATTTATACGGAGTCTAATTACACACAGGTGGATTCTATTTATCATCATCAATCATTTGGGACAACATTGGATCATTCCGAGATCCTCACTGAACTTCTGGAGTGAGTTTGCTGCACTGAAAGTAAAGGGGCCGAATAATATTCCACGCCCCACTTTTCAGTTTTTTATTTGTTAAAAAAGTTTGACAGATCCAATAAATTTCATTCCACTTCACGATTGTGTCCCACTTGTTGATTCTTCACAAAAAATTTGAATTTTATATCTTTATGTTTGAAGCCTGAAATGTGGCAAAAGGCTGAAAAGTTCAAGGGGGCCGAATACTTTCGCAAGGCACTGTACATTGCGCTTATCTGATCTTGGAGATAGACCCTGAGGTTGCTGGGGTCCATGTAATGGCTCTGCCGTTAGGGCATGACAGCAAAATGTATCGTAATTGTAGGCAGCTAAGGGTCGTCACCCCCTGGCACTCACTCAATAAGCGGCTCAAAGCTTTATGCTGCTAAAATCCCTTTTTCTCGTGGATTTTTCTGTGTCACATTCTGCTGCTGCACATACACCTTTTCATGTTTGTTTGTTTTTTTTTGCTCAGCTATCTAACCTACCCCGATTGTTAAATGCCTATCCTTTATTCCCAATTTTCCATAAATGTTGTTGGTAATGGTCTGTTACTCTGTTCAATCAATGCAACGGCATAAAAATTGTGTCTGTAGATGGGGTGTGAGTGTTTCTATGTGCGGCAGTGCATGTTATTGCACTCCAAGGCTGACAGTATTGCTATTAAAACAGCACATCCAATGGCCTGCCTAAAGCATCAGAGCAAATTCCACTAGTTCAGTTTCCACAGACTCTAAATGCAGGATCAAGTGCAACATTTCAGTAAAATTGTAGAATCACTATCGCCACACATGTATAAGCCGCTTTATCTGTACATCATTGTTGAAAAAATAATGATCATTGAAGCGATAAGACTTTGCAGTAAACAAAAAAAGTCTGGTAAACTTTCAAAGGAGTTTTATTTATTTATTAGTAATGTTATTAATTAGGTCAAATAAATTAATTTGGCCAAAACTAACATAAGTCTATTTTTGTCTATTAGAGAAACAGACTTTTCAAATATTTAGTTTTCTGTAACCAAAAAGGAACTCGTAGTGTACTTGTAGTGTACATGTCGTACATGTTTTCCTGTAATATAAGTGTATATATATGGAAAGTCAGAAGTTTAAATATGGTAATCATTGGCAAGTATATCATTCTAATTTCATTCTCTTATGATTATGTTTTTTTAGTGTTGACTAATAATATAAAATACAACCTGATTTTTTTTAAAGCAAGAATTGTGAGCATGGATGCATTTGTATTGAACTTAGTAAGTTGCAAGGAATTTGGATATTTATGTTGTCAATAATTCTGACTGGATGCCTGACAACTCTTGTTGGCAGAATTCCTGGAGTTCATTTTATCTGGTTGGTTCCTGGCCCAGATCCAAATCTAAGTCCACAAAATTTCAGCAAGGTTGGGCCACTCCACAAGCTTAATGTTTGCTGTGTGTTTAAGTTCCTGGTGGAACAACCAATTGTGTACAATTGTCAACTAGCTAGATGATGATATTTGAGGTGAAATTGTAAAACTCGTAGGCAGACAAATCCATTTGTCTTTGTGTAATGCATCAATACCACTGGCAGTAAAACAGATACTTCACATGATGCCACCACCACCGTGCTTGACAGTTTTTATCTTATTATTGTAACATGTTCTTAAAGCTTGTTTATTAAAATCACAGAAGTTGCATGTTGCACAATCAGTCCACCCTGGAAAAAGAATATTTCAATGCATTAAAAATAATTAAAAATGACTAAATGTATATGACATTATTTCCCTTGAGTGTATATCTTCTTCTGACTGGAATTTAAGGTTGGTTATACATTTCTTTTTATATTTACTGTATATTTGACACTGGGAATTTTTGTTTGAAATGTCCCATTCTTCTTTCAGAAAAAAAAACTGTTATTACTGCATGGAAAAGAGCCTTTATGTCAAGTTTCAAAGGTGACTCACAGTATTGTCTAAATACACACAGGCAATGACCTGTTTTATTGTATTACATTTATCATTATTGTGCCTAAGCCCTCTCTGTGCAACTGGATGTGCTTAGCCTGCATCTGCATCGACTGTGATGGGATTGATTTTGCTGTAAGGCTAAAAGATGAAGTGAAAAGCAAAACTGTCAGAAGTATTTCTTTCAAAAGTTGAAACTATCCGCCAGCCTGACAGCATTCCTACCTCCAACATCATAATTGTGAATGAATAATGTTCATTTCCCTTCATTTCTTGTACTTTTTATTGCTCCTTATTTTTACATTTCCAACTCTGTGACCCCCACCCACCCCGCCAACTTATTTGTTTTCCCTCTTAGTCATCCCCTTCACTGCACACATCTTCACTTGTCATCTTCTGCTTCTGTCATGATGGTTTTTTTTCATGTTTCTGTTCCCCCTCCCAGGCTCTCCTGCAGCCAGCGGCACAGGCACGCTGCAGATCTATTTGATAGATATTAATGACAACCCCCCAGCGCTCGTACCAAAGGAGTCTCAGATCTGCGAAAGGATGAACAAGAACGTCAATGGTGTCAACATCACTGCCGCCGATGCTGACACGGATCCCAATGCTGGACCGTTTGTCTTCGAGCTGCCCAACTTCCCCAGCAGCATTCGACGCAACTGGACCATTGCACGGATCAGTGGTGAGTAGCTGTGTTTGAAAGAATAAATAAATTATGTGTTTTATCATGGATTTTGACACCATTCTTGCCACTGTATACCCTCTTGTAAATGTTACATGATGCAAGTAGATAACTGAAGCTGAGAAAACCATGAAAGTGGAAATATTCTATATGGAAGTACTTTATGTATACACTACTGATGCAAGAATCCCATAACAACAGATTTTCAAGTGATTTGTTAATAAAACATGTAATCTTCTGGAGAATAATGCAGAAGCTTGGCGCACCTTTCATTTGGAAATTTACCCGCTCCGCTTGGCAGAAACACACAAACTTAGCCAGATTGGATGAGGAGTGCTGGTCCACAGCCATCAGTACTCTCCAGGCGAGCTTGACTAGGTTTGAGTCTAAACTTGTTTACTTACTCCAAGACTTCTACAAAGGTTTTATAAAACCGCAGTATGATCCTGCCTTTACAATGTTTGGCTTTAAGAAGGAGGAAATACAAAGTGCTTGCAGTCTTTTGTACATGCGGTTTGGAATTATTCACAAAAAGAGATTTTTTTTATGGTTTTCAATATCGTTAGTTAAATAGTAATGCATATTATATTTGTTTTCTAACAAAATCCATCATCCCCCAGGCAACTGCTGATCAAAAAGAACACAAAGGGCAGTCTCACATTTGGCAAAAAAAACAAAAAAAATATATCTTGATCATCCCCAATACTTTTAGGAATATATTATGTTCACCGACTAGATAGAAGTAGAACTGTGTGGCTGGTGTGTGCCCCATCCAACCATTTAAAACAGGTATGCAGTGTTTCCATTTTTTCCAGTTTCAGACTTATTTCTATGTAAAAGGAGCAAATATGACATTATCTGAGAGAAAACCGGAAAAAAGTAGACGCTCACATCTTGTTCACTTTTAATAAGTCCCCATTAATTAAAAGTTTAAATAATATCTTTGGCTTTTTGGCAACAAGAGGATGCAAACTGTAAATGATAATGACTCTGATATGGGGCAAAACGATGTAGGAAAAACACATTATTTTATCTCCAACCTAGACCACTCCTTGGCCTATTCACAAAGGAAATACTGTACAACAATCATCATATAAGGCTGTTCTGACATAAGTTTAAAGTTGTTTCAGGTTGAAAACTGACAATGAGACAGATCTTTTAAAAGCTAAAGAGTTTATGCTAGCCCTGCTAACGCTATTAAGTTCAACAGTAATTTAAAGAACATGTTTGAAAGGTTAGCAATCACTTTCAGACACTCTTCGAATTAATTTACAATGAACTAATTCATTTGAACATTTCTTTGCTTGCTTACATTGGAATCCACTCATTGTGGCACCTTAGTGGGGAGGTTGAATTTCTATTTTCATTCTTTCATTGTATTTCATTCTATGTTTTTTGTTGGCCCTTGTGGCCTATGCCTCTGTCCTCTCAGGTCTAGGAACTTGAGTTGGGCTCTCAGTGGGCTTCCCGATTTTTGTATAAATGAAAGACCTACTCATTTTATGTTCTTACTTTAAACATAGTGTGATTTCAAACAACGTAATTAGGATTCCTAGAGAGAGACCTTTGCTGGGAAAAGCGTGTAATTCATGTTTCAGTGTCATTTACCCATATTTACATTGCTGAAAATATCAATATTCCAAGGTATCTATACTCTTATATATAACTTTTAACCTTTTTACTGTTTTCATAACTTGAAAATTATAGCTGCTGTTAGACATTTATTTCAGCGTCATTATATCCTACCACATTTTCTTCCCTCTTCCCTTTGCTTAGGTGATTACGCCCGTCTGGCTCTTCGGTACCAGGTTTACTTAGAACCAGGAATGTACGAGGTCCCTATCATTGTGTCAGACTCGGGCAACCCTCCGTTGTCCAACAGGTCCGTCATCAAAGTCAAGGTGTGTCCATGTGATGAAAATGGAGACTGCACCACACTTGGTGCCGTCGCAGCTGCTGGTCTGGGAACTGGCGCCATCATCTCCATCCTAATCTGCATCATCATACTGCTCTGTGAGTGTTCTTAATGAACTCATTAATTGATACCTTGATGCTCCTAAAGAGATCCCCATATTCAGATTTCCACACAAATCTTAGTTCTGAGAACACCCATACACTTTCCAACCTTCAATACAAGAAAGTGGATGATGGTTTATGAAATATGAACATCTCAGTTGCTGGAATCCTTCACAGTGTCTGAGAAAGGATGTTTTTGTTTTCTTCTCTGAAAGAGTAAATATCTTGTGGTGTTTACCTCGCCAGTTTTATTTCAAGGCACTGTGTTTATTGTTTTTTATATTAATGATCCATTGTTTCATAACTGCTGTGACTACCAACCCAGTCCTGAAAGTCATGACTGCCTTCGTGACTTTATGCTTTTTGTTTGTTTGTTACAGCCTTGATTCAATCCATTCTAAAATTTCTTTTTGCAAAAATGCAGTAAAAACCCACATAGTTTCAGAAATTGAAGTCCAATACATACAGCAATAGAAACTGAAAAGAACGATTATTAACAAAGAGAGCAACAATTCCCCCCAAAGTGAGCAAGACGCTAGGCTGAAAGATATTTGTGCCTTGGTGCGATCAGATATGAATGAGCTATCAATTTAATTCCACTGTAAATATAAGTATCTCCTGGTAACATCACATTCTTTATGAACTGACAAATCCACCTGATGATCCCTCAGTGATTTCTGTATAGAACAACTACATCACAGTAAGGCCTATGGTGCAAAAAACAAACTCAGGTAAACATAAGTAAAACATTTTTGTTACCTGAAGTCATAACACAGGTATTCTGCTTTAACGGTGTTTCTGTTACAAGCTACCGAATAAAGAAGCCTGGGTCCAGAAACGTAAGGCACACATCATAATAAGTAAAAATGTTGGCATTTTTCAGCTTCCAGCATAAAATGGGAACTTGACAAATAAAACAACTTGTTTTGAATTCTGAAATTCCACCACTTCTTCATGTATTCCTCTCATGATTCCTATGTTATTCAAACTTTATCCCACTCCACTGAGTAGAGTGAACTCTGATCGGTTCATACAAATCTACAGATCAGCTAAGAGGCGCAAGTTATACATGCATGATTCACAACTAAGCCCATTACCTGCGTTCTGACCAATTTATGATCTTAAGACTATTTTGTAAAGGTCTGACCTGCCAATATTGATTTTAGCCAATTCTGATCTGTTTTGATATGATTTATGAGCATTCAAAATATTTCTTGAACCAAAGGAGAGTTGCTGTAAAAATTTGTTTTAATAATAAAGATATTTAAAATTGACATTTTAAACTGCCTTAAGCATCTTACCTTAACCTTACTGGTTAACCTGCCAAACTGTAAACAACATTCTCGGTTTGTACAGAATATAGACCCTTAACTTAAATTTTCACTGTTATAAACACTCTCTAGATATAAAAGAAACAACATTTAGTACGTCAATAAAAACAAATCTGGATAAAATTTTATTCTTGGGGTCATTATTAGGGCCAGACCCAGGCCTCATCAAAAAGAACACAAAGAGCTGTCTCACATTTAGCAAAACAAATAACAAAAGGCATCTCAATCATCCCCAATACTTTTGGGAATATATTATGTGGACCGACTAGACAGAAGTAGAACTTTGTGGCAGGTATGCGCCCCATCCGACCATTTATCTTAACTTAATAGATTCCATAATAGCATCGCTAAAGCCTCATGTTCCATCACAGCCAAAGGTTGAAAGCTCAAAATGATAAAACAGACAAACTTTGCTGTAATTTCTTCAGCCTTTCTGGTATCTGCTAAGGTTGCCTCCAAGTCAAGTCACCTTTTCGCCAGTTTGACAAAACATTCCCAACATTGACATCAACATCAACTTATTTCCCTTAATTTCTTTTCTAAAAATGACTGCTGCAAAATGACCAAAAGTGCAGGTGTGCAAAATGACAAAGGAGCAAATCAACTGGAACCAACAAAAGTATCATCTGGAAATAACAGCCAACGTGCATCCATACAAAATACTTTCCTTCTTTAGAAGCATCTTAGTATGTTTTGTTCTTCGCCTGACTTAATTTATAAACCCCTAACTGATGCTGAAAACAGCTAACTTTGAATCTTCTTCCTGCAGCAACAACTTTGACACAAGAAATAGCTGTGGTTACCAAAACGTGTTAGCACTTAGAAATTGTGCATTAATAAAATCTTAGAAACTCAAACATCGTACATTTGATTTTTCACCATGGTCAAGGCAATTCAAGGTAAAAATCGTCCAAACCAGACAATTTCTGGGTGCATTTCCTGTAAAATAAACTGATTTTCAAAGTATCAAATAGACAATCGAGCTAAACATGCATGTTTGTCGCAAAATAAAGATCAAGTATTTAACATACACATGCAATGCAATGTGTAATATCCACTGCAATCTGAAGTATGCTAAAAACTATTTAAAAAGTTTAATGTAAAGGCTGAGGTTAATGCGGGAGATTATTTTGCAGCTTGTGAGAAACAATTGCATCCCATGTTTTTTTTCGGAGAAAAAGGCACTGAAGGACTAGACAAAAGATTGTTATT
Organism: Crenichthys baileyi; assembly: GCA_036173005.1. NCBI lineage: Eukaryota > Metazoa > Chordata > Actinopteri > Cyprinodontiformes > Goodeidae > Crenichthys > Crenichthys baileyi. The sequence continues at coordinate 503,811 of JAHHUM010002348.1, forward strand.
GGATATTGAGGTTTTTTGTTGTTATTTCAAATGTCAAGGTACTCACAACTAAAGCGCAACAATAAGCCATCATTTTCATTAATACTGGTGAATAGAAAGTTGCATTTTAACTGCATAACAGAAGACACTTTGTTCCCTGGCTGAATCAAACCCAGACTATTGTAGTTTTGGCAACACCTACAATGAGGCCCATAATTGTGCAAAATAAAATAAAATGAAATTAGGATGCACATTTTTTGTATTTTAGAAATTCTTTCAGCTGAGCTTTTAGCTTAACATACTGCTGTGCCTTGGTCCTGTGGATAGATCCCTTAGCAAGGCTGAAAACATCACTTTATCAATAAGTAAAGGTGTCAGTTGATTTTGTATTGTTGCAGCACACCCTGCAGCTGTGAAACGTTCCTCTGTGTATCGTTGCAGGCATGGTGCTGTTGTTTGTGGTGTGGATCAAGCGCAGGGAGAAGGAGAGGCAGACAAAGCAGTTGCTGATTGACCCTGAAGATGACGTCCGAGACAACATCCTCAAATACGACGAGGAGGGGGGAGGAGAAGAGGACCAAGTGAGAGCTTGAGAATGACACACCACACATACATGATGTCTGTGTTTATGCTTACCCTGCTTATATGTCTGTGCCTCTTTGGATGTGCAGGACTACGACTTGAGCCAGCTGCAGCAGCCCGACTCTTTAGAGCATATCATCAGCAAGCCGCCTGGCGTACGCAGAGTTGATGAGAGGCCCATAATCCCAGAGTCCCAGTACCCCATCAGACCAGTTGTACCCCATCCTGGAGACATTGGGGACTTCATCCATGAGGTGAATTTAGAGACACTCGTACATTTGGCATGCACAAAATGTTTGTTAGTTATTAAGTTGTTTATTACACAGTGAACTAGCTTCTCAGTCATGCTTACATCCGACATATAATGCGATTTGTAATTTTTGCCTGTTTTTCGTTAGGGGGACAACAACAACTAGTTTTCTTTCAATTTTCAGCCACCCTACCCTCCAACTGCTCACAAATACCTACTGTCACAAACACAGGAAACTCTGATGCTGGCGCATTTATGCGAGAAAATGCTGATTGACAGACTCGTGACAACGCGTTCACACTCGAGAGGTGTTGGCAGCTGTTCAGCTTTGATCCATCCAGCCTTGACTCTCTGTCTGTCTGTCTCTCTCACACACACATAAACTCACCTGATCTCGCTCCAGCAGTCCGATTAAACTCAAACAAAGCAAACACATGGTGTTTTTCCTACGTTCTGAATCCACAGGGGTTAAGGCATTTTAGGCTTTAGGCTCATTATTTCTCTCAAGTCTGCAAGGTTTGTTCTCCTCACCTGGCTCACCCCGAGGTTAATGGCCCTAATTTGTCATTTTTTTAAACAAATGTAGTTAATGAAAAATAAAATAAATCATTTTTAGGAAAGAAAATGCATTTTTAGGGAAAAAAAACTATTTTAACAACTAAATAAACAAAAATACTTTGAATGCATGTACAGCTTTTAGCAAAATGTTTATACCCCTTTTTTACTTTACATTTAAACCACGGACTTCAGTCTATTTCTCAGGGATTTTCAGCGAAAGACAAACCTAAAGTACCATTAGTGCACAGATTTTTAACTGGATTTAGGTCGGGACCTGTACTGGGCCATTCAAACACATAAAGATGCTGTGATCTAAACCATTCCATTGTCGGTCTGGGCATATGGTTTGGGCTGTTGTCCTGCTGGTAAATCTTTGCCTTGGTCTCAAGTCTATTTTCAGCATCTAACAGGTTTTCTCTCAGGATTGCCCGGAATTTAGCTCCATCCATTTCCTATCAATTATGAACAGCTTACCTGTCTTTATCACACTGTTTTTACACTAATGTTCTCTAATAAATCTCAGAGGCCTTCACATAACAGCTGGATTTATATAGATATTACATTGCACACAGATGGACTCCTTTTACTAAGTAGCTTGTTTAAAAACAAATGAAAACCATCTATCCCTTTTCTTCTGCTTCACAAGTATTTGCTATTTTAGGTTGATCTGTCACATAAAATCCACATAAAATCCATTGACATTTGTGGTTGTAATGTGAAAAAATGTGGAAAAGTTCAATGGGTATGAATACTTTTGCAAAGCGCAGTAGTTTTTGACGTAGTATGTTGTAATATATGCAGTCCCACTGACATTTGGCTTGTTAAAAAGGCTTTGTTCCAGACAAAGGTGTACTACATACCAAAAATATGAAGCAGAACTGGAAGGAGCATTATACGAAGCTGCCTGAAGTGCCTGTAATGGAGCTTTGATCAGCTATTTTTACTGCACATCCATACCCAGAATCCATAAAAAGATTTCTGCTAAGCTTTTACACTTTTTGCACCAAACTCTCCTTAAGCTGAACACTTAATTTGAAAACTTATGAGTCATCTCAGAAACATTTTGGTTGGGAGCTAGAGACCTAAAAACTGGAGGGGAGGTTATAAAAAAGTTCAGTGTTGCTGGTTTTTGCATGAATCCTTCTAGTTTCTAGTCTTATGTTAGTCTTTTGCATTAGCCTTGGCACTCAGTATCGTCTAACATCCCCTTCTGCCAGCATTCCATATTAATTATAATGACTGGAAAAATCCTCCCTCTTCTACAAAGTGCTCTCTGTTCTGGGCCGTAGTTCCCTTTCTCTTTGCAGCCATGTCATTCCCACACTGAATGAAAACAAGTTTGTGGCATGAAATTGTGGCACAATTGCCAATACATTGGCTACTGCATGTCTTGCATGATTCATTTAATTCTTTCCCACCACGTTTTGGAGTCTGAAATGGAAAACTCTGGGAAACACAGCCACCCAGTTTAATCTCCTCTGGGTTATAAATAAAGGCATGCATAATTATCTGTCTTTGTCAGTCCTGTAAAGGACTGCCAACTTGTCTCACCTCTCGCCCTGTGACAGCAGGGACAGGCCCCCAAATTTAACCACAAACCTGAACAGGAGGCAAAAACTGGTAGTTACAAAATGGGGTCAAAATTGGCAGAGAGGCAACTTGACCCAGAGTTGTTTAAAACAAATTAACCTGAAATGATACAACTTTATATTAGTGGATAACAATTAGAGATTCACGACGAAGTGACACAGCCAACAGCCTACACCAACATAACTTAGAAGTAGTAACATGGAAACTGATTGGCTCAGGAAAGTGTCAAAACTAAATAACAGCCTCTTGTGAAAGTGAATACTTTTATTACTGCTTTTCCCATGCTTAATTGTACAAAAATCAGCTAAAACAGGAGGTCAATCTTTTAGTGTTCAACTGCTCTTAGGATTTCTTTTTTCTCAAACTTCACAGTGATATGCCATCTGCTGCTATCAGCTACATATAGTCACAGAAAACTCTATTCATTGCAGCAGTTTTTTCTCTCATCCCTTTAAAATAACTTTTTATAGAATATTTTTATGGTTTTTATAAGTGCTTAGTCGACCTGGACACCATTAATCATCAGGTCAATCATCATGACCAGTTTGTCTTATTTTCATATGTCATTATATCCCCTTCAAATATGTAAAGACTATATTTAACCTTTTTGCTTTTTCTGCCCTTTCTGCCCTCTTTAGGGTCTGCGGGCTGCAGACAACGACCCCACAGCCCCACCGTATGATTCCCTGCTTGTTTTTGACTATGAGGGCAGTGGCTCCACCGCCGGCTCAGTCAGCTCGCTCAACTCTACCAGCACAGGAGACCAGGACTATGACTACCTCAACGACTGGGGACCCCGCTTCAAGAAGTTGGCTGACATGTACGGGGGTGGGGATGACGATTAAAAATCCAACCCTGTCTCTCACACACACACATCCACCTTCGACCCGTCAGCTGGCCTGCCAAGCTCTGTCTCTAAAACACAATGGGGCTATTAAACCCTTCCTCAACACACGTTAAAGATGACCATGATCACATGGACCAATCAACCAATCTAATAACCCACCACAGAGGTCGTGTGTCACTTCCAGGTGATCTTCTCAACCGGCTCCTGCTCTAAGCCTGTCTAAGACAGTAATGGAAGCTCTGATTTGCAGGCTTGGTGTCGTATCTACTCTCAAACTCTTTGGTTACTTTGGTTACTTTATTTTAGGTCTGGTTTTATTTCAGTTTCTGTTGCCTTTTCTTGTCCTCAGTCTTGTTTGATTCAGACGATTCCTTTTTCCTGGGGGATTTCAGTTTTCCCTCGCTGTCAGCCCACCTGCCTGCCTCTTTGAAGGAGCTTTAGGTTGAGCTACATGCTTTGTCTGAGGAAAACAAAAGTGAGAAAAAAAGGTAACACAGATATGAAAGTCCTCTTTACATGGAGGGCCCTGATTCATTCTTTCCTGAACTTGAATTACTTAGAACAGAAGCACTGTTGTTTAAAAAAGTGCCTTCAGTGGTGCGTTCCTTTTACAGACTCCTGCTATCTCAGGATTGGTTGCCATCCTCTGGGCCTACAAGCCCCGACATGACCCCAGACCCTTTAATTCAGACCTCCCTTGTTATTTCTCCCGTCCGGCAGGGCCGCAGTATCGGTGGGAGATGTCAGTGCTGGTTTGAGAGGAGCAGCGACTGGCTTTAGAGGGCCCTTCATTCAGACATACTGTACATAGGCCTACAGTGTGTCTCTAGGTAATAGACAAATCATTAGGTTTTTTGAGTCAGACGTACCTGTGCTCCTAGATCACAGTTAGCTTGAATGTGATTGCTGAAATCACAGAAACATACGAAGAGACTGTCTTAGAGAAGAAATGTATTGTCTTTTTTTCTTGTAGCAACAGCAGCTGTGTTTGTTTTGAGCTCTCTGTGTGTCAGAGATTAGGCTTGTTACTAATTCTGAAGGTTGCCAAGTCAAATGTGTTATCTCTGCAATGTTAATGGGTATGAAGAACTCATGAAGATTACCTTTAAGATCATCTAACATTTGCATATTTAATCTTCCGGTCAAATTTGCAATTTTTGTGGAAAACATGTTGTGGAAGTATAACAACTAAAGTTACAAATATAACTCAAGGTCCAAAACAGAAGTGCGAATTTGTCCTTGCTGTATTCTGAGTTTTTTAACGAGGCTTCCCAAGCCTGTCATTTTACTTCAGTTAGCCCAATTTTATTATCCTATAAACTTTTGACTTAAGATTTTGATTCTGGACTCAGAAGCTAGAGATGCACGGATTAATTGTTTGATTTATAGCTTGTGCTCCTGACTGTTAAGGTCGGGACAAAAATCAGCAACGCTCTTAAATGTGGAAGTTGTTACTGGGGAAAGAAGACTGAAAGTCAACTTTTTTGAGTACCAATGACAATTTTAAAAATTAAGTCAGTGAAAGCGCAATATGTGTAAGAAGCTATTTAAAAGGTAGGGTTTGTTCTACGGAGACATATCGGCTGTTCTTTCTGGCTGCATGTTGCTTCCCAATCATTTAGGATTTTTTCAGTTTTGTTTTTTACATACACAGCTTTTGTGGGTTCAAAAATGAGCAGTTTGCCACAGGAAGTCATTTTATCACACCCTTGGGGACTTTCGTCAAACCGACTTAGCGACGAATTCATATCAAAGCTGACTTCAGCAGATAACAGGATGGCAAAATAGCGTATATTGAAGTAACTCAGTTTCATCCTTTTCAACTTTTAACCGTTTTGACTGTAGATCACGTGGATTTGGAAATGTTGGCATAGTTTTTTAAATTTATGAGATTTAAACTAAGCTTACACGTTATTCAGGGACTACACTTGAAGACTGCTGTTCACAGTTAGTGTTGATAACCACTCTAATTGCAAACATAAGTTGCTAAAGGAAATGTCAGCTCCCTTATGAATTTTTCTTTGTTGCAAAACCTGCTCTCTGACGCACAGTGCGATGTCTCTTCTCCTTATAATATATGTTATTTTCAAATCATGGCAGGAAGGCTGGAAAAAGTACACTGTTATTGACATTTCTTACAGAGGAAAAGACTCTAAAGTCTGTATTGGCAGGTCAAAACTTCACAAAAAACAAGATTGGTGCATCTCTAATAGTAACTCTGGGGAAATAAGCCAGGGCCAGGAACCAGCTCTCTTTAAGCGGTGTTACGTTTATTAGAAATGTTTGTCTGGAAAACCTGACATTAAGTTTAAGAGATTTTAAGAAAGGTAGATACGTGTGACGTTTGTGTACTTTGGTAATGAGGCACTTCTTAATGCATTTGCTTCCTGCCAGGTGCCTGTGAGCATTGTAAACTTATTTTGTAGCACATCAGGAACTGCTGGAGATGGGGTAGATGTAGTTTGCTTATTACGTTATTTATAAATTCAAAATATTTCACAAAGGTACAGGGAGATGCTGATCAATGACATGAGTAATTCAGATGATGGTAGGTTTGTACTGGTTTTTACTGATAACTCACATGAAGAGCTACAAAGGTCAGCAAATGTAAAGAAATAATCAGTTTTTTTTATTTTTCTCTTCTTAACCTGTTTAGATTTTATTCAACAAGATTTAGATGTTTTAACAAAATAAGACAAGTAGGTCGGCATGAGCTGGTTTGAGATTTTCACAATATAATGTCCTTGAGGAAAAAAAAATACCATGTTTTTACTGTATCATGGTATTTACACAAAAATTTAAAACCAAACTGTATTCAATTATTTAATTGCTTTTATGGGAAAAAACTAAGTTACTAATATTCCTGCTGCTGCCAAAATAATATATTAATTTCTTTGTATTGATGGTTTTACTTATTTCATTGATTATTTATTCATTTATTTGTTCTTCTATGTAAGGTGTCCTTGGGTTTTAGAAAGGTGCCATTAAATAAAAATTATTATTAACATTATTATTATCTATACCATACTTTATTTTGATGCATACATTTTAGCAAATAATTTCAATAAACACAGCATGATTTTAGAAGCAGTTTTAGGTAATAGGCTTATTGCACATATAGCCCTTTTTGCTACTTTTCATAGATGAACAGAAGTGTAATAATATATTAGCTGCTTAAATAATTGGACCATCTGCTCGGTTAAAATCTGAAGCTGGCTTCCTAACTTCAACATCCTGCTCATAGCTTGTCAACAAGGCAAAGTGTAGTAGCCTTCATTCAGCCAGCAAACTGCCATGCGCAGCAACAGGTGGGGGAGGGATACTACTCTGGTCACTTCTGGAATTCCTCTCCAATCTCATTTAAAGGACTTTAAACTGTAAAAACAGCATGACAGATCATTTTAGCAGCTTTGAAACCTTGGCACACCTTGATACCGGTAACCAGTATGTGGCTACAAGTATGTAGAATGATTAAAAATGGACTGGCGAGAAAAAAATTTAATATTCGCCTGTAGATGTATATTGAAGGTGGAGAGCTTGATTTGACTATAAAAAACTAAAGGAACAACCAATCCAGTGTAAATAAAAAGGTCAACAGGGTCACTTTGGTTCAATTCACAGACTGATAAGTATAAATTGCTCCTTATAGAATCCAGAAACAGTGATCATCAGGATAGCCACCAGCTCAGATATGAGAACAGAGAGAGAGGTTTTCAAAGCTTACTGCTAGATAAGCTCTTATCTGTGTGTCTGCCTCTTAGCCTGAAGAATATCCTCACAAAATAAACACAGCTGTTAGTTCCTATTTGTGATTCTTTCTGACATATAAATGTTGTAAATATTGAACATTTTTATACATGTGGTGACATTAGTTTTTCTGTGCAGTCTTTTTTTCCACTATAGTTTGGTTTCAAATGAATACTTGGCAAATTATATTTCACAAAAAGCCATGTGCGTTTACTAGAATTTGTATAAATCTGTACAGCCTGACAGCCATACTTGTATCGCGTCATCGTGGCGAGAGGGTTCCACTCCAAACATACCTGTACAGTACACACTCACTCCTCTAGGCCTTACTGTATATATGAGAGTGTTCTATATTATATGAGCCCATTCTGCAGTGTTTTAATTCAGCCGAATAGCAGCACTATGACTGATGACCATCCTCTCTCCAAAGAAAAAAGAAATGTAGCGCTGGTGTTCTATAATCCGACATTCAAATCAGATTCTGGGCCCAACGAAAAAGGGCAGCCAAGCTTTATAAACTGTGTTACATTTAGATACGTGACACATTGAACCAAGAAGGAACAACTGCACTGCCAAAGTTCAACCCTGAGTTCAGTCTGACGCCTGGGGTTACTCAAAGAACACCCGGTCACTGCTGGCTGTTCAGGACTCTTTATAACCATGGACACAGACCTGAAGTGTGATTCTAAAAGATGCCAAACTTTGGTTCCACTATGGCCTGACTCCCAAATATGGGCAGCAGGCTTTCACACGAGTCCTCCCACTATTCAAGTCCAAGTGTACATAATGTAATATTTGCTTGAAGCTAAACAGACCATGTTAGGCAAGCTGTAACTGTACAATTGGAACTTTTTGCATGTGTCTTTTTTATAATGGACAGATGAGTTCTACTACAGCAACCATGCAACAATTCAAAAACTGCGCACCCTGCATGACGGAGGCAGGAGTCCAGATGGGACTCCGGTGTACACATATTGTTTCAAATGAAGGAGAGAAAAAAAAAGCTGAAAAAAATATTGCACAGGTACCAAGTCAAACAACTTTTTTGTAAATGGCCAACAGCACAAAAATTTTATATTGTTGTTTGTACCTTTTTTTTAAAAGAAAGGAAAAAACAAAGGGAAGGAGTCTGTTATTTCAAGTGTGTGTTTATAGTCCCACTGCAATCTTGGTTTTCAGAAATACCATACAGTACATGCACAGCCTTGCAGATAAACCTTGTAATATAGACGCTGAGCCAGAGATTCCCTGTCAGCATCATGTGTTATAAATAAAAAATTCCCCACTTTGTAAGAACACAGCATCTTGTCTTTTGTATGTCGCCTGCTGCTTGCTGCAAGCAATGCATTTCATCTAACTCTGTAAGGGAATCCCTAATGTGATGCAGAGCACTTTTTTAACCTTAAATTAACATGGTTAACCAAAATGTTTCCTTATTTTCATCCTGTAAAAGTATTCACACCCCTTGCATGTTTCTGTATTTTTTCACATTGCAATCATAAACTTCAATGTTTTTTATTGGGATTTTATGTGATAAACCAACACAAAGAGCATAACTGTGAAGTGGAAGGAATACATGTTTTCCAATTTGTTTTACAAATAAAAATCTAAACTGTTGGTGTGAATATGTATTTAGCCCTGCTTACTCTGAGACTCCACTGCAACAAATTGCTTTCACAGGCTGTTTAAGTAGTAAATAGACTCTGTTTGTGCGTAATTTAATCTCGGTGTAAATACTGCTTTATTGGGCCACGGAAATCAGTTAGTGAGCATTAGTGAAGAAACAGAATCATGAAGACCAAAGAATTCACCAAGAAGACAAGGGATAACCTTATGGAGAAGTTTAAAGCAGGGTTAGGTCAATTCTGGCCTTTATGGAGGAGTGGCAAGAAAACAGCATGTGTTGAGAGAAAGTTAGGTTTGCCACAAACCATGTAGGGAACACAGCAAACATAGAACAAACGTAGAACATCATGCTGTGGGGAAGGATTTTTTCAGCAGGGACAGGAAATTTGGTCAGAGTTGAGGGGTAGATGGATGAAGCTAAACACAGGCCAGTTATGCAAGAAAGTCTGCTCCTGGGGCAAAGGTTCACTGAAAATCAGTGGCAAGACTTGAAAATGTATGTTTACAGACAGGCTTGACACTCCATATGAATGAGCTTGATCTATTTTATGAAGAATAATAAACAATTTGAGTCTCTAGATGTGCAAAGTTGGTAGAGACATACTCCAAAGGAGATGCACCTTTAATTGAAGCAAAATGTTGTACAATTTGAGTATAGGGTGTTGAACACACTTTGCAAATCATTTGTGCTTTTTCTTCAATATTTCAACTATGCACAATGTGTGTTGGTCTATAACATAAAATCTGAATGTGATACATTCAAGTTTTAGATCTTGACAGCACAAAATGTCAACAGGTGTTAAGTGGTGAATACTTTTGCAAGGTACTATAGAATATAACTTTAGTCGATTTATGCAGTCAAAACCTTTAGAAATACAACAATATAGTTCATATTTTAGTTACTTTTTACAGTTAAATACATAAAACTCCAGATATTTTTTATTTGCTTGTAGGAACTACAAACGTTTGTTTGACCTTAAACCTAATGATGTGTATGTGAGTCCTCGTGTTACATTTCTGACTGACCCTTACCTTTAAATTGAACTTAAGTAGTTTGATCTTCGTATGTGAATGATGTTGTTTTAGTAATCCCTAAACAGACATCTTACAGGAAGCAGTCCTCTAATGTAAGAATTAAAATCAAAGGAAATTGGAAATTCTGATGTACTGCTTCATGCAACAGTTAAATATGCTGATTATTTGTTGGGATTCATATTGAAAATTAGTTTTAGTTCTAGCCATGAGCAAACATGAAGCTAAATTGATCAGCACAATTAAGGCTGTTCATGCGTCAGATGTCTTCCAAGCCAAAGTGAGAAGGCCTCTCCTTGCTGAGACAGATGAAAAGCAGGAGGTTTGAAAAATGGAAAAAATGGTGCCTAATTTTCTCCCTCAATCTATTGCAAGTTTGGTCATGATGAAAAACAAAAAACGATGTTTTAAAGATGCAAATAAGATGAACATTTTTATCAAAATTGTCCACAGTATATTTTTTTTTATTGTCTGCTTTTTAATTTGTTCTACATCTTCTATGATGCTGTACATGAAACAAAACTACACAGCAAATTTTTCTTATCTATTATATGTGACACCGGGAAACAGCATTTGTTAATTATTAGTATTTATTTGACAGGGACAATGCACAGTAATCAAGTAAATTAAATGTGCCAGAGTTAGCCAAGGGAAAGGCTACTTTTCACCTGTTGTTCTTGAACAGGTGTTACAAAGTCACCGTATAAAACCAACAACAACATGCAGTATAACAGATGGAGTAAGTGTAAGATAATCAGTATAAAACTCCATCAACATTTAAAACCTTAGACTAGGTGAAAAAGACAAGAGTTACAAATAGAGTAACATAAAGTTCCAAACTTTCATACATTTTAATTGCCATAAGCCAGAGATGTTCAAAATGTGTTTTTTTTTTCTCAAGTAAAGTCTCATGTTTAAAATAAACATGTTCTCATCAAATTTATGACAGATTATTAATGATTTTTCTGTTTCGAACTGATAAATAATTATGGTGCCCCCAAGGGGACATGGGGAAATTTTTTTCTTTTGCGTCCCCACGCAATACTTTTCCATTCTCGCAATACTTTTGCGTTCGCTCGCAAAAATTGTTAATCACCTTGAGAAAGCTGTGCATTTTGGAACAGCAGCACATATGACAAACTGCTCACAAAACAAACAGCACTGATATGGCATTGGTATGGTTTATTTGTCATATGCAGGTTACTAATGCAAGCACTAATGGCGTCCATAAAAAGTACACATCGTGCAGCAATAATAAGCAAATAAAGTGTCACAGATGTGGTTTCGTGCAGTATTATTGTCCAGCGTTCAGAAGTTTGACAGCTTGTGAATAATAACTGTCTTTAAGTCTGATTGAAGATCCTTTTATTTAAGGCCAATTTCAAAATAAAACTCAATAAATCTCAAAAACGGGTGTAGTGTTTGTTCCATTTCTGCAGTTATCTAGTTTGGAAACTATCCAACAAAGTATTGGGAGGTAGCACACAGACTATTACGTGAGAACGCAAAAGAAAAAAAAAATCCCCCATGTCCCTTCGCGGGCTCCGTAAATGTTGGAAAAATGTATATAAGCGAGCATTGTTTTAGTTTAAATCATGTTTATGTCTGAAGTTCTACTATAGTTAAGATGATTCCTATTATTGCTTTTTTAGTGTTAAAAGTGTTTGTGGAAGGTTAAGGAATGCGGTCTGGAGTGGATCACTCCCTGGACATGACAAGCTTATACTATATGAGAATGAATACACTTTTAGGTTGAGATCTCTGTAAGAATTGGTTGAACCCATTCCCGCTTTTTGTTTGTAGGAATGTGAGTTGTAAATAAAAGGCTGGTGCAAGGATTCTCCCTTTGTGAGAAGGAAGTCGCTGTTCTGTCAGAGGACTGTCTCACCCTTGCAAGTCAAACTTTCTTGGTTCACCTTGTGTCTTATTTTACACTGGTCTGTGTTTATCAGCTTTCTAACTCTAACATTTCCTTGGTCCTTCGAGCCGCAGCGCTAGAATGCTGCCACCAGGGGCCCTGCGGTGCCTGTGGGGTTTCAGTCTGTGCAGCCTTCAGAACATCTGGAGAACGAAAATCCTGCACAGTGAATTCTGTGTTGATAACTGCCGAATCGACAGAGGGGCACCAGGAGGTGGATCAAACCGTTCCAACAGACAGTGTGAACGAACGCACAGGTAAGACAGAACCAACTAAGTATATAAAGAGAGATACGCAAGCCGGTAAACTTGGCGTTATCGCTATATAAGTACGCGAGCTGGTATGCTCGGCGTTTAAAAGAACTGCAGTTTTGAGGCCTGATAATAAACAGGGGGTTTGTGTATGAATGCAGAATCACGATTCACTCAGCGTGACAACCCGAAACCTTGCTGGTGTTAACATAAAGTTGTTGACTGCTGAGGTGTATCGTGGGGAATTCTGATTTGGATATTAGGGGCCATCAAATCTCAGTCTAAAATCCCTGCAATCTCCGAGAGTAGAACTCAATGCGAACAACCGGATCAAAACTAGGTGTTTGATCTAGAAGCCTGCTTTCTGGGAGATGTTGGGGGCTCGTTGAGGAATTCTGCTTTGATTTGATGGTAGGCTACAAAAATGTATATAAAAACTATACCCCTGTTAGATAAATATATATATATAGAGCAGAGTCCGAATAATAATAATAAACTAGAGTACTCGTACTCGTACTCGTCGTCTTCCGCTTATCCGGAACCGGGTCGCGGGGGCAGCAGACTCAGCAGAGACACCCAGACGTCTCTCTCCCCAGACACCTCCTCCAGCTCCTCCGGGGGGAGCCCAAGGCGGTACCAGGCCAGCCGAGAGACATAGTCCCTCCAGCGTGTCTTGGGCCGTCCCCTGGGCCTCCTCCAGGTGGGACGTGCCTGGAACACCTCCCAAGGAAGGCGTCCAGGAGGCATCCGGTATAGATGCCCGAGCCACCTCAACTGGCTCCTCTCGATGTGGAGGAGCAGCGGCTCTACTCCGAGCCCCTCCTGAATGGCCGAGCTCCTCACCCTATCTCTAAGGGAGTGCCCGGCCACCCTACGGAGGAAGCTCATTTTAGCCGCTTGTATCCGGGATCTCGTTCTTTCGGCCATGACCCAAAGTTCATGGCCATAGGTGAGGGTTGGAACGTAGACCGACCGGTAAATTGAGAGCTTCGCTTTTCGGCTCAGCTCTCTCTTTACCACAATGGACCGGCACAGCGCCCCCATTACTGTGGCAGCCGCACCGATCTGTCTGTTGATCTCCCGCTTCATTCTTCCCTCACTCGTGAACAAGACCCCGAGATACTTGAACTCCTCCACTTGAGGCAGGAACTCCTCTCCAACCTGAAAAGGACAAGCCACCCTTTTCCGGTTGAGTACCATGGCCTCTGACTTGGAGGAGCTGATCTTCATCCCAGCCGCTTCACACTCGGCTGCGAACCGCCCCAGCGCATGCTGTAGGTCTTGGCTAGAGGGGGCCAGCAGGACCACGTCGTCTGCAAAAGGAAGAGACGAAATCCACTGGTCCCCAAACCAGACCCCCTCCGGCCCTTGGCTGCGTCTAGAAATCCTGTCCATAAAAGTTATGAACAGGACCGGTGACAAAGGGCAGCCCTGCCGGAGTCCAACATGCACCGGGAACAGGTCCGACTTAGTGCCGGCAATGCGGACCAAACTTCTGCTCCGCTCGTACAGGGACCGAATGGCCCCTAATAAAGGGCCCCCGATTCCATACTCCTGGAGCACCCCCCACAAGGCATCACGAGGGACACAGTCGAATGCCTTCTCCAGGTCCACAAAACACATGTGAACCAGTTGGGCAAACTCCCATGAGCCCTCGAGTACCCTGTAGAGGGTATAGAGCTGGTCCAGTGTTCCACGGCCGGGACGAAAACCACACTGCTCCTCCTGAAGCCGAGGTTCGACTATCGGCCGGACTCTCCTCTCCAATACCCTGGGGTAGGCCTTACCAGGGAGGCTGAGGAGTGTGATCCCCCTGTAGTTGGAACACACCCTCCGGGGACCACCACCCCGGTCTGCCAGTCCAGAGGCACTGTCCCCGACCGCCATGCAATGTTGAAGAGGCGTGTCAACCATGACAGCCCCACAACATCCAAAGATTTGAGGTACTCAGGGCGGATCTCATCCACCCCCGAAGCCTTGCCACCACGGAGCTTTTTAACCACCTCGGTGACTTCAGCCTGGGTGATGAAAGAGTCCAACCCCGAGTCCCCAGCCTCTGTTTCCACCAGGGAATGCGTGATGGCAGGATTGAGGAGATCCTCGAAGTACTCCTTCCACCGCCCGATAACGTCCCCAGTCGAGGTCAGCAGCCTCCCACCCCCACTATAAACAGTGTTGGCGAAGCACTGCTTCCCCCTCCTTAGGCGCCGGACGGTTTGCCAGAATCGCTTCGAGGCCGAACGGTAGTCCTTCTCCATGGCCTCACCGAACTCCTCCCAGGCCCAGGTTTTTGCCTCTGCCACAGCCCGGGCCGCAGCACGCTTGGCCTCAAGGTACCCGTCAGCCGCCTCAGGAGTCCCACAAGCCAACCACAGCCGATAGGACTCCTTCTTCAGCTTGACAGCATCCCTTACTGCCGGTGTCCACCACCGGGTTCTGGGATTGCCGCCGCGACAGGCACCGCAGACCTTACGGCCGCAGCTACGGGCAGCAGCATCGACAATAGATGCGGAGAACATGGTCCACTCGGACTCTATGTCTCCAACATCCCCCGGAATCTGGTCAAAGCTCTCCCGGAGGTGGGAGTTGAATACATCCCTGGCCGAGGGCTCCGCCAGGCGTTCCCAGCAGACCCTCACTATGCGCTTGGGCCTGCCAAGTCTGTCCGGCTTTCTCCTCCTCCAGCGGATCCAACTCACCACCAGGTGGTGATCAGTGGACAGCTCAGCCCCTCTCTTCACCCGAGTGTCCAAAACATGCGGCCAAAGGTCTGATGATACGACAACAAAGTCGATCATTGACCTCCTGCCTAGGGTGTCCTGGTGCCAAGTGCACTGATGGACACCCTTATGCTTAAAAGTGGTGTTCATTATGGACAATCCGTGACTAGCACAGAAGTCCAATAACAAAACACCACTCGGATTCAGATAGGGGAGGCCATTCCTCCCGATCACGCCTCTCCAGGTGTCACTGTCGTTTCCCACGTGGGCGTTGAAGTCCCCCAGCAGAATAATGGAGTCCCCGGGAGGGGCACTATCCAGCACCCCCGACAGGGACACCAAGAAGGCCGGGTACTCCGCACTACTGCTCGGCCCGTAGGCCGAAACGACAGTCAGAGACCTATCCCCGACCCGAAGGCGCAGGGATGCGACCCTCTCATCCACCGGGGTAAACCCCAACACGCGACGGCTGAGCTGGGGGGCAACAAGCAAACCCACCCCAGCCCGCCGCCTCTCCCCGTGGGCCACTCCAGAGTAGAAGAGAGTCCAGCCCCTCTCAAGGAGATGGGTTCCAGAGCCCATGCTGTGTGTGGAGGCGAGCCCGACTATTTCTAGTCGATATCTCTCGACCTCCCGCACAAGCTCAGGCTCCTTCCCCCCCAGCGAGGTAACATTCCCACGTCCCTAGAGCCAGCCTAAGCATCCGGGGATCGGGCCGCTGAGGTCTCCACCTTCGTCCGCCACCCAATCCTCTTTGCACCGGTCCCTCACGGTTCCCCCTGCAGGTGGTGGGCCCACTGGGGGATGGCCTCGCGTCTCTCGTTCGGGCTTGGCCCGGCCGGGTCCTGTGAGGAGCAACCCGGCCACCAGGCACTCTCCGACGAGTCCCAACCCCAGGCCTGGCTCCAGGGTGGGACCCCGGCTCCGCCGTATCGGGCAACGTCACGTGCCTCGATATATTTGTCCTCATGAAGGATTCTTGAACCGCTCTTTGTCTGACCCATCACCTAGAGCCTGTTTGCCATGGGAGACCCTACCAGGGGCATTTAAGCCCCAGACAACATAGCCTCTTGGATCATTTGAACACTCAAACCCCTCCACCACGTTAAGGTGGCGGTTCAAGGAGGGGTAAACTAGAGTAAACAGGATAAAATATATAAAATAATGCACAAAGAATTAAATTAAATAGTGCTAATATAAATTAATGGAAGTAGAACTCAGTTCTTAACAATAGTTTTTAATAGATTAAAAAAAAATACTCTTAAAATGAGAAAGTGCGTTTGGAAGCAGCCCCTTCTAACAAGTGGCTGCTTCCAAACGCACTTTAGAAAATATGCAGGTACAGTAAAAAACCTCGCCAAATGGTAGAAAGATTATACTTTTTAAAGGATGTTTTTCGGTTCCTCCTTGTACCCATTTGGTACAGAGACTACAACAGAAAGTCAAACTTAAAAAAAAGAGCAAGGAGGTTTATATAGCAGAATCCAGAGAAGAAGATAACGATGCCTGTGTACTAATGGGGATGGGCAGGCAGCCACAACCCCAGGGCGCTGCTGCAGCTGCGACTGTCCTGAACCCTTAGTGCCAGTGGAACAGATAATCCAAGATTTACGGTGTTGTGGGAAATGTTAGAAGGAGAGTTTAGACAGGAAGCAGATTATACCATCATTAACCAGACTAAACAGAAAATAGAAGAGCCAATCATTGAGGACAAAATAACAGTGGTAAAAAATGTTTAAAAGGAATAGTGGATTGCAACACGATAATGCTGATGACAGTCCCTATCAACAGCAGTTAAAAAAATGTCCTCCAGGCAAATGCTTTACCTAAGATTCGTAACTGGGTCACAAAACATAATATTGATCTACCCACCTGCTCGGTTAGCAGTTTGCAGAACTAGGCAATGCATGCTGAAAAGGTGGTCAGTGGAAAGAAAAAACAACCCCCTACTGATACCTTCTATGCTGAGGATGAAATATTTTATGCAGGACCAGTAAGTGGGGGGAGGGGTCGAATGAGAGGAATTTTCAGAGGAAGAGGAGGCCTTAGAGGGCGTGGACAGAGGCAAGTGAGAGGGGGAGATGACGAAAGAGATGATGCATGCTGGGCTTGTGGACAGCATGGCCATTGGGCTAGAAACTGTCCAAATGGGCACCCCAGTCAACCATGAGGAGAAAGTATAGATAATACTCATGATGAAGATGAAGAAATGATAAGACAGTGCAGCAGCATACATGGATAGGCTGAGATCCTCTCCAAGTGCAACAGTATATGTCAGTCTACATGAGATACTAACAACTTCACCTACTGATATGACATGAAGATCTGAGTGAAGATGTGAAACAAACTGACTAATACAATGATGGACGTTTTTCAACAGGTGACGCTCATCCAGGAGGAAGACAGTGGGAGCAGTGTTCCTAGGAAATGCAGCTCATTTATTAACAATAAATTTTTCTCCGCTGGGTGGAAGCTGGAGAAATAACATCACACTGTGTGGAAGTTTTGTTGACTAATCATAGGCTGGATCTATGAAACATTATGTGCACAGACCAAATGACCAAACGACCTAAGACCAAATGACCAAGGTTCTGACAGACTTATGAACCTCACTGACCTGACAATGATAACATGACACTTCTCAAGACTGGACGGACCAAACAGACAACACCTTCAAGGTGGACCCCACTAACACCACCTTATTGTTCCTTGGTGGATAAAAAAGAATTGAAGCATTCAAAACAGACCTAGTGGAAACAAAAAGGATTATAAGAAAACAATGTGCATTTTAAGAATGTAAAATAAAAATTATATTGAAATATTTGCAAATTAAATTGCTCTGATAGAGTAGTAAGTAAGTAAGAAAAATTTATTTGTATAGCACATTTCAGTGGCAGGGCAATTCAAAGTGCTTTCCATTATAAAAACACAAAATCCTAAAAACCATCAAGCAGATATTCATGACAGCCATGGGGGAAAAGTTGTCAGGGTGTGAATGTGTGTGAATGGGAATAACTGATTTCATTATAGAGCATATTTGAGGGACCTTAAAAGCGCTAATAAAGGTCTGATGTTCTGATGATCATTGCCAAACATCTCAATAAGGTTTCCAGAATTTTTCCAAAATCATATAAAGATAGCAATTGTTCTACCTGTATTGAAAATACTGATAAACATAAGAAAGCTCATAGACCTGTCCTCAATTTTTCACAATTATTTTACAAACAGAGTAATCAAACTGTTATGTGGCCAAAGTCTGTCCATTTTGTCTGTCTGTTTTTGTGAAATGAACGTCTGTTTTATTTTATGTAAAAATTAGGGTATATGTGCACGATAATAATTAAAGACAACAAGAGCAAGTCTGATCCTCAACAGTACCATAATAATATTAGGTCAGTTCTTTATGGTAAAACAAAAGGATTTTAACAGATATTTGGACTTTTTCCAGTCAGGTTCAGAATGATCAAATTAGACTCAAATTTAACACAGGATGAAATGTACCTTAACAGAATTAGTGGACTGGACTGAAATTGACAAAACTTGAGTTAAATAAAACAAAGTTTAGTTACTTGAAATAAATACAAAGTGCAATTAAAAGGGAAGAACTATAGATGACTGAAACTGTACAGTGTGTTTATGAAACTGGGTAAGACAAACTAAGATTATAAGACATAACATGCTCTTCATTTTTGTGTTCATCAATTTTATTAAGCCTTCTAAACTGATGAGGAGTGAGTTTTTTCCACAACTAATGAAACCTAAACTAAACCAAGCATTATTAAAATAATTGCAACTAACAAAAATAGTGAGCTCATTCTTAAATAAAATGAGGATTTACTGCATAAAAAAAACCTAGATTAGAATAGATGCATTTAAAAAAAACTAGATAAGAATAAATTATTCAGAGCTGATGAATACCACAAAAAATTGTTATGGAACCAGATGATTAAAAGAGATCAACTTTATCATGGCCAAACAGAAACATTTGCAGGCAAGATCCAGTTTAATTTTATTTAACCCTATCTATCGTGATACCACACAGGTTTTATTAACATCTTGGACGGCACATTTTATGTATGGAAAGACATAAAATAAAGGGTATAATTGGCAGTACAATGGAAAAATGCAGAGTTATTACTGAAATTATTAAATGCTGTGCTGTTACCAGCTAAATTAGTTGAGTGTAAATGTTAGGATTACTAGATGCCCTGAAGGAAAGCCTATATTACCTAAATCAATATTCCACTGGATTGCAAATGTGAGCCATGGGCAGAGCCATGTCTCAACAAGGGGGATGATTGGCCTAGTGAACTACACTACATATGGATTTAATACTTACTAAAAACCTACAAAAAAATGTTTGTGCATCTTGTTTGATATGTCCAAAACATAACCCCCAAGGAAATCTTTCCTTGCAAAGGACCAGATGCTATACCAGTGGCAAAAGGGGCTACATTTGGAATTCCAAGTAGGATTTATAGTGATAATGGAGCACATTTTGTTAACAAAGTCATACAAGAACTTGGTAAATGTTTTAAGATTGATCTGAAAACACATTGTAGCTACCACCCCCAGAGTCCAGGGTTGATAGAAAGAACAAATGGGACAGGTAAAAGTAAGCTTAGGAAGGCAATGGAAGAAACAAAAAGAAATCGGGTTGAATGTTTATACACTGCTCAAAAAAATAAAGGGAACACTTAAACAACACAATATAACTCAAAGTAAATCAAGCCTCTGTGAAATCAAACTGTCCATTTAGGAAGCAACACTGATTGACAATCAATTTCACATGCTGTTGTGCAAATGGAATAGACAACAGGGGGAAATCTTTGGCGATTAGCAAGACACACCCAATAAAGGAGTGGTTCTGCAGGTGGGGACCACAGACCACTTCTCAGTACCTATGCTTTCTGGCTGATCTTTTGGTCACTTTTGAATGTTGGTGGTGCTTTCACAGTCGTGGTAGAATGAGACGGACTCTCCAACCCACACAAGTGGCTCAGGTAGTGCAGCTCATCCAGGATTGCACATCAATGCGAGCTGTGGCAAGAAGGTTTGCTGTGTCTGTCAGCGTAGTGTCCAGAGCCTGGAGGCGCTACCAGGAGACAGGCCAGTACACCAGGAGACGTGGAGGAGGCCGTAGGAGGGCAATAACCCAGCAGTAGGACCGCTACCTCCGCGTTTGTGCAAGAAAGGAACAGGAGGAGCACTGCCAGAGCCCTGCAAAATGACCTCCAGCAGGCCACAAATGCGCATGTTTCTGCACAAACGGTTAGAAACCGACTCCATGAGGATGGTATGAGGGCCCAACGTCCACAAATGGGGGTTGTGCTCACAGCCCAACACCGTGCAGGACGCTTGGCATTTGCAAGAGAACACCAGGATTGGCAAATTCGGCACTGGTGCCCTGTGCTCTTCACAGATGAAAGCAGGTTCACACTGAGGACATGTGACAGACGTGACAGAGTCTGGAGACACTGTGGAGAGTGATTTGCTGCCTGCAACATCCTTCAGCATGACCAGTTTGGCAGTTGGTCAGTAATGGTCTGGGGTGGCATTTCTTTGGAGGACCGTAAGGCCCTCCATGTGCTCGCCAGAGGTAGCGTGACTGCCATTAGGTACCGAAATGAGATCCTCAGACCCCTTGTGAGACCATATGCTGGTGCGGTTGGCCCTGGGTTCCTCCTAATGCAGGACAATGCTTGACCTCATGTGGCTGGAGTGTGTCAGCAGTTCCTGCAAGGTGAAGACATTGAAGCTATGGACTGGCCCGCCCGTTCCCCAGACCTGAATCCGATTGAGCACATCTGGGATATCATGTCTCGCTCCATCCACCAACGTCGCGTTGCACCACAGACTGTCCAGGAGTTGGCGGATGCTTTAGTCCAGGTCTGGGAGGAGATCCCTCAGGAGACCATCCACCGTCTCATCAGGAGCATGCCCGGGCATTGTAGGGAGGTCATACAGGCACATTGAAGGCCACACACAATACTGAGCCTCATTTTGACTTGTTTTAAGGACATTACATCAAAGTTGGATCAGCCTGTAGTGTGTTTTCCACTTTAATTTTGTGTGTGACTCCAAATCCAGGCCTCCATTGGTTAATAAATTTGATTTCCATTGATGATTTTTGCGTGATTTTGTTGTCAGCACATTCAACTTTGTACAGAACAAAGTATCCAATGAGAATATTTCATTCATTCAGATCTAGGATGTGTTATTTCAGTGTTCCCTTTATTTTTTTGAGCAGTGTATATAATAAAACTTAATATGAGGATAACCCCATCAGCTCAGGGTGGATTAACACCTTTTGAAATAATACATGGACCTTATTATATCCCTGATCTACAAAAGGACCAAAAAGATCTGCAACAAGATGTGACGTTAGCAGACTACATGAGGAAGATATTACGGTCTAGAGACATACAAAATGTTAATAATCTGCCAAATGACGTTTCTGAAGCCCTACAGGGTCCTGGTGAGGTTGAAGAAGGTGATTGGGTGCTGATTAAGACCATTAAGAAGAAAACATGGTCTGATCCAAAATGGGAGGGTCCATCCCAAGTGTTATTGACAACTCCTACTGCTGTGAAAATCCAAAACACACTGGTGAGCCTCTCAGTCTTTCCACCCACAGGCAGATAGTCTGACTACAAAGGGGTTGTCGCCATCTGGTGAAGGCTTTGTCTCACCATCAGTGAAGAAACCAATGATCCTTCCTAGCCCTAATGGTGCGTTCACACAGAACGCGGATTCTGCGATGGGGGCGGGCGATTTACATGTTATCCCTATATAGAAGGCACGTTCAGGAGCAGCGCGGAGGAGATGAAGGATGCGGCACGAAGGGCGTGCAGAGTGACGCAACAGCATGGACGAGTTGAAAAATCTGAACTTTCACGTCGCATCAACCAATCAGGGACTGGATGTGGCTGTGACTTAGAGTGAAGGACCGCAGCGGAGAAGAAGCGGTTGTCAGTGATGGAGGACAAGATTATAGTGGCAAGCCAGAGTTGTATGACTGAGAACTAATTACTTTTACCGAGACAAGTACAGAAAGGACCTGGCCTGGTTATGTTTAGGCACAAACATCTTATATTTAGGAGATGTGGACATTAAAAATCGTCTGTTTTTTTATTGAGCTGAGATGTATTTAATCACCGAAGACAGATGGACAGGCGTTCAGCAGCGGGGATACAGCGCCGGTAGACAGCGGTGAAGTTAGTTTGAAGTTGGATGTTCAAGCTCCGCAGAGTTAGCGGCATCTAGCTCATGGTTGTTCCGATTCAGGCACTCAGATTTTCCACGATTGTTTGGTTCGGAGACTTATTGACGGTCCCTAGTGAACCACCGCGCGTCAGAAGAGGGAGCAACAGAGAGCAGCTAGCCGAAATCTGGGTGCCTGAATCGGATCGGCCATGGGCTGGATGCCGCTGGCTCCGCGGAGCTTGAGTGTCCGGTGTCCGGCTTCGGGCTGGCTTCACTGCGGTCGCCGGTAGTTGGTGTCCCGGAGGCCGATTCGTGTCCCGACGCGGGGCAGCACATCTTCGAACTGGGTCCTGGATAGACGGAAGTACCGCTGAAATCGACCCAGGGACGTCGTCGTCGGTGGTGTTTTTCGGCTCTCCACAGGTAAAACACCGTGATTATCCGTGAAATCCATGTCCGGGATGTTCAGTTGAAAGCAGCTTGCAGCAGATGGAAGCTCTTCCTATTTGATGACGCAGCGAAGCGTTGCCGCTTGTTGACATTTGGCAACGCGGCATTCACGCAGCAAGTCAACCGGCCAAAAGTACACAAATGAGGCGATATATTTGCAGAATCTGCGTTCGGTGTGAACGCACCATTAGGGGTGAGACAGAGACTAACAGGTAAATCTAAAGGAAAGATGTTGTTGAAACATTTAGTTTTGTTTATCACGTGTGCCCTGATTGTGTTAATAATATGCTAGAAATTTCCACAATCTCATGATCTCCAGAAATTAAAGAGATGGATAAATGAAGATTTCCATGGAATGTTTATACAAGATATAAATTACTTGTATGAGGCTAACAGCTTGTACCAATATGCAAAAATTGTAACCAAGTCCAGGAACATTTCTGGTTGTTATGTGTGCACTGAACTTCCTATCTCTTCCAGCCAGTCCAGGTTGACAGCTAGACCAGTACCAGTGCCAAAGGATGAGTGTTTTATCAGAAATAGCGTTTCTGGTGTCAGTACCAGTTTCCGCGTTGTTATGGGTTATGTAACATTTTACAACTGTGATGTTACAGAGTTTAAACAGTTTAATGTTACAACCCCTGTGTCCAATTATGTGGAGCTTCTTGCAGGTTCCCATTTTTCTTATTGTGTTGCAGGCACCGGTTCCATCCCAGTGGGGACTATTCCAATGCGCATGTGTGGATGTGTGGAACTGCCATTTATTTGCAGTTGCCTCTATGTTGGAGTGGTGTTTGTGCACCTGTTTATGTCACTGATCACACTAATGTCATTTCAGTTCAACCTTCCCTAAATAGGAGTGAGAGGGAACTCATCGGTGTGAAGCCACATGACAATGTGTGGGGATCAGATGTTCCTGTTGAATTCAAGCATAGATCAACAGGAAATTAAGATTTTGCTAATTTTAACATGCTTAGATTAGAAACTATAGATTATCGACTGGGACTGTTTATTAATGCAACCACAAAAGCTCTTACAGGACTGTCCACAGAAGTCACAGCTCTTCAAACCGTGGTGTTGCAGAACAGGATGGTGTTGGACCTGCTGGCGGCTTCGGTTGGGGGAGTTTGTGCTCTCCTGAACGAGACCTGCTGCACCTACATCCCTGATGACACCTGTTAGGAATATTTATGTGGACTGAATGATCAGTTAAGGCCAGCTGTCAACTCAGAAGGAACGACGCAGAGGCTCTTAGTTTTCTCGCTGCGAGGGTAATCACACTGAATCTACAGTGGACTACAAAGTGTAATTCCTCGACAGAGTTTATTTATACAGAAGAGTGAACAGACATTCAAGGGGTTACAAAAAAGGGAGTGTGAATGGAATTCAGGGATTTTCCCGCTAGGAGTAGATACAAAAAGCAAGTGCATTTACAGACCAGAGTAAAAATCTCAGTACAGACTGTTCCCAGAACCCCAAGAGTCACATCTGCGGGTTGACTTTAGGATAACATGAAAATATGTATGAGTGATAATAATAAAGATCAATGTATTATTCATAAAACCAAAACATTCCCCCCCTGTTTATCACGAATATAGTCAAATAATAAAATCATAAAAAGAAGAAAAATACCCCCCCTCTGTGTGAGGAAAAAAATCTGTTTGAGGGAAAGATTTGTATTTTACAATAATCATTGTGCAGGAAAATACTCACACGCCCCCCACCGCAAGGCGGTCACCAAATGGGTAGAGGAATAAGCAATAGAAATCAAAACAGAAAAATGTAAAAAAATGCACTATAATTTTTAAAAAAATAAGTTGAATAAGGTCACAAAACATCCATATGTCATCACTTAAACAACCTCTTCTTCTCAGATTTTCAGCTGTAAGATCATTATTATGGAGAAGGAATGTAACAGAATTTTATCATTATTTACACTTTGGTTTTTTGACACTGAGCCCACGTCACCATAGTCATCATCATCATCACTGGCAGGGCTGATTTTTTGGTTCAAAGAGGCATAGGCAACTGTAAGGATTGGGTTTTACTATCCTGTTGATCATTATTTACAACATGGTATGATACAATTGAGAGGAGGCATAAAGTCAATACAAAGGCCACAATTCCCCGGCAAGAAAGTTTTTTATCCACCCATCCAGCCCCCCTTAAGCATCCAATCAAACCATGAAGTAGTGGGTGTGAGACGATCTTTTTAATTCCCCTTCAAGGGAATGGGCTTCAAACGGTTCACCACCTTTTTCATTGTCAAACTTAAAACCCTTTTTTTTTTGCTGTCACAGGTGCAATTCCTTACAGGAACCCATGATAAGTTGATCGCAGGTCAGCTGTTTTCTTCACCGGGTTTGAGATGCTGGGACCCATGAATCACCAGCCCCTTTGTAACCGGGTTTCCCCTGCTACCCCGTCGGTTGCTTTGGCTCCTGTAAAGGCAAGACAGGTTTGCAGTGGCTCTTATGGATCCAGGATGGTCTCTCTGCAATCTTGAATGCTGTAGGTTGGGTCAGGAAAACCTGGAACGGACCCTCCCAGCGTGGAGTGCTCCAATCTTTCCTCTGGAGCGTTTTGATCAGGACCAGGTCTCCAGTTTACCGGCAGACTACTAGATTGCTGTATTTCTTTAGTTTGTGACATTTTATTCATCCATTCAGCCAAAAAGATGTTTCTCTTTGTGCTTTTTCAATGTCATTCATTTCTGATGGTAAGGAAAAGGTCTTCCCCATGCTTTTTCCCTGTGAATTGTGTTTAAAAAATGTATTGTATAGAATTGACGGTTCACCAAATGTTTCATACCCTGCCTTGACACATGCGAAAAGCCCGTGTTGTCACAATAGTAGCTGTTTGTATACATTTTTGGCAATATTGGTTTGTTATTTATCTTGTAGATGCCTTCTACTTGTACAGCGCCTCTAGAAAGCCATTTTTTCTTCTCTTTTGCTGTAGCACTGTGCTGTGATTTTTTAACACCTCTGTATCTATAAATTGCAGATCAGACATGCTGAGTGTAAGAGGAAGTTTTGATGCAGTTTTTTTTCCCAAAAACATCAGCAAAAATTGTTCCCTCTTTTTTCCCCATGGTTTTCATTATTTTGGTGAGCTTTGCATTTGCATAATGCTATTTGTGAAGGCAGCTGTATTACTGACAACAAGCGCTTCAGAGGGTTAAAATGCGTTAAGGCTGTTCCAGCTGATGTTTTAAATCCTCTTTTTTTCTAAACCCCTTGCATGATGGTTTTACTGCACTGAAAACATATTGACTGTCAGTAAAGATTGTTAAAGCCTTTCCTTCATGTAATTCACATGCTCTTACTACTGCATAAAATTCGGCGGGCCCCCCGGGGGAGGGCAGTGATTTTTGGCCTCTTTGATTCTATCTTCTGTGGTTCCAAAACGACTCTATTTTTTCCCATATTCATCTTTTGATGCTGATCCATCTAAAAACACTACAATGGATTCCTGCAAGGGGTTTTTTGCAGAATATCTTTACGGGGTTTTTGTTTCTTCTTCTACAACTGTTTTTAATGAGTGGGTTCACCGTTTTAGGTGTTGGGAATTTAATGTGCTGGGTTAAGAGGTCCACATCTTTGCAATGTTATATTTGGCTGCGACAACAGTGTTGAGGCCACCTAATGTGTCTAGCATGTGTTAGAAAAGAAGTGAAGTTTGTAGGGAAGTACTAGGAACACTGAAGGGGGAATTTCAGTGTCAGGGAGGTCACAGCACCAACTCTGCTGTGAGCTTTACTGCTTCAGCGGCAGCAGCACACGCTTGCAGGCATGTCGGGGAAACCTGATGCTACTGGATCCAGTTTTTTGGAATAGAAAGCTAATGGTTTTTTCTTTTGTTCCAAAAAGTTTGTTAAGACAGTTTTCAAAATCCTTGGCATGCATCTACACATAGTGTAAATGGCTGATCATAGTTAGGCAGGGCAAGTGTTACAGTCGTCTGTAGTAACTGTTTTAAATTTCACAAAGCTTCTTCACCTTCAGGTGTCCAGGTGATTTTATCCCTAAGTGCCATATCTTTCCCATATATCATTGATTGTAGGGGTTCAACAATGACTGCATAATCTGGCAACCACTCTCTACAAAAGTTACATAAACCTAGGAAAGACATCATCTGTTGCTTAGTTTTAGGTTTTGGTGCTTCCTGTATTGTTTGTTTTCTGCTATCTAGCAGCTTCCTGCCATGCTGAGACAAGACATGTCCTAAGTATACCATTTGTTTTTACAAAACTGGAGCTTACTTTTTGATGCTTTATGGCTGTTTCATGTAGAGTTTTAACACTATGATAGTGGCTTCTTCACAGTGTTCTTGGTATCTGAGGCTATCAAAATATCATCCACATACAGCAGGATCTGGGCGTGCTTTGGTGTGGGACAAGTGCTCATAGAATATCTCAGTGCTTGTGTGTATACATGGGGACTTTCACTGAAACCCTGTTGTAGGCGTGTAAGTTAATTTCTGTCCCCTATACGAAAACCAAACAGATGCTGTGAGTCCTTGTGCAGAGGCATTGAGAAAAAGGCATTACTTAAATCAACCACTGAAAAATGTTTTTTATCTGGGGTTAATGAGTGCAACAGAGTGTGGGGGTTTGGGGAATCTGGTGCCGCCCCTTTTTCCAGTATTTCATTTATAGGCTTAAATCTTGCACCCTTCTCCATTTCCCTGTATGTGGCTTTTGTACAGGAAATATGGGTGTGTTTTTACACGTGGCTTCAGGCGCTTCTCTCAAAATGCCTGATTTTAACATGTCTTGAATTCCTGGTTTGATTCCTCTTCAGCCTCAGGTCTTAATGAATACTGGCGAACCCGTGGACGTCTGTCTGACTTAAGCTTTACTTTGTAGGGTGGAAAGTCTTTTATAAGCCCACATCTGTATGGGAATGTTGACCATAGGTCAGAGGGATGTCTTCCAAGGTGGGGTTATTATCATTATCTCCCTCCTGAGCTAGGTATTGTTCGTGTCACTTTTGATTCATCTAAAAATGTTTTTTTTTTGCACCTTGACTCTCCATCCTAGAGTCAGCTTTTAATATTCCTGCCCTCAAATCTCCCTTCCAGTCTGGAGAGGCTGTCGAAATGTTTCCTTGCTGTGCTTGTTGTACAAAATGATCTAAGTCTTTCCATGGTGCTTGTGCAGACTTTGTTAATGCTATGTGGGGGTGAGGCCTCTAAACATTTGTAATTGTTTTTCTGATAATATTACGGATGCTGCAGACATTCCTGTAAAAGGGGGGTTCACATACAAATGTTGTATTGTGACTGATTGCTCTTCTTGTCTATGAAAGAGGTCATCATATTTTTGTCTGGGCCTGTGGAATGTTTGTATCTCATGGGAACGTGTAGCTCTTCCTCCCCTCATTGTTTGGCCTTGAGAGGAGATTTGTTTTTCCCCTGTTTTTTTCTTAAAAGTTCTCTGGCAGTGGGAGTGGAACTAAATCATAGGACCAGTAGTAGTGGGGGGTTTGACAAGCCCCTTGCTACTAAAAGCTTCCTTAACCACTGCTTTCATGCCTGTGCTTTGTAGAAAAAAATTATTATGTTTTTAATTTTGCATCAAAATCTTTCCCAGAAGATAACTGGGCATTTTTGACTAATGAGAACTGGAGCCTGACATTTAATCCTGTTTTGGTTCCTGTATTTTGGACAGGCAAAAGTGAGGTTGTGAAACCTCTTTTGGCCCCAGCACTGATGAACACAAAAATGAAGGCATATTATATCTTATAATCTTAGTTTGCTTTAAACCAGTTTTATAGATACGCCGTACAGTTTCAGTCAGCTTTGTATTTAGTTAAATAACTAAAGTTTTTTTCATTAACTCAAATTTTCTCTATTTCAGTCCAGTAATTTTATAAGGGTTCATTTCATCTTGTATTAAATTTGAGTCTAATTCGATCATTCTAAGCCTGACTGGAAAAAAATTAAACATCAACAAACAACGTAAAAAAATTTTTTGGTTTTTCATAAAGAACTGACCTAATATTATTATGATTCAGACTTTCCTTGTAGTCTTTAATTATTGTGCCCTATACCCTAATTTTTTACATATCATGAAACAGACATTTATTTTCAAAAAGACAGCAAAATACAGACATTGGCCACATGAGAGTTTGATTACCCTGTTTTTAAAAGAATTGTGGAAAACTGAAGACCTGTCTATGAGCTGTCAATACAGGTAAAACCCTTTGCTATCTTTATATGTTTTTTGGAAAAAAAATCTGAAAAAACTTTATTGAGATATAACTTTTGGCAATAATCATCAGAACATCAGATCTTTATTAGCGCTTTTTTAAGGTCCCTCAAAGATGCATTACAATGAAATCAGTCATTCCCATTCACACACATTCACACACTCCTTACTTACTTTTCTGTCAGAGTAATTTTTTTTGCAAAGATTTGAACATAATTTTGACTTCTATTAATCTTAAAATGCACATCATTTCCTCATAACCCCCTTTTTTCCAAAGGTCTGTTTTAACGCTTCATTCTTTTTTATTCACCAAGAATCAATAAGGTGGTCTTAGTGGGGTCCACCTCAAAGGTGTTGTCTGTTGGGTGTTATGTTATCATAGTCAGGTCAGTGAGGTTCATAAGTCAGTCAGAACCTTGGTCATTTGGTCTGTGCACATAATGCGTCATAGATCCAGCCTATGATTAGTCAGCAGAACTTCCACCTGTAGGAGAAAACTTTATTGTTAACGAATGAGCTGCGTTTCCTAGGAACACTGCAATCCCTCTGTCTTCCTTCTGGATGAGCATCACCTGTTGAAAAAACTGTCATCATTGTTTATTTCACATATTCAATCAGATCTTTATTTATACCAGGAGGTGAAGTTGTTAGTATGTCATGTAGACTGACATATAATGTTGCATTTGGAGAGGATCTCAGATTAACTAAACATAGTTAGAGCTTCAATACAGGTTAATTTTGTGTCTGCAGACTTTAGCCAATTTTTTTCTTTTGTATTCATAAAGAGCAAGATTCAAAACATTTTCAAAAGGCAGATTGTGGCAGAATGTAGACGAAACTGCTTATTGTTTGACAAAATAACATTCAAGCGCACAATTACCATATAAAAGGCTCTACTTTTAGAGAATCACATAAAATTCTGGGGGCCGATTTTGGCCCGCGGACCTTGAGTTTGACACATGCAGGGTAGAGTTACAATCTTCATCTCTCAGCAGAAACAGTCTTCTGCTGTGTGCAGAAGTTTGTTTTCAGGCAGCTGCAAGTTTTTTTTTTTTTTCATGGTCGTTTCACAGAGCTGAACTTTGACTTCTCTCAGAGAGGAGAAAATCAAGAATGCACACAACCTGAGCCAAAAATGGAATTATTTCCCTGTGTTTTTCATAAGGCCTCAGTGTTATGGCTATGTTAAAGGCTGTTCTTGCTGTTTTTAAATTCATCTTTTTGTTTTAATCTATTAGTAACTTTAAAATATCCTTTTTGTCTAGTTTTCCTAAGAATCCATGTTTATTGTTCCATTTATGACATATTAGTCCTGCACCCTTCACATAATTTTCCATAAATTTTACATCACCTTCTAAATCTTGCTTTGTTTTTTTTTCCCATTTTTAATTAGATTTGTTGAAAAGACTATGAATGTCCTGAGTAGAAATTCACTGGCATGAGATTAAAGAGAGGACATTAACACGCCCTTCAACTGCGCACTAATCACGCAGCGGTGTTAATTTTCAGGGATGAAACCCGTTCTTTGTCTCCCAAATCGCCAAGTACGTCTTTCTATTCAGGTAAAATAAAAAACGCAGGACTAGTGGAGTCAACCTAGGACTCCTTTAATCACTTAGTCCTCCAATGTTACACAAAACAGTCCATTTCATTTCATTCACACACCCACATTTATATGTTTTTAACCTTCTTAGTTAAACAATCATTCTTTTTTAGAGCTCTTTTATCCTTGTTATTTTTTTACGTACGTCTTTGGTAGTCTTATTTTTTCCCCCGGATTACTTGCGGCTAATCCTTAACCTGTTTGCTACCAGTTTCCTTAGTTGAGTCTTTTATCTGGTTTAATGGTTACTTACGGCTAATCCTTAACTTTTCTAATTTTTTAGTTGCTTGTGGCCAACTATAACCTTTTAAGGGCTACTTCCGGCTAACCCACAACCTTTCTAATTTTTTAGTTGCTTGCAGCCAACTATTAACCTTTTAGTTACCAGTTATCACTCTTGACTCTTCCTTTCACACATACAACATTAAACTGTCTTACCTCTGAGCTGACTTTAGTGACTCTGGACCCCAGAAGCCACCGGGCGTCGAGCGAAGCAGTAAATTACCGGCCTGATGCAAATTCACACACCGGGACTTTCAGCCACCGAGCCTAGGAAGGCCGTGCGGTAACGCTTCCCTCGGCGTCAGGCGGTCCTCGGGATCCTCAGTTCACTGTAAAACACGAAATATAATTAATAATTTGTTCTTTATCTGGCTCGAAGGACCAATTAAATGTTAGGAATATTTATGTGGACTGAATGATCAGTTCAGGCCAGCTGTCAACTCAGAAGGAACGACGCAGAGGCTCTTAGTTTTCTCGCTGCGAGGGTAATAACACTGAATCTACAGTGGACTACAAAGTGTGATTCTTCAACAGAGTTTATTTATACAGAAGAGTGAACAGACATTTAAGGTTACACAAAAGGGAGTGTGAATGGAATTCAGGGATTCTCCGCTAGGGAGTAGATACAGAAGCAGGTGCATTTACAGACCAGAGTAACAATCTCAGTACAGACTGTTCCAGAACACAGAGTCACATCTGCAGATGTGACTTTAGAATAACATGAAATATATGTATGAGTGATAATAATAAAGATCAATGTATTATTCATCAACCTAACAACACCAACGGCGAAGATGGACACAGAGTGAGCGATGCTATACGCCAATTAAAATTGAAATTAAAAGGGGTATGCAGCAGGATGTCCATCCCGGCCGAGGAAGCCTTTTTTCGTGGCTTACTTCAGGACCTTGGTGGCAACTGTTTCTGAAAATCACGACCCCTGTCATCGCTGTGTTATTCTTGTGTTGCCTTTTTACTCTGGGCATTGTCCCCTGTATCAGAATAATGATATTAAGGATTGGTGGAGGAATTGTTGGTACATAGTTGTCCCAGGATTACCAGCTTCTGGACGAGGACCAGGACTATGATGACACTATGGAGGAGAAATCACTTAACTTAACAATAGCTTAATTTTTTTACAAAGTATATGCATAAAGCTTTTTGGAAGTGTGTACATGGATGTGATATTAAAACTAACCAATAATAAACAGGAGGGAATTGTTGTAAAAAATTAAAAATTGTTTAGTTTAAATCATGTTTATGTCTGAAGTTCTACTATAGTTAAGATGATTCCTATGATTGCTTTTTTAGTGTGAAAAAATGTTTGTGGAAGGTTAAGGAATGCGGTCTGGAGTGGATCACTCCCTGGACATGACAAGCTTATACCATATATGGGAATGACTGCTCTTTTAGGTTGAGATCTCTGTAAGAATTGGTTGAACCAATTCCCGCTTTTTGTTTGTAGGAATGTGAGTTGTAAATAAAAGGCTGGTGCAAGGATTCTCCCTTTGTGTCGCTGTTCTGGCAGAGGACTGTCTCACCCTTGCCTGTCAAACTTTCTTGGTTCACCTTGTGTCTTATTTTACACTTATCTGTGTTTATCAGCTTTCTAACAGTAAATAATAGATGATGAGCAGCTTTAAACTTAAAAGTTTAAAGTTTTGAACCATAACAACACAGCAAGGTTAGGTACTCCGCACATCATCGAGTTGCTACATGCAGGAATGAAAAAATGTTTTGACTAGGTATATGGTCTGGTGAAGATATACATATGAATATATATGAAAAAGGACATAGAAAAAAAAAGCTAACTCTTCTAGTTAAAAGTTCAAATCTGAGATGTTTGTGTGCACTACAAAATGGTTTAGTGGAGCCACACACAGAACAGAAATAACTCTTACTTTTTCTCTTTTGGCACAGCAGGTCGGGGAACCTACACACCTCTCCACCTTAACCACATTGATTGACCTGTCAGACCATGTCAGTGCCCATGCAGACAGAATGCTCTGCTGTTACATGCTGCTCACACCCCAACTCACGAATAGACTTCTGTCCTAAATCTACAACAACAGAGGACAAAAAAAACACACTTCTTCCCCTCCATCAGTCAGGTTTCAAAGGTAAAAGACTAATCATTCTACCAGGAATAATTAATACAACACATAGCTACAAATTCTTTGAAAGAATGCCTAATTTTGTCCTAGAGTGGATTCACGCACATGCACGGTTTATAATTTTATATTGATCTAAATTGCACCTATTTTAACATTTTTATCCAGTCTGGGTTTTTAACAGGCTTCTATTGTATCTGTAAAAGAAATATTAGTCAGCAAATAATATGAGATTTGCCTAAAAGAGATATTTGGTAATTCTGGTTAAGTTTTGCCTCTAATAACTGAGCTACATTCCATCTGCAGTTGGAAAGGATATGTCCGCTTTTTTGGAGAGGAATTGTGAAGCAAGGACCAGTCTAGAGAATCAGACGATCAAGAAGAGCAATAATCAGAGAAGCAGTTAGGAGGACCATGGTACCTATGTAGGACCTGCAATAGATGTATAGCTCACGTGGAAGAAATTGTCAACATAACAATTGCTGCACAAATGTTGTCTTTATGGAAGGGTGGCAATAATGAAGCCATTATTGAGAGAAAGCCATAAAATGCCCCAATAAAGTTTGGCATAAGCCTTTTAGGAGACACTGCAAATATTTGGAGGAATAAGATGAATAATAACATTTTTCAGCTACATGCAAAAGGATATGCTTGGCAGGAAATTAGCATTGCATATCAGCCTGAACATCTGAGGCTAGATGGTGTGGGGAAAGCCCTCTTTAGCAAGGACAGCACAGCTGGTCAGAGTTGATTGGAACCTGATACGGGCTGCAAATGATTTAAGAATAGCCTAATCCATTTGGACCAGTCAAAGTCTAGGCCCAAATCCAACTGAGAATTTGCAGACTCGAAAACTGATGGTCAAAGACAATTATGAATACTGTGTATGTCTATCACATAAAACACAATAACATATTTTTAGTTCGTAGGTGTAATGTCCCGAGATCTGAAAAAGTTCAAAGGGCCCTTTTGCAAGGAATTACAGTCAGAGCCGAGCCTTTTTTAATGAAATTTGAAATTTCTGCGATCTAAAAAGTACTCAAACTCAAAAGTTTCCTAGCAATTCAAGCAAACCCCTATATTAAGTATTGTTATGTCTTGTTGAAACCAAGTAAGTGAAAGAAAAATGTAGATGTAATAGGAATAAAAATACTGTTTTTACCCTGGGTGTCTTGTCTATGTCCAGAGGTGATGCACATAGTCCACCAAAGTGGCCCTTCAGATATTACATCATGTAATATCTGAAGGGATACACTTAATACAGGGATAAAAATAACAGAGAAATTAGATAGGAGCTGAGAGATTTGTTATCTTTTCATTGATCAAACTACTCCATGTCAGGTTCTCTGCCTAATGCACAAGCATGTGTTCCTGGGATCATGTCTTGTACAACATTTTAAAACCATGTCTGAATTATATAAGATTGGACAACTCTTTATAGTGCAACTTTTTGCATTTTGGCACATATGCAACTTATGTTGTGCAGTCACGCCTGGTGTAGAGAATCTCAGATTATAATGGAAGCATAGCTCAACAAACTGTCAGTCAATGCATCAAAGAGGTTATTAATGGATTCCTGTGTGTGTGTGTCTGTAATAAAATAGACTAAGATGTGATGTCTTCATTTATAAAGCATTGTGACCAAAGCTATCAAATACAATTAGAAATGTGTTCAGTTCAGAAATTAATTGAAGTCCATGCAGTATAACAATCACAAAAGAGCAGGTCAACTTTTTTAAAACATAAAAGTCATTCTGGAAAGCTGAGAGGTTTGTTTAAGTGCAATCACCATGCTGTGAAACGTTGTGATGTGTCTAATTCTAATTAGGAGCGTCCCAGTAAAGGAAGACAATGATTTACCCCTGCTGAACAAGATACATCGATTGAATTAGGAACACCTTTGATTAAACTCTGCATCAATACTTTCCAGAGTTCAAGCAGAAGGCACGCTGCAGCATCAACTGAGTAAGATAGCATCAATGAGGCCTTTGTGACTGTGCTGTAAGGACATAACAGTTAAAACAAAAACATGTCAAAGAGAAATAAAAAACGTTCTGTTATAAAATAAAAAGAACTCATGTTTTATACACAGAAAGCAGATATCAGGAAAACACTTTTTTTTTTTAAATGCCTGTTTATTGTCAGAAGCTTGAAAAAACGGAAATCTGAAATGTATATCTAAAGTATGGACCGATATATACGTGCCCTTTGCAGCTGAATGAAGTTAGATAAAGTTATACACTGTATATCTGTTCCCTGAGGGAACTCTGTAGATAAGGTCATCAATCTGTCCATACTATTTCCTCATGACATTCATCAGTGACTTTCATTTCCTCTATGATGGCCTTAGGATGTGGTGGTCAAAGCAGGATGCAGGGAGACAGTATATACCCCCTGTATGATTGGATATTCCTCTAATGGCCACTTTAGTGGACTATGTGCATCACCTCTGGACATAGACAAGACACCCAGGGTAAAAACGAGATGGCATGACCAGCCCATGAACTAAATCGTTTCTAAGTAATGCTTTGCTCTGAATATTCAGTAGTATTCAGCTATTGGATACATAAATAAACAAACGACCAAACCACATTGGAGTTATTGTCTAAAATCGTAAAAGTTTAATTCTTAGCTATTAAATGCAGATTGTCTAATGTTCTTGCATTAAACCTCTTATACTGTCCTTTATGAAATATCTGTGCTTTAGGGGCAACACAAGAAAACTATTCAAGGAAATTACAAAACGTTCCAGCTGCCTTTTCAATAACCATCACACACAATCTGCAATATTTCTAAAGAGCCTACAGTTTGATAGCAGTGGCAGGTGCAAGCCTGGCACCTAACACTGATATTCAAAACTAGGAGTATAACAGTGCATGTATTTATACTGAGACTATAAAAAAAAACTGCCTGATGAAGCAAAGAGCTTTAGCTCTATCAATTGCTTTAGATTTTATCAGAAATGTTTGCTAAAGAACACTCAGGGCCTGATCTTCTAAGATTCCAAACAGCGGGTGCTAATTTGCATGTACTATAAATAAATTGCACGTGTACTAAGTGGGCGTGTTGCGTGCGATTTTTAAAGTTTGTGCGTGCAATGGATAACAGGTGCAAAACAGTTGCAGATCGCCCTATTTAAATGAGGAAATTGCGTGTGCTACTGGCTGGAACAAGAGGAAAAGCAAACAGATCTTCTGCTGTGTTGTTAGAAATATGCAGGGATCATTATAAATGATCCAGTAGCTGAATTTTTCCCTCTGTTCCCTTAGGCCCTTGCTTTTCTGGACTGTTACCGTTAGTTAACTTTTGTTGTGCTACTCACAGCAGGTTTGTCATCTGCCCTTACGAGATTATTTTTTTTATTTTGCTCGATATAACTCGAGGTTACGTCGAGAGGTCCTTGGGGTATGAAGGCAGAGAGAGATGTCCGGGGAATGATTTGAGATCTGCTTGCCTGCAGTGGAGGTGCAAACCAGAGGGCTCAGACGGCAGCGGTGCTGGGCGGACAGGTAGTGCAGTAAGGATGAAGCCAGTCGTGGAAGTAGGAATCCAGAGGTCCACAGGAAGCTTGAAAAGGGCAGAGGTAAGTCCACTAATGATCATAGGAGTCCGGGTTGATGCGAGGTAACCCTTGAAAAGGGGAGACACAGGAACGAAGGTTAGTGGGAGAGAGAACACAAAAATGCTCAGGTGAAGGCTCAGGCTTGGCTCAGAGGTAGCGAAAACACTTGAACGAATTGCTCAGAATAACAAGAGGTGGCCTGTTGTTACCAGCGACGGTTAACACTCAGGCGAAGAATGACTGGTTTCCAGCCTCTTTATCCTGCCAGGCTGATTGCACCTGATGTGCTGCACCTGTGAGGAGGTGCAGCAGGAGGAGGAGTGCTCAGCCAGCAGCCGACTGCAGGAGACCCTCTGGTGGATAAGCTGCAGGACAAAAACAGACAGGCACAGAACCAACAAACACCACATCCTGACACTCACCAGACGCACTTGATCAGTTATGTGGGCATTTTGCCATGATCAGGTTTGTGCGTGTTCAGCAGATGATCACTGACAGCGATGTTATGTTGGAATGATGTTGAATGAAGTGTTGCAAGGAGTTTTACCATAGGGGAAATACTATGGCTTTTGTTTGTAATTGGCTCCAAATCCGATTTTAGATAATCCTAGATACAATCCTCTATTCTTGTCTATTTTTAATATCTTTATTTTTGACAACCCAAATCTGTTGGCACATGTACAAAAGAGTATCTCCCCCTGTCATCTGTCATTCCATCTTTGCCTCCTTCTGGATAAAGTGACATTTTTGCGTCCCAGTTAGCACCTGCATTTCGAATGTGCTAAATCCACACGCCGAAATTGCGCCCGCAAACCGTTTCAGGCTTTGAAAATCGCATTGCGGTGTGGTTAGGGAGGACATTTGCATATCCTCCTCCAATGAATTTGCGTGTTTGGATCATTTGGATCATTATCATATATAATATTATCATATGTTTTGCATATTCATGAAGGCAGACATGCTAAAAAGTTTCCGGCTGCAGTTCTGCTGATTTTGCAAAGGCAATCTGATTACCACCTTGTTTGTGGATCAGCTTTGCTGACGCAAACAGGTGGCGTGCGGTTTTGTACATGCAAACCTTTTGAAGATCAGGCCCTCAGAGTTGTAGTCTCTGGTCAGGATGTTATCACAGTAATGTGTGTATGTGTATATAGTTGTATATGTCAATGTGTGTGTGCATGTGTTCTTGTTGTTGTCTTGCATTCCTCTCTTGGATATTTTATTCATTATTCTTCTTTTCATTCATAACTATTTTTAACCCCTTAACTTCCAGAATTTGTATACATGTTCTGTGTTCATGGAGGACCAAATTGCAGAAGGGAGGCAGGCACGTAAAAATAAAAAAAAAGTCTTTCAAGAAAACACACAAAGACAAGAGTCTAGTGATAAAACCAAAAAAGGTAAGACATCTCAAGTGGAACACCAGGAAACCTCCAGAGCTTGACCAAGCATGACTGAAGCAGTTGAAGAAGAACTGAAAAGAGCAGTGAGTATATTTACAGTGGAGTGACTGCATAATAGGAACTAGGTGAGTGATTACCTGAAGCAGCTGGAGCTGTGAGAAGCAGGAATCTAAGGGATGAGTGATGCCGAATGATAAAAAACACAGAGAACCAGGAAGCAAAGACGCAGAAACCAGAAAGATGCCCCAACAAGAAACGAACGCAACCCAACCGAACAAAAAAATAAATCAAAATACCAACCCTAGGGTGACAAAGACACTCAACACCATGAATAAACGGAAAACGTGAAGTAACCAAACACAGACATTTGAACAGAAAGGTTTCAAAATAAAGTTTGAGAACCACTTACTATTACTAAAACATGCTGTTTGGAAAGATTATGGTTTCTTAGTTAACTACATTGACCATGAAGACAGAAAGACAGAAAATATGAGTTTCACTTTCTTGATTGATTGACCAAAAATATTAGTTTTTTAGTTTTTTATGATATTCACATTTTCTGAGCAGTACTTGTATAAATTATGCAAACAAAAAGATAAAGTACCAACCCAGCTGCCTCTAATGCTCAAATGGCTTCGGTCAATTTATAACCCTACTTTGTGCTCACCAGTTGTCATTTTTATATCAATTTGATAGCAATTTGAGCTATAGTAGCTCACCTACACGCTCCACTTACATCAATGAGCCATGACCCTGTCTCTGGTTCACCATTAATCTAACAAACACAGTGTGGTTGTTGCCAAACTCACTAAAATCCTTTGATTTGCCCATTTTTTCTGCTTCTGATGCATCAAGCTTGAGGACAAAATGCTAACTTGCTGCTTACTATATCCCACCTACTAAAGGGTGCCATAATATAAAAAAAAGATCATAATATTGTACCTGATTGGTTTAAATCTGCACTTTAACAATTGTATTGGTATGCTATTTTTTATTTATTTTTTAGAAAATATTTATTATTTATACTTTGCCCACTGTTAAATAAAAGAAACATACCTGTCGTTGTTGTATCTCATAATATAACTGTACCAAAAATCTATCCTTGACTGTCTTGAAATGTGATTGTTGAGCACTTGCTATTAGAAACAATAATGTGTCTTCCCAAATCATAGAGGCCACACCCTAGAAAGAACAGCAGCCGACCACATTATAGCTGGAGAGGGACATAGATGAAGGAGAGATGCTCTGGGCTCATAGTCCTGCCTGAAATCAGATTTAGATCCCATTCTTACAGTCGAATCATATTATGCTCCACAGCTATTCACAGACCAGCTATCTATCACTCACGTACATACTGTCAACATGATCTGACCATCTGTCAGTACTTACCTACACAAAGCCTCGAGATACGGCCCTGATAGAACTACTGAAGAAGCTATTGCTATGAAATCACATCTTGTCAGCCCAGGCTCTGTTGTGGAAACTCTAAATACTGTTCACAACAATCACGGACAGAAGCAATTTATAATATCTGCTTTTTAGATTTTCTAATTCACAAGTTTAATCTTCACCAAAATGTGGATTGACATCTTTGATTC
Organism: Crenichthys baileyi; assembly: GCA_036173005.1. Classification (NCBI taxonomy): domain Eukaryota; kingdom Metazoa; phylum Chordata; class Actinopteri; order Cyprinodontiformes; family Goodeidae; genus Crenichthys; species Crenichthys baileyi. Next base: position 543,340 of record JAHHUM010002348.1, read on the forward strand.
ATGAGTTCTGTGTACAACAATGAGCACTTTGTTCATGACTAAAATCTGAAATATTAATCTGAAGTTACTGTGTTGGGAGTTGGAAGCATGCAATTGGAAAGCTGAGAAAACCCCCGACAGAAACACTACTTATGCTGTTTGCCTTGATGTAAAATGTTTTATATTTAAATCCCCTCAGGACTCACTTGCTGTGTGAAAATTTTCCTCTTTCTTTATTTCCGCACAAAATGGAGCCTCAAGAGTTTACGATCTAGCTAATGAGGGACTTAACTAATTGAGTCTCTAGCTTCCTTTGGCATGTTTTATGTTATCACTGAGCTCAACTGTCTTCATTTCCTGGTGGTTTGTGTGATCACTGCAGTTTGTTGGAAGTTTCTGAGTTTGGATTCCAAAATATGCCGTATCTAATCCAAATACTAGCTCGGCACAAACGAGACCACCCTCTCTACTCCACTCTGTACTGCCCGAGCCGAGCCAGCAGATCACACCCACATTCCTCCTGCTGTGTTTGTCACTACTCCCGCAGCAAAAGGTCAGCTGCTGATTGGTGTTCTGTGTGACCACATAATCAGGGAAAGGGATGATTGAAGATTGTGATGAGGCATCATTTGGCACAGAGGAATGAGGCTGGCTCTGGTTCACCTTCTTCTTCTCAATTTGCTCCCATTTATGGTCAAGGAAAAAAAAAAATACACCCCTTTAAATTCTAACATTTTATGTATTTGTATTCATCCAAGCCACTGGGCCAGAATTGTAAGTTTGTTATCTCAACAACACCTTAGACAGTCTTATATGGATATTATATATTTGAGTGTCATTAATATCTAACTTATTTATTCATTTATATTTATTTTTGTATTTATTTAAAGTACATTGTCAAATAATTTATACGCCCATAATTTTTACCTGCATATGTTTTCATACACCTTTACTGTGACACCTTTGAAAACACAGTGTGACCAACTGTAAAGTCATCTTATAAGTAAATAGACAGGTACCAGAAAGGTATTCTGGTCAGATGAGACCAGAATACATTAGAAGAAAACTAACACTGTAAACCAGCCTGAATGAACAGTGCCAATGGAGAAAAGTGTTTATGGCAGCATCATGCTGGGGGAATGCTTTTCTTCCAAAGGGACAGGAAGCTGATCAGAGTTGACTGGAAAATAAATGAAGCTAAATTGTTCCGGGGCAACCCTGGAGAAAATCTATTTGAGCCAACAAAAGACTTGAGACTGAGTGTAGGTTCACTGTTCAGCAGGATATTAAACATTCCCTAAACCCTAAACATACAATCAGAGCTACAATGGGACATTTTTTATCAAAGCATGTACGTGTGCTAGCATGGCCCACTCAAAGTCCAGACCCAAGTCCAAATCCAATTTGTGGTAGAACTTAATAATTGCTGTTCTAAATCATTCTCCATCTACTTATGAAAGCCACTGATTGCACTGGATTTTACTATGGGGCATTTGGAGAGCTGAATAACCCAGTCGGTCGTGGCAGATGGCCGCTCACACTGAGCCTGGTTCTGCTGGAGGTTTCTTCCTGTTAAAAGGGAGTTTTTCCTCTCCACCGTCACTACATGCATGCTCAGTATGAGGGATTGCTGCAAAGTCAATGCCAGTGACTGTCCACTGTCTCTACATGCTCATCCGGGAGGAGTGAATGCTGCAAGTCACTGACTGGATGCAATCTGCTGGGTTTCCTTAGATAGAAAAACTTTTTATCCAATTTGAATAAATAACAGAATCTGACTGCACTGTTCAATGATTAAGATTAATTGGAATGTATGTACCTGACTTTTGTGAAGTGCCTTGAGACGACATGTGTTGAGAATTGGCGCTATATAAATAAACTGAATTGAATTGAATTTAATACAAATGCAAATCATACTTTTAAAACAAAAGAATTGTGTAAGAATATCAAAAAACTTTTTCTTTCTCTTTCCCTTCTGCTTCACAATGTTGCACTACTTTGTTTTGAGCCACTAAATAAAATCAGAATGGAATACAACAAAGTTTGAGGCAGTAACCTAAAATATAAGAAAGTTCAGTGGGTTTGAATATTTTTGCAAGGCACTTTTTAATGTATGAATTTTCTGGAACACAAAATGTTAAGTAGTTGTTCTCAGTTAGTGATAGTAGTTATAAAATGAAACTTGAAGTAGGTCTGTATCAAAAGGCAATTATATTGGAGTATTTTTCTAACAGCCCATGTAGGACAACAGCATAATAAACCCCCTAAGGTTCTGGTTTAGCTTTTGGTTTTGGTGTGCCACTGCAAAAATCTCACTGGCCTCCATCTGGCTACCCATTTGAAAACTTTCTGGAATTGCCCCTGGGGCAGAGGAGGCCCAATGAAAGATTCAAAGAACACAGCTGCTGGCTCAAAACAGGAGAAAGTGTAAATTTGTTGCGGGGCATAAAATTGAATAAATATTGCATAACAGTGTCGAAGAGTTGGATGACAACATAAACAGTTAACATCCATCAGATTACATGTAGTTTAAACCATGGTATGTTTATATTTAAAAAACAGTACAGCTGTTTTTTTTTTTGGGGGGGGGGTGTAGCTGATTTAAAAAAACTGTAACAAAGCACGGTTAATATTCATTATGGGGGGTCAGCAGTTTCTTTTAACACTTAGAAGTATAACCTTTTCTCTCACAGTATGATTTTTATGATATCTTGCACCCACTTAGCCACAATCATTTGACTAGAAAAACTTTGTAGGTACTCAGTAACACCTAAGTCTCTATTCTCACTTTGCTTTTGTCGAGTGCTCCTTTCTGTGCCTGTAGGGTTTCAGAACCATGGACTTAGTTCACAACAGCCTTCCAGCCAACTGTGACTGTAATTGATGGACACTTGGCACACTCTGCACGCCTGCCGTTTTGTAGAATCCATAAAAAGAGATGTTAAAGTAATTATGTTTGTCATGATATATTGAAAGCAGAAATCGGCAACCTAATCAGAACGGTGTACAGCTGCAGCGTGCAGATGCTATCAGACCTCTTGTCCACGGTGATGAAATGAATGCGGGTCATTTTAACAGGTAACAGCTGTTCATATCTAATTTGTTCAATTATGTGCAGAGAATGTAAGTGGAGGTTGATTCTCTGCCCCAAGGGATCTACTCTCTCCACTCACGTCCAGAGAACACACAGTAATAGAAATCCATACACAACAACATAAACACTAAGCTCTGTGAGGAAACAGCATGTTTCTTTCATTTCACAAAGATCTTTTTGTTCTCTCAAATAATTTGCAGCATGATTGTTTTGGAAAGTACAACAAACCCTGTCTTTATGAGGTCAGATTGATAGTGTTGCTTCTTAAGTTTCCTTTACATAACCAACTTTGATTAAAAAGCAGCCTGTGAGAAAGCAAGAGAAGCCCAACCAGAAACCTTTTGGTAAGGGGAGCAGTATAATCCATAACACACAAATAATGATTTTACAGGAACTGTAATGTTATTGATAATGATGAAAGCTTATCTACTCCAGAAGTTCAGATTGATTAAATGCCTTACCGTTTTCCTCACCGCATTGGTTAAGCCTGACCTTTAAGAGAAAAATTTTATTTGGGAACTTTTTCTGAATTGCTGCCAAGTTGCTGTACAATTTGTAGCCCTGCACTTATATGCCACTTATATTTCTGTTCGAGAAGTCTGAGCAGACTTTAAGTACATCACGGACAAGAACACTATGCTCTCTAAGAAGCTCCATTGATAAACACAGATGCCATGTCTGTCAAATCTATACATACCGGCCTAAATATTTTCATACTCTCTCAATAATATATGTTTAAATGTCACTTAGCAAGTTGCCACTCAATCAATGATTTTTTTGTACTCATCAACCAGCTCTGGTATATTTGTGGCTGGATATTTGACCACTTATCTCATCAGATTTGATAGAGTTCATTTATGTTCAAACAGACTGTGGAAATGGTGGTAGACTTTCGGAGAACACCACCGCCATACACCCCCCTCACCATCCTCAACAACACTGTATCGGCCGTGGACCACTTCAGGTTCTTAGGAACCACCGTCTCTGAGGACCTGAGATGGTCTTCACACATAGACACTGTTCGAAAGAAGGCCCAGCAGAGACTTTACTTCCTGAGGCAACTCAAGAAGTTCAACCTTCCACAGGAGCTGCTGGTCATCTTCTACACTGCCATCATTCAGTCTGTCCTGTCCTCATCCATCTCAGTGTGGTTTGGTTCATCCACAAAACAGGACAGGTGCAGACTGCAACGAATAATCAGGACTGCAGAGAGAATCATCAGGGCTGACCTTCCCTCCATCCAGGACTTATACAGGTCAAGGGTCAGGAAAACAGCTGCTAAAATCTCTGCAGACCCCACACACCCTGCACATAAACTGTTAAGAGCCTTACCTTCAGGCCGCCACTACAGAGCACAGTTCACTAAAACCAGCCGCCCCAGAGACAGTTTCTTCCCCCAGGCTGTTTCTCTGCTGAACATTCAATAGAATGCCAAAAACAGCATACAGATGTTGCAAATGCACCTTTTTATTTATATATGTGTATATTTTGTAACCACAAAACCAGTGTGTTTGGCCTAATCCTGTTGGAACAAACAAGCGTGTCCAACTTTACACCTTCTTGAGGTTAATTTTAGTTGAAGTGGAATAATTTAGAGGTAGCTAATGTTTTTCATTCACCTTGTGCAACACACCAGTACAAGTCCCCGAAGCATGATGCACCCTCCACCATGCTTGACAGTAAGTAGCGTAATCTTGGTTTTGAAAGCCTCTCCTTGACTCCTCTCAACATACTTGTTTTCCTTGTGCCCAAATATCTACATTTTAATCTTGTTTGATTGAGAAACCTTTCTCCACAAGGCATTTGGCTTTTCCAGGTAGGTCACTGCAAATTTTTGTCAGCTTAAAGTTGTTCATCCTGATGCAGGGGCTTTCTTCTTGGTCAACAGCCTCTGTCCATGATTATGTAAAACCTTTTAAATCAAGGTGCACTTGCTGAGGAACACAAGGTAGGTTGTATATAACATTTTGAATTCACAGACGTATTTTTATCATTATTCCACCTCATAAAAAAAATCAATAATCGGTGTATATCAACCTCTTACTAGAACTGTGACGTCCCCATCAAACACATGGCAATAAAAACAGACCAGGATCTCTGAGGGCGTGCACACTATTCAAACCACATGCAAGATCACAGAGGTTGTCCCATCACTGTGTTTTTAAGAAGTTACCCTGCTCTTCAAAATACATCAAAGAAATATTTGAAATATATTCCTTCATCCTTATAGCTGTCAGTCAAAAACATTATCCCGCGAGCAGCAGCAGCCTCTCATTATGCAAAATCAAACAAGGCTGTGGAATTGAGTTTGATGTCCCAGAGTAACATAAGCAAATACAGCCTGACAACTCATATTGAAGACGACTTAGAAAACTGCCTTTGCCTGGATATCAAGACAAGAAGACAACTGCTTGTGCAGCCACAGGCATAAGATACCTTGTCTGCAGAGGGAGCCGTACAAACACGCGTCTAAGCCTCAAATCCACCGAATCTGAAGGAATATGAACAAGGTGCCTTGGAATGATCCTTACTGAGATGTCCATCTGTGTCGGCATGTCTGGTGTGTAGAGAACTTCATTTCTTTCGAGCAGCAGGACACAAGAAGAGAATGCATGCATAAAATGATATAGGAGCGTAAGGTAAAAGTTACATGGTAAATAATTTTACATTCCAAAATTCCTATTTTAATTGCCACTACTTCAATATTGTCAGGTTAAATCATAAGATGATGAAGAATACAGACATAGGCCATAATAAGAAGCAAAAAATGTCATTGCAAACTGTCTGAAAAGTTAACTGTCAGACGTCTCCTGTCTGCCGTGGGGCACCACTGCCCTCCTGTGGGATCTCTTCTCTCTGCACCTTAGAATGAACGTACCTTCCCAGGGACATTTACTTAAAAGGCAACCATGAAAACAGAGTTAGTGTATTGTTATGAAAAACTACTGCTGCCAGAGAACTTAATACTGCACAGTTAAGGAGCTGTTGTAGCAGTTTTATACCTCTCATACTTGAGGACCTTTTTTTTTTTTTTTAAACAAAATGAAAGTGATTTTTACATAATTTATTATAGTGGCACATTATTTATTTAAGGGTAAATATAAAATAGTAAAGCCGTAAAACCTTAAAATACAGAAATTATGAAACAATTATATTATGTACCCTTTTATTTATTTAAAACAGATAATTTTAAAAGGCTCTTGGGCAAAACATCTTTACAGCATGCCTCTCTAAAACAGGATGTGGGTGCCATATATGGTTGATGAAATGTCATCTTGAGTCATTTGGATTGTTCAGCATAGAAATGAGACTGGAATATGTTTGGTGTATGTGTCGATGCTTATTGGCTACAAAGAAAAAGGATGTATGAGCATTTTTGTGACATTATTTGCATGTTCTCCCAGTGCATGGGTGGGTTCTCTCCAATATTTATGCTTTTTTCCCACAATCTAAAAACATGACTGTTTTAATTATTTTCTCTAAATCACTCTTAGGTATGAGTGTATGCATGGGTGGTTGCCTATCCTGTGTGTCTCAATATTTCCCTGTGGATTCTGTGCCTCTCCCATCCTTCTCCCAGACTCTGCAACTTTGATTTCCAAATTAAATGCAGTTTGTCATTGTATCTGATTTACAACAAAGTTGACTTAACTCAGCATGCGGTAGTTATACCCCATGTCCTGGATACAAGCTGTGTGGTGGCTCTAAAAAACAACTTCTGCTGCCGTCCACAACTTGTGAATCTCCCCCAATCTCTTGAATGTGGGTTCATAATCTTATCAAGGCTGGGGTTGTCTCTGTTGCTTGTACCCCTTTTTCTACCATATTTTTACCTTCGACCGAACATTCCATTAAAATGCACATTCACCAACAGCCAGCTCGTTCAGCTTTGACCCCTTGTTGCTTGCTCTACTTGTAAAGTACAGTTGTCAAATCAGTAGTCTTCCCCATGATTGTGTAGGTCACAAGAGGGCCATAACATTTCTGAATCAAAGAATTTTTTACTGACCTTTAGCTGTTTTCATTCTTTTTAAGAAACTGAACTTTGGGTTTTCAATTACCATAAAGACAAGTGGGTACAGTAGCCAGAAAAAGTACTCAAGCGTAGCATTACATCCATATATTTTTACTCAGGTCATTTATATATTAGCACAGTAGATGTTTTACTTCCAGTGACAATATCTCCTGTTTCCAGTATATTCACTTCAACTCCAAATGGCACAGCAGCCTCAGCAGATAGAAAATAAGAGAACAATTAAGCTTGAGTAAAACCAAGAAGCCTGACTATTTTAGCTTGTTATTTATTTAGAGAAGTAACTAGTGGTTACTTCACTAACTACAAATTGTACACACGTAAGAGGAGCATTACTTTAAAATGATATACTCAAGTAAAAAGTACAATGCCGTAAAACGACTTCAAGAAGTAAATGTAACGAGTTACTACCCACTTCGGTCTGTAAGCCATAGTAATCTAAATAGAGATAAATGAAAAACTGAATTAATTCACTGTGTGTAATGAATCTAAATGAGTTCCACTATTTAGTTAAATTACTATAATAAACATTTTGATGATATTCTAATTTATTGAGATTCACCAGTAAAGACTGTTGGGCATTATAGTTGTCTCCTTTTGGCAGCATCTAAAAACATTAAAAGAGCAACGGAAGCACAATTTTAATATCCAACCATGCCTTAGTGCAGATCCCGATGAGCATGTATGCCAGAACAAAGACCCGAAGGACAGAGTATCAGTTGTTTTTGGTTTAATAGAGATCTTTTTGTTTTGGTCATTTATAAAATAGTCATTAAAAACCTTTTCTTACATTTAGATATTTACATATGAACAAGTGGCTGTGCAAAATTTACAACACACTAACATGAGATCATATAATTTTCTCATATGTCAAATATTTATATACATGTAAAAGAAAACATTTTCTTAAGATGAAGTTGTCGGCCAAAAAACCATCTACAAAAAGTGTACTCAAGAACATAGATACCAAAATTTCAAACAGAGGAAAGCCAGAAGTAAAAACTGAAATTCGTATGTCCACCAAAAACAAAAAATAAAACCTGTCATGTGGTATGTTCATCTAAGGGACTTAAAAAAAGTTAAGTAACATATTTCTTTGTATTTAGGTAAAGTAATTCGTCATAAAGCCAACCTGACCTATTTTTTTTTATTTTAAATCACAAAATCCCACCTGGTTTTTCAACCAATTTAGATATTAATACCTTGTTTTAAAATGGTATAATAAAAAATAAAAATAAAGTGAGACGTGTTTGAGCAAAACAAGTACCGATCCTCATGCCCACATGACCTTTTGCCAAAAACAAATTGGATACAATTTAATCTCTCAGTATATAGAAAAATAATTGACAGACTTCAGTTCTCTAAAGAAATCTACAGAAAAGAAGTGCATTTGAAGTCTGTAGTAAATCTGCTGCAGTAAATATATATATCAACCACTGAACTCCCGCCAGATGGAAAACTTTTAAAGATCACCCAAGCGTCACATAAATAGAACAACACAAAGAAAAGCTAAATTTATCCCAATCCTAATTTTTCCAAAACCACTGGAAAACACTGCTGGACAGATAAACCAACACTATATGGTGGATATGGCTTTACTTGTTAAGAAGGCAACTGAACAGACGTCATTTCAACAATAAACTGAGCATGAGCCAAATGGAGTTACAGTGCCCTCTACATTTACTGGCATCCATGATAAAAATGTGCAAAAGGCAATAAAATGACTTCTGCTTTTATTGCAGTAACATAACCCCACAGTATTGTTTGAATCCAATCTTCAAATTGTGAACTTGAATTCACAAGGGGATAAAAATTATTTTATTATTGGCACCTCTGCTGTTAATCCTTTGTACAACTTTGTGTACAGACTATTCTCTGATCATTTTTCACAACATTTGAGCATACAGTAAGAGGGATCTTTGAGATTGTTCTCATGATCTCTCTGGATTATCCCCAGCTCTTTATTCTCCTCTATTATTCTCTGTTCTTTTCAGTTCCATAGATCCTCTATAAAGCTTAAAATTGGACATGAGAAACTTTTCTACGAAGCCATCCTTTGCTTTACACCAGAACCACCAAGAGTTTGTAGCCAAACAGCTTAATCTTCGTCTTTTCTGACCAAAGCACACAGTACTGTTAAAGTCCCAGTAGCAGAGATATAGAGATATAGACAAGTTTGTATGGAAATTTCCTTGACTTTATTTCCTGACTCATTAAGATCAACATAAATTGAATGGCTAGAATGGTACGTTCTCTGAATTTCCCTATTGTAAACAGTAGGTAAGACAAATGAGTCTCTGTCCGTTACATCGTATTTATACCACAGGGAAACAAAGTCATGGATCAGTAACTGAACCTTAGTGGACATGCTGACCAACTTTTTAAAAAATGAAAATATAAATAAAAATATTATTTGTGTTACATTTACTTTATTAGAATAGTTAGGGATGTCAATCAGTGTAATTATTTTTCTTAACTTTGTTTTTTTTCCCACTGACTAAATGTACTCAAACGAAATCATGGATTTTTCGGAGGTTTCTAATATGCAACCAAGCTACTGCAATAAAGATGTACTTAAAGCTTTTTACACATCTTAAGCATTGATGTTAATAAGTGTAAGCGTAACTGGTGTCATCGCCTGCTCATATAATTGCTGAACATACCACACAGAGGACCAGTGCTTGAGGAGGCTTTTAAAAGCTGACGTCTCTGTGTTTCCAATAATTCTCTTCCAGCAGATATGTCTCTTAGTGTAGCAGATAAAACAAAGGCCCATTAGGTCGGCTTCTTTAATGCCACTGGGTGTGACAAGTCATTTCAATCCAGCTGCTATTTAAGGAGACCTTTGTAGAGTAGCTGGGAGTGACTGATCTCTCTGTCATTCTCCAGACATGAGAGCAGGTCCCGGAGGTTAACTCTGGTGATGCGATGTCGCGTAAACTGTCTGGAGCCCGGTCCACTGGAGCCTCCAGACTGGGAGGGACCTGACCCTGAACCCTGCAGGGTGGAGTCAAAGAAATTATTTGACCATGCTGTAAACACAATGATTTTCGTCAAAAGGCTGTAAAATCCTTACCTCTGCACTTGCACCGCTTAAAGGTGAGTCTGTTTTCCGTTTTTTCCTCGGGCCGATTGCTGCCAGCGCTGTTAGGTTGGCTTCTCTCTGCCTTATCTGTGCCAACTCCAGCTGCTGCATCTGGAATAGACACAACAACATATGGATTAATCACCCTAATGATAATATGATAATAACAAAAAAAATTGTTGCATGGCCGCACTTTTCTGCATATAATTACCTCTTTGGCCTTCTGTTTAAGTCTGAGCTGCTCTGGGTCTTCTTGCCGTGACCTAGACTGCAGCAATGCAGAGGAGATTTTGAATATTTCAGGCTGGATCTGATCAGCTAATTAAATCCATTGTTTTATTCATTCACTCACTCATAGTTAGCATATCTGCTGGCTAGTAGCAGGAAGAAAAGTAGATTAATGATAAAGATCACACACTTGCCCTCCATATGCAATTATAACGGTGTGAGTCTACCTGTCAGGTATTCTGTGTCCTTGTTTAAATAACGATAGGTCACTCCAGGTCTTACATCCATTTCTTTCAACAGTATAAAATATATTAATATGCTAAACAGATCCATCTTTTAAATTTGTATTCACAAACAGGTCACTCCGAATATCCATCCATCCATCCATCCATCCATTTTCTATACCCGCTTCTTCCATACAGGGTCGTGGGGAAGTTGATGCCCATCTCCAGCAGGCTACGGTACACCCAGGACAGGTTGCCAGTCCATCGCATGGCAACGCACAGGACAAACAACCATGCACACACCCATTCACACCTAAGGGCAATTTAGAGAGACCAGTTAACCTAACAGTCATGTTTTTGGAGGAAGCCGGAGTACCCGGAAAGAACCCACGCATGCATGGGGAGAACATACAACTCCATGCACAAAGACCCCCGGCCGGGAGTCAAACTGAAGACCTTCTTGCTGCAAGGCTACAGTCCCACCGTGCAGCCCGCTTACTCTAAATATTTATTAATACATATCAGCAATGTTATGATATAAAAACTGTAACCCAGTTGCTTTATGGGGGACCAGATCCCTTTGCGTCTTGAATTTTAGAATTTAATAAAATCAAACACAGTAGGGAAAGATAGACTTTTTTTGCTATTTTGTAAAAAAATAAAAAGCTAATTATTTGTTTATACTTTATAGAATACTTAACTACAAATAAGACTCAACCGACATGCAACGCTTCCAGTGCAAGGGTACAAAATGTTAATGTTCACCATCAAGAAATCAAAGTTAACTGGGAAGAAATGAAAACGCATGGGTAAAAAAAAAAAAGGGTGTACATATATTGAGCTGAAGCTAGTACAAATTGTTACAAAATTGTTATTATTTTAACTATAGCCAGTTTTTTGTGCAATATTTTCTTAACTGGCTGATGTTGATGCTTTGTCAAACTATTTATCTTAACATACTGAATAAATTATTCATGTGGAATCCAGTCTTAGCAGCTTATTTTAGGCAAAACAAAATTTGTCAAAGAATTTCATTATTTAATTTTAGAAACACAAAATATTTTCAGTTTTACTTTATTTGTTGAATGGACTGAGATTTTAATCAGTTTTTCCCTAGCTGTCCCAGATTAGGTTATTGCTAGTACTTTCTGGTAATGAAGCATATCTAAATTAAAAATTCTACTTCAAATTTCAAATCTAGATTAAACTTACACAGAACAAGAACAGTTAATACTCTATAAAGAACATTATCAGACATTAGCTGAAGAAATTCGATCATTATTGAACAGCAGCTTAAAAAGGTTTGGTTATAACTTCATAACAACACTTATTTTTATTAATATTTTGGCCAAAAAGAGTCAATCAAAAGTGTGAGGTTTAAGGAAAAACGTCAAACTGCTCTTGAACTGACATAAAATCGTCTCTTTCTACCTTAGCAGCCTTCAGCAGGATCTCCCTCTCCTGGTCCTCCTTTCTTTGCTTCTCCATCTGATCAAGCTGCTCAAAGAATTTGAGCTGACCTCTCACGTCGCTGATCTGCTCACACCGCTCTTCCTCCTAAAGAAGAAGTAAGATGTTTGAGGGAAGGGCAAAAATAAAAAAAGTTATCAAAGCAGAATAAGCAACAGTTTGTGAAGAAAACTCTTGGGTTACGGAGTCCCGTCCTTGCCTTAAAATTTATATTCTTCTGTTGTGCCACTAGTGAAGCCTTTTCCAAGATGCTCTGCAGCCGTTGTTGTGTCGCGTGGGAAATGTAGCTGATCACATCTGTGCCTAACTCGCTGACACCAAACCTCTTACCTGAAACAGAAGCGAGTGTGGAATAAAGGAGAATGAATGAGAGTTGTCCTACAGTAAGAACCCAGTCGACCTTGTCACAAAAGTAAATCACTCACCGATCTGCAGAACAATCCGGGTGAGGGAGGAGATGGAGAGAAACGCCTCGTCTTTACAGGACCGGGTCACGATGCCGACAAGTTCAGAGCTGGTCGCCATGATGCGAGCGTTCTCTTCGGATAAGTTGACCCCTGCCATGGAAGCCACATCATTGATATCATCATCATCCCTGTTTAAAAGAAGAGACAAAAAGCAACATAGATGACATTTTTACATTTTTCAAACCAAAAAAAAAAGTTCTTGTAGAGTGCCTAGCAAAAGAATTCACACCTTGTGAACTTTTCTAGATGGTCACATTACAACCTCATCTTCAACTTTTTTTTTTTTCAGATTTTATCCAATAGAACAACACAGGGTAGTGCATTGTTATAAAGTGAAAGAAAAAAAGACAGTCGACTTTACTTTGATCCCCATAAATAAAATCCAGGACAACAATAAGATGAGAGTAGCAGAAAGGAAGCCATGGGTCCAGTGACTTTTACTCAAAGCAGACTTCGGTGCTTCGGTCCAAATCTGCTTTTAATTAATTTAGTTCATTAATCTAGCTTTTAAACAGCAGCAGCTCATTTTAGGAAAAAAGGATTCTTTAAAGAATTTCATTTTTTTTTATTTTAGAAAGCAAAAATATTTTCAATTTTACTTTATTTGCTGAGTGGACTGAGACTTTAATGTTTTTTTCCCCTAGCTGTCCCAAATTAAGTTACTTCTAGTACTTAACAAATGAAGCATATCGAAATTCAAAATTCTACTTTAAATTGTTAACTTGGATTAAACCTGCATAGAACAAGAACACTTAATACTCTATAAAGACAGAAATCAGACATTAGCTGGGGAAACTTAATACTTAGTAGCTTTAATTTTACCTTAGCAGCCTTCAGCAGGATCTGTCCCTCATGCTCCTCCTTTCTTTGCTTCTTCATCTGATCCAGCAGCTTATAATTAATTTAGTAAATTTGGCCAAATCCAGTAAGCTTTTTCAAAGAAAGAGTTAGCCAAGTCCTGTTCTTATAGATAAGAATTTTTATATTTTTTGCCCATCTAGCCCAAAAGAATTTGCAAACTGGATGCCTTTCTTTTAATAAGGAAAACGTTTTTATGTTTTAAACCTACAATGGTTTACGGATCCCTTTCCTACAGAAAAAATCTAACTACTTTATTTGTTTAATTAAAATATTGCATGCTGAGTTTATTGTGGAGCAGTTAAAAAAATTCAAAATTTATCTTTTGTGATTTTATTTTTTAAAACTTTTTTTTTTGGCTTGAGTACTTCTTAGCTGACATTTCCGGCCCACAAAATAATAATTTATTTATCAAAATAAGGCATAAAATCAGAGAGCACTGGTTATCTTATTGTATTGAGACATTATTTAACAAATACATAATTAAAAACTTCCTAAAGACTTTTGCGTCACTAACGTGCATGTATGCTTATTCTTGCTAAAACAGCAACTAGTCTTATGTTAGGACTTCATAATATATTGCAAATATATCGTCATGCCAATATCAGTGTGTGGATTATCAATATCGGGCTCAGGGACAATTTGGAGGGCAGTAATTGTTGGCTGATATTTTCCAAATGTTATGAACTTGCATTTGACATGCTAATGTAATGTCTAGCTAGTTGGACAGTCTCACATTGTTCAAAAGGCTAAAGGTCACAGAGTGATGGAACCACAGATGAGAAAGAGAGACGAAAACAAGCACATACTGTATTACAACATCATCGTGATATCTACCAGTTTTATCGCCATTGGAACATTTTGTAATATTATGCAGCCCTATCTAAAATGTAGCATTATGTCGGACAAACAATGTCCTGCGGCCCCACACTCCCCATTAATGGGTATAAAAGAGCAAGCAGTTACTGGTACTTCTCTATTAGTCTGAAATGCTTCAGCTTGATTGCTTTATTAAACTAATCATGCTGTAAACATCTTGAATGCTCTATAGGGACCATAGGTATTTCAAATGGTGAGGGGTTTTGTTTGTTAAATAAGTGTTATTTCCACAGTTTTGTTTGTTAGGAAGGGTTTTTTCTATCATAAGGACTCTAATTTGACTATTCAAAAATGTATGAGTCATGTTTTCTATTCTGTTAACTGTTTATCCTCAATTAGCAGAGGTAGGACCAAGTCATTATTTTCCAATTCACAAGCAAGTCTCAAGTCTTTCCACCTGTCTCGAGTCAAGTCTCAAGTAACGGCATGAAAGTCCCAAGTCGAGCCGAAGTTCTAAACATTTTTAACCACCAGAACAACCAGCAAGAGGAAGTAAACTCCAAAACCATCTGAAAATTTGTTGATGTTGCTTTTTATAGGAAATATTAACTGGAATAAGTCAAACATCCGGTAAATTTAGAGAATAACGAGCAAACTGATATATAATAACAAAAAAATATATATATAAATATTTCAACATTAGCCAACTGCAATAGTACAAGCCTGCTTTTAAAATATTATATGAGTTACATCAGATGTGCTGCTACCTGCCAGCTTAGATGCTTGTGGTTGAGGCTCAAAGCACTGAGACTTGCAGTCCACAAATAATAATCAGAGGAATTGAGGGAAACACTGTTAATGTTACCATGTAATATTCCCAGTAGATCTATTGTAAACTATTGCAACCATTTGAATTAAAAGACTATCGAAAAGTTAGCGCCCTTCACTACTAACCATCTGACCTAACGCCAATCTGCAATTATCAGTTTACATTAGAGTTAAAACCTGTGACTTTCCAGGCCCCATGATTAAATTAGCACAAATTTGTTGTTAGTTGTTAAGCTAACATTAAGCATATATTAGTTCCTTTATTTGCTTTGATTAATAAATAATAGTTTATTATTAATGATTAATATATAAATCATTTATCTTTTCATTTAAACAGAACAAAAGCATCTTAAAAAAATAGCATATGGAAAAAATAATGAGAAAGAAAAAAAATTGTTTTTAAAAATAAGTTTCTATCATAATAGTGTCATTAAGCATTGCAAGCATTGCATTTGTAACATTAAATAAATCTAAACAATAAATACAAAGCTCACATTTTCTTTGGGTGACTGACCTTATGGCATGAAGATGAGAGGGGGATATTAAAACCTATGTTTTTGCTTTGTTTTGTTTTATTGCTGTTTTTTTGTCAGAGAAAACTCCTCCATTATGACTTTAGGGAAGGCATCATGGTTGCTCTTTATCTTAGAGCATTTTGCGGTGGGTCCATCGCCCAACACAATGCCCACACATTTTTGGCATCTCTGGTATCCCGTACCTAATGTCGGTTCAGCTGCTAGCAGCACTTGCGACGCTATCTGCAGGGTTGCAATCGGTCCCTGCTTCTATCTAAATTTAAAACCTTACTGAAAGTGGCATAACATTATTGATGCCACATGGAGCTTTTTTTTCCAGTTTTATACAAACCTCTTTGAATGCGCTGGAAGAGAGCACAGCTCCACCCCAGTTTAGCTTCTTCGTTGTTATTGTAGGAACCAGAAAAACAGGTAAAAAAAAAAAAAAAAGCAGGTAAACAAACACAGTAGATGGAGCGTGCTTATTGCAGCACCAGGAGGAGGAAATATTGGCAAATGACGGGGTGACACAGCGGGCTGGATCACAAGCTTGGCATGGTTCCATCATTGCACGTCAGATGCTTTCCTTTGTAACACGCTTTCTGCTTGGTGAAAGATATCATGTCTTTTCAAGTCAAAGTGTTCAAGTCGAAGTGAAGTCATGAGTCATTGGTGTGAAAGCCTAAGTCAAGTCCAAACTCTTATGATATTCTCAAATCAAGTCTAAAATCATTAAATTTGTCACGACTTGAGTCCACACCTCTGCCAATTAATCTAGAATACCAGCATAGAGCATTTGGTTGATAACGTCCAGACCTACAATCTAAAATATAAAATTTTTGTACTCCCTGATAGGATCACAGACAATAAATAGAAAAACATAGCGGCAAGGTAAGAAAACTAATAAGAAAAAGGTATAGTTTATAAGCAGCTAATTTACCTTGAGAAACTTAAACATGTGCAGAGGTATAAAGGTAATGGAAACACATCAGGGACTTTAAAGGTAAAAAAACGTATTATCCTACAATGCAGATGCATAAATACCACATTTCTGAAATTAATTTGCAAGTAGCACAAACTTGAAAGTCCCCCCTCCTGCTTCCTTCAGCTTGTTCCTCTGAGCATCGATAAGGGACACCTGGTTGAGCGCCTTAACTCCTCTGGCCTCTGGAGCCAGATTCTGCTTCACCGTGAATCCTAAAATGTGTAGGTAGGGACAGAAGTTCACTTCTTGACATAGCTGACCAAAACAGGATTAATTACAGTAGCTTTTAAAACGGTTTGAATAAATACATTACAAAGTTTTCTTTGTATCCCACAATTACACAATGTGGCCACAAGGTGGCAGCAATCTCACTATATGAAATTACAATTTTAAACTTTGCAGCAAGATTTCTTTTTAAAGATTTGCTTAGCATACGAGTCTTTTATAAACATCAATGTACAAGATTTATGCTACAGTTCTGCCTTGATAGCAACTAAAAAGGGTAATATAATAACGCAATCCTATATAAACACAACAAACATTTCCAGTGTAAAAATCTGCTGAACTCACACCTGGTGGAAGATGTCTGACCATCTGTGGTTGACCCACAATGATCCGGCTGGGAGCTGCTCCTCTGATCGTTACCAAAGGAGACTGAGCCAGTGTCACCTGTGGCCTCACTGCGCTCAACTGCTGCTGCTGCTGGGGCACAACCCGCACACACAACAAAAAATTCAGTAAACGCACATACGTGTAAACAAGCAAACTATAACATCCAAAGTTCACAGAAGCAGCTTAATTACCACTCCGGGTTTACTGTTGGCTTTCTGGGAGAGGGTGATGACTGTGGCTGTGGTCCTGGCAGTGCCTGCGGGTGCAGTGGCTGCAGTAGGGAGAGGAGGACGCAGCACCACAGCGCTAAGGGCTGCGGAGGGTGTTGCAGCTGGCTGAGCGCTTGGCTGGGGCAGCAGACTTTGATGGATAAAGGCCTCTGAGTCTGGGGTCATTTGGCGCAATGCTGGAAGACTTCTCTACAGAGAGAACAGAGTGCAAATATTTAGTCACATAAAGGCAATAGTTTGGTATGGTATGGAATAATGGCGGCTCGGTAAAATTCACCACAGCTAAATATTAAACTGGAAAAATAAAAAATATAAAGCTAACATTAGTGCTTTACAGACAGTCTCTCTGTCTAAACCATGTTAATGGCACTGGTAGAAATATTAAGAAAACAAGCCTTAGCATGCTATTAAAATCTGACTCCTGTTCCAGACAACCCTTATCATAACTAAGACATTAATCTATACAATTCTCACATTTCAAGTAGATTTTTTTTTAAAGCTAAACATCAGAATAAGGTACTTTGTTATTCAGTAATTCTAATAGAGGTCATCTGCAAGTGCCCTGCAGAATCCACGGTGTGTTTATGTAGCAACAACAACCTAATGAGGAAATTGTTTCTGTGTTCTCAATACTTTAGTTCTTACGCTGCTTTTTTGCACTTTTTAAGCTGACTTGCTCATTATTATTTGACCCATGTATAACATACATATACAAATATCAGATTTTATTTATAAACTGAAAGCTACTTACTATAGCTTGACATAATCTTTTTAATGTATAATATTAAGTGAATACACAACAATGGCTAATAATTTGGATAACAATGTAATATTCTGCTTGTTTATAATTAAAGGGAGAAGATCAAATGTTGAGGCCAACATTCAGATAAATCCAAACATTTTGCATAACTTTTTATTGATGTTTCATCTAAATGTTTATTTATATGTATGAAACTATAGTCTTAAATTGCCTGTGACACGCTTTTCCCACAAATACAGAAATTGAATGAAAACATCTTAATATTGAAGGAATTCGGCAGTAACTGACATGATATTAGGATTAAAAACGTGATAAAAGACAACTGCGATACAAAATAAGCATATTTCGATGTTGAATTTTGCATGTCCAAAGTCGCCCGGAAATTACGTCAAATGGGAAGTCTCATTGATTGTGTGAGCGTCAATGACAAACTGTTCAGGTAGAGGCGAAGTTGCATTAAAAACAGCATTAATATGGTGAAACGGTGCATTGCTGGTGGTGGCAGCAATACTACGACAGCAGCCATTAATCTGCACTACTTTCCTAAAGTGAATAGGATCAGAGCTGCCTGGATCAGAGCTGGAAAACTGACGGGAGACAGATGGGCTGGTCCCACCAAGCACAGCCAGTTGTGATCGGAGGACTTCTTGGCAACCTGCTTCGAACAAGAAGCCTCTAAATTGACAAGAGAAATGATGTCCGAGGTCAGGAAATCTGACAGACGAAGGAAAATGTTGAAGCAGAGTCTACAGCCACGCTGTTCAGAGCATCTGATGGGAAAAGATCACTAAAGAAAAGGTTGTTGCTGCTGTTGCTCAACTCAGCAGGTAAGAACGCTTCCTTGCTGCAGAAGTACATTTTGTTATTGGCAGTTATTGTTAATGATAAAAAAATCTGAAATTATCATTTTATTATTATTATTAATAATACTCCAAAATTATTATTAAATAAGATATTTAAATAAATGTGTCTCTAAAGTTTCTAATAACTCAGTGCTATATTTACTATAACCCTGGATTAACACTGTATTTGCGCCGGTC
Organism: Crenichthys baileyi; assembly: GCA_036173005.1. Lineage (NCBI taxonomy): Eukaryota > Metazoa > Chordata > Actinopteri > Cyprinodontiformes > Goodeidae > Crenichthys > Crenichthys baileyi. Next base: position 562,567 of record JAHHUM010002348.1, read on the forward strand.
CGGTCCGCTGTGAAGCCCGAAGGAGCTCCCAGAACCATACGCAGATCGCGCAATAAAAGCCAGCGATAAGTGCGGTTGCAAGTCCAAAACAACTAATTCTGTGGAAGTTAAACTGCTTCATTTTTAATATTATGCATCCAGATATTTTCATGGGTTTTGTTCTACAATGGGTGAGTACACTGAGTGCAGAGAAGCTATATTTGTTGCTTAATCTGGTAAATTTAATGCTTAACTGCTCTGATCCAGTTGATCTAATGTTAACAACTGTTAATACATACATGTGTAAATATAAATATATGTGTGTATTTATTAATAAAGTGAGATCTAGTCCGTCTTTAGTGAATTATTTTGAAAATCCGGAGGTTGTGCTTGTTCTGTTTCCTGGTGGTGCGGTATGATTCATGCAGAGTGACCTCGGGCCGTGCTCCAGCATCTGGTCGAATTAGATGGCCGTCCACACGTCGCAGCACTTGTGTTCTGCCATCTGATGACAGCTAACTTTCATCTCCTGACTCTGCTGCATCTCTCTGTGATAGAGAGTGAAATACACTACAGGTCAAACATTTTAGATACACTTTATCACTTTACGGATCTCTCTATTTTCATGACTATTTAAATTGTAAGATTCTCACCAAAGGCATCAAACCTTGGAATGAACACACATGGAAATATATAGTAAACAAAAAGTGTGAAACAACTACACATTTTTATATTTTAGATTCTTCAAAATAGCCACCCTTTGCTTTGATTTCTGCTTTGATCTCTTGGCATCCTCTCCATGAGCTTCATGAGGAGGTCACCTGAAATAGTTTCCCAAAGAGTCTTGAAAGAACTTCCCAGAGGTTCATTGAGAGACGGCCAAAGGTTAATATTTCACTCATCACAGCCAATGGTGGCTACTTTAAGGAATCTAAAATATAACATTTTTAAAGTTCTTTTACAATTTTTTGTTTGCTACATAATTACATATGTGTTCATTCACAGTTTTGATGCAGTCAGTGAAAATCTACGTACAATGTGAATGGTCATAAACATAAAGAAAACCATAAAATAGAAAACTTTTGACTGGTAGTGTATATCCAAAGAAATATCAGATTCTTCGCTGGAGTCTGTGTTTCTGCCATTGTAGCAGCAGTCAGTTTACGTGCGGGGGTTCCCCTATGACATCATAAAAGAGCGCACCAAAATTGCAAAGGACTAGTCCGGAAATGCCTTGGGTCTGCAGAGTGTGTCTGGCTTCCTCCTCTGCCAGCAGAGCCAACTCACCACCAGATGTTGATCGGTAGACATTTTTATTGCACTCCTAATTATCACAAATAAAATCCTTATAAGATATTTATTTGATTGTAATGTGAACAGTTGTGGACAAGCTCACAGGGTATGAATACTTTTGCAAGGCAATGTAGCTTAAATGAACGGCCATGTATTGCTTGCTCACTGCGGGATAACTTTTCAAAAACACAGCCTTATTAGGCAATACAGCAGAGATTTCTCCATAAAACTACCACTGTTTTCAGCAACTCACCTTAAGGAAAGGTACAAGGTATGGCTGAGGGGAAGAGTTAAGCTCCTTGTACAACCTGCTGGTGAAATCCTCAGGCTCTATCTTTCCTTCCTATTACAATAAAGAAAAAAGATGGTTAAGATTTGTGTGGTAAACAGATAGTAGAAGTGAGACAGATGCCAGATCAACAAACTGTGTCGGAGAAAAGTACCAGCAGTTTCTTAACAAGCTCCTTGACACTGGCAGTAGTCTCAGATGACTGTTTTCCATTGGATGCCAACTTGATCAGTGTAGACAGAAAGTTTCTACACTTTTTTACATTCTCCAGTGTTTCCTATAAAGACAAATTTCGAAAATAAAATCATTTAGACTTTGACAGAATAGACAAACAAAACCAATTTTTCCACTTCTCTCTTACAGCTGTGATGGCTGTGGGAGTGGCAGGCACCCCAGTGGCCCCGAGGGTCCCCACCTTCTGAGTTACTGCTGCCGTTGCCTGGACTGTGGTCGACGTGCCGAGAGCTTGTCCCGTGGCAATGGCATTTCCTCCGAGTATAATGGTATTCTGCACAAGTGAGAGAATGTGCACATGATACAGGTTTACTTGTAGAGGACATAAAACAATCAGACATAAATCTTCATCAGACCTTTCAGGGCCAGTATCTAAGAAATAACCCCAAAATTAGTTATTCATTAAACTTATAACCAGAAAGCACAGAAATCACAACCTCAATATAAATTATCCAATAGACACCACTAACACTTAGGTTCTGAGTCCAATACAGTTGATACAATATATTTTTTTATTTTTTTATTAGGTTTAATTCCATAAACAAACTGGTAATGGGCAGTTATATGTGTAAAAGCAGCATATAATGGAATGAAAGTCTAATTCTTCCTTTTGATCATCTTAGTGCATTATTATGTTTAATATGTGCAAAACATTTAAACTGTCAACTCTTCTGCACTGAAGTCCAAGCCCCCATCCTGCTCCATACCCCTCCTCCCCTGATGGGCCCCACCGTTGCTCTTCAACCAATCACTGCTCTAAATAATGTAGCACCTAAACAAATGAAAGCAACCATCACAGTTAAAGACACTATTTTTTCTAAATAAAAACTACACAAAAACAGATTACAATATAGTTATTTCTCTGATTAAGTTTCTTATTTTTATTAATATTTTAAATGATTCAAGGTGACCAAAAAACTTGAACAACAGTTAATAACCTTGTTTTTTAGGCTTGAAAATGAAGAGAGAAAAAAGGGCTTAATAGAAATGTACCAAGCTTTGTGATTGCAGAGGACCTCTATTAATTTTCTCATTCTAGGAAACTGCTATTTTCAGCAAATGGACAATAAAAGGACGAACATCTGTTTTTTTCCACGAGGACTGGATATGGAGGGGATGAATTTAATGTAATACAACAGCTAAAGAAACAAAAACAAACACAACTGGTGACTAATTCCATTAATGTCCTGGATGAGCATAATTTTCTGCTTCTTGAGGGATTATTGAATTGACTGCATGGCCTACTGGAACAAAACACACACACACACACACAAGATCACATTTATGTAACATCTTCAGACTCAGTGGAACATTTTCTATTGTCAGCTGCCCTGAAAAGATTAGATATTTTTAGAAGTGTAAAAAGATGTTTATGAATGGTATATTGTTGTGTTTTTGTTACCGTTAGTCTGTCTGCAAAATATCTCAAAAAGTTAGGAATGGATTTCGATGACATTTTTGGACAATGTATGTATTAGGACAAGGAACAGATGAGTAGATTTTGGTGATGATGCGGAGCACTGTCTGGATTCAGGATTTTTTTGAAGGATTCTTTATCATTACCAGACGATGGTGCGACAACTTTGAAAGGCCACATGGTTCCTCACCCTGTCAGCAGCTGACATGCAGTGGACATGGCAGAGTTCAGCGCTCAAATTATTGTTAGAACAAGGTCAACTTGACACCTTGTAATGGTAACTACTACAGCAATTAAATATCCCAGAAAGCAGTCTGATTGGGGTACCTGCAGAACAGGGGGCCTTTGCAGTGTGGTTGTGGATGTGACTGTGGTTTGAACAGGGGAACCTTGTTTGATGATGCTGGTCGGGGTTACTGAGCGAGCCAACAGAGGAGCCCCTGGAGTCTGCAGATCAAAAGGAAGAGAGATGCTTCCATTAGTTGACAGAAAACATAACAGAACAAATAGTGATGCACTAAAACTATTAACTTTCCCTGTGTTATAAAATACATTAGTTAAAGTTTTTAAAACCAAAATATGTTTTATTTCTAAATTTAAAAAGTGCATTTGCACCCGGCTTGCAGAAACTTCAAAAAAAAGGTTGGATGCTGTTTCAAAACCCAGTTTTTATTTTAAAATAAAAATCAATTTCACACATTGACACTTTTTAAATTTATCCTAACTAACAAATTACACACAAAACTCTGAAATATTTATCATTGCAGCTGTGTAATATAATTGTTGCCTTTACAGATGTGCATGTTCTGTTCTTTACAAGAATGCACACAAACAATCTCATCTGCTGACTTTTGTGCCGACCACTGAAAACTGATAAGCTGGATCTCTGTTTTTTTTGGCCAAATGGCACAATGTCCACATTTTCTGGAGAAAAGGGTAACCTTTTCATCATAAAATCACAATAATTTCTACTTCACAGTAGTCCATTCTGAATAAGTTACACCTTAGAGAAGAGGTGGGCCTTCCTAAAACTTTTTATATGCCTGTAATATTGTTTTAAGTTTTGTGTCATTCAAGCACTGACGGTTGCCTTAAGCTTGAAAAAGGCTACATAGATAAAGTTGATTGACTGATTAGAAGCACCTTTTCCTGTATTTTCTGTAGGTTCAGCAAATAGACTTTGACTGATGACAATAGCTTAAAAAGGATGTTTCTAAGTCCAGGGAGAAGAAACAATGTTTCAACTGAAGGATCATCTAAAAGCCTGACGATCACAATCACAGGTTTCAGACTTAACCCTAGTGTTCAGATAGTAATTTGGGTGTTTTAGAATGCTTTATTTCTATATGTGCTACTAATGTACCTACAACAATCCACTAAGCATGTGTTCACATTATGCATTACATTGCTTTATGCATTACATAGTCAAAATCAACTGCAAAATTAAACAATATTTCTAAAAACACAATGAAAATTCATAGTTTCAACATATAATAGGTCGTATACGTCCAATTTAACTTGTGTTTAGATATGTTTCATAGTCATTGCAATGCATTTTAGGTTTAAAAATTAAAAAATTATGCCATTAAACCTTTTTTTAACTGATTAAAGCAAAATGTTTCACATTGCCAGTGAGTCATGTTTCATTACTCAATACTCATTTGTTTTCATTATAACAACTAAATGCACAAACTTTTATTCATCCAAAGTGACTGCTGTTTTTCAGTTTGTAAACCACACGCTTCTCTGGTAAGAAACCAATAGAGATTTTTGTCCAGTCAGTCATTTTCTACTGCTAATTCCATAGTGGGGGAAGCTGGTGGCTATCTCCAGCAGTCTATGGGCGGAAGACGGGGTAAACCCTGGACAGGTCGCCAATCCATCGCAGGGCAACACACAAACAACCATGCACACACTCATTCACACACCTAAGGAGAATTTAGAGAAACCAATTAACCTAACAGGCATGACTTTGGACTGTGGAAGGAAGCCGGAGTACCCGGTGAGAACCCACGCATGCACGGGGAGACCATGCAAACTCCATGCAGAAAGACCCCGGGCCGGGAATTGAACCCAGGACCTTCTTGCAACAGTGCTATCAACTGCGTCACCGTACAGCCCAGATGTCCACTTAAGGTAATATCTATCCTTACAAATCCATCAGTGTAAGAATTTACACAGAAAAAAATATTTTTAAGCTTGGCGAAATCTTAAAAAAGATTTTCAGATTAGTTCATTTATAATAATAATAACAACAAAAAGAATCAAGAGTATTAATTGTTTCAGTCAAATCTGGTTGTTACTGAAGAAAATAACTAGGCTATTATCTTTTTCAACTGTGATCAAGAACGGTACATTTCATTTGTGTACCTCTGCAATACACATGTTCCAAATGTGTGAGTGCCCATGCTTCTAGCAGACATTTACCTGAGGAGACGTGACCTGGACAGGTGTGGTACTGGTGGGGGCTACAGCTCGTGGCGTTATTGCACTTTGTGACTGTGCCTGAGCCTGCATCTGAGCCAAGGCTTGCTGGTGAATCATCAGTAGCTGCCCACTCTCACTGCGAACCAACACCATGCCTGCAAGGTTAGGAAATCAAAGTCAATGAGCCAATCCTAAAGCTTTCTAACATATTTATCAATTGTGACCTGAGGGTAAAAAAAACGGAAAACCTCTACCCGATAAGGGATGGAAGCGGATGGTGAATGAGTTAAATGTGAAAGTTGTTAGTGAGGGAAGAAGACTCAAGGTAGCTAATTTCAGTATCAGTGTGGAGTTTAAGAATAAAGTCAGAGTAAGCACACAACCTAACCTGTAAGAGGTTACTCAAAAGGAATCTGCATTTTCTATGGAGGCATGCCAGCCTTTTAATGAGGCTTCTGCAATAGAACCAGGCTTTAGTGGGTGAAATAAATTGGAATTAAACTTAAAGGACTGGTAGATCAGAACTTAAAAAAAATAAAAAATAAAAAATAAAACAAAAAAGACATTAAAATTGGGTACAAATCTCTGATTGGCGCATCTTTAACTGATCTTTAGCTGTTGCACATTACTAAAAAATAAGATACTTGTGAGATATACAATAAACAGCTGACAGGGAACAGAAAGTAACTGTCTCTGGGAGGCGAAGATATAATAATCAATAGTCTGTAGTTAAGTGTTGCTTTGACAGTTAGAACTTTGACCACCTCTGTTCTGTTTGTTCCCTGAGTGAGAATCAATTGCAATTTCATCTTTGCTTACTACAAAATATCACAAGCTTTTCCTCATCCATGCAGGAAATTAAACCCCATCGGTTGAATATTAAACAAATAGCTCTCAGACATCTTACCTGGGGGGAGTCGGATGTTTTGGACGCCTGTGGCGTTTTGATGAGGCTGAGTGAGCCGAGGAGCCAACACTTGTGGAGCAATGGTCCGTATTCCCCCAGGCGGGTTGGCACCGACTGTTGACGATAATGAAGTCCTCAGGTTTTGCAGGACAGTCGGACTCCTCATGGTCGCAGTCGTACTCGTCAAAACACCTGAAGCCAGGACCTGAGCACCAGTTTGCGTTATAGTTTTAGTGGGTTCGGTTTTGCAGGAAACACTACCGCTCTCTGATGAGACAGTGTTTGGTCCGTCTGCGCTTTGAGTCTCGTTAGCAGAAATTTGCATAGGTGGCCTCACAAGCGCCACTGTGTGAACAGTTTTCACAGAAGGCTGAGACGAATTCCCAGATGAGGTCGAAGTATTTTGTGCACTCAGAGAAGTTTGAATAATAAAACTATGGGATGCAGAAGCGGGTCCGTTGACAACAGCTTTCTGTGAACTGTCTGACTGTCCGCTTCCAGGGATGTGACAGTTCATCACCGCGCCGCTTTCACCCAAAGCTGGAGCATCAGTCGCTTGTTGTTTGTCTACTCCAGCCGTTGCACCTGATGCTCCAGTAACTGCTCCGCTCTTTGTCAGGTAACCGGAGTGGCTCTGCGCGGCTGTCGTCCTCGGTTCAGCCCCCGGTGTGATCCCAGCTGTCCCATCCATGCTCTAACCGTGGGACCTCCGAACAGTTACTGACACCTCCTGCAACTCCTGCCGCGGAAACATATGGCAACAAGGGAAGTGTCGAGCAACTGCCCAGTTCGCATTAGTTTTAGGACAGTGACAAGTCAAGTGAAGTTGGCCGCAGTTAAGTTGAACAACCTGAATAAAACTGGCTACTGTCGACTAATCGGGGAGCGCAGAAATCTTACCTGCTTTATACTGTCAAAATCCCATTTCCCTGCCCTGAACGTTAAAACTACCGACTACAGTTAAGCCGCAGACGTGATTTGTTGCAAAGTGATTCCCAGACGTTGAGTTAGCGCCAATTGCTCCTGTTAGCAAGTTCTCCAGAGCTCTTATTGCCTCGCGTACTACTTTTTTGTCCACCTCTCTGTTGAAGAAAACATCAACCAGTAAATCGGAGCCCGCCGCCATCTTTGCCTGCCAACGCTACCTCTTAAAACGCATGCGCCGATTGGATACCCCCCTCCCATGACGTTGCCTCGGTAGGCGTTGTGATTGGTTCGTTGAAGAAGATAAATAACAAAGCAAAACATTTGTATAAAACAGTCAGTTTCACTTGGGAGAGGACTACATTATGAGAAAAGGTTGCTAAATTAGCACCTCTATTTCCGCCGATTTACGCACAATGTGGCAGCTGTTTAAATAAATGTTGACCACGTGTGTCTCAAAATGGCTGCAGGAAAGAAAACCAACAATTTAAATAGAAGTCAATTTAGTAATACTGGTTATTATTACCTTAAAGTGTTTTGTTGTTAATTTTTTTCATGGCTCGAGACCTCAACCATTTTACTGCATTTTCTTTCCTCTCTCTTTTTCTTCCCTCTGATAAAACTTGTTGAAGAAGCGACATGAGTAAATATGAATGTACTCCTTTAGCAATGTGTCTTTGCCTTCTTCATCGCCAGGAGTCTCACCGTTTTAGAAAACATGTTCATTGTTATCTTTTCACTTTTTCTCACCAGTTAAAACTGGTACTAGGTTATACAGAATACCACACTATGCACACTAGCATTTATTGCAAACAACTGAATGAAAAAAGTTTGGCTTTTTCATTATTTCCTTTCATTAAATGCATGTATCTGCACCTCAACATTTTAATATAAATCAACCTCCTTATTAATAAGCTCTTCTTATTGCAAAACAAATAGACACCAATACTTCGGGGTATCAAAGCAATTTTGGGGGTGCAAGTAGGGTTATTTTGTAAGTAGGCTACTAGGTGACTGGATAAACAAGGCAGACAGTTATGTGAATGCTTCTGGTCGCTGATTGCAAACATTATGTAGAGAAACTATAAGCAAAGGGACCAAAGATTGCCAAAGTCCCAAGCAACAGGGCCGAGGTTTCATATCTGGACATTTAGAACAACTTCTCTGAATTTACAGGTAATCTAATGTAACCTAATATTCTGATACTGCTCTTTCCAAAAAGAGCAAAAAGAGAAGTCACTTTTACTTGTTGTAGATTAAGCACCACATGACTGTGGCTTGAATAAGTATTAAGAGATACTCTAGAAATTCAATTATGTTTATACAGCCATATTCAATAAATTAGAATATACCTTCAAGCTTGTTTGTCTGATTAGAAGTACATTTTGAAAAAAACCTTTAAGCAGGTAAACATGCTTTTCATTAACCCCACAATGAAGGCTTTTAAACACCAATTTGTGTGTAATTAATCTATATAATGTGTTTCACTTAATGAAAAGAGTTACTGAAATAAGTGAACCTTTGTATAAAACTCAAATTTACTGAATGGGTCTGTTTTTTCCTTGATAGCTTTCTCATCTTGCTATGGCTTTTTATCCACCTTAATGGCAGGCAGAAATAAAAAACTTCCTGTCCTATGACTTCTAAGTTCTTCTAAATAATGTTGCCAATTTGGAATCAAGCAACATGATATTTACTTTGTCACGATATCCGATAACCGTAAACTAAAATATAAATCAGTTTGTTTATTTTATGCTTTTATTGCTTCAAACATTCCACACGTTAAATTGACATATTTAAATAGTTGTTTTTCTTTCCCCCAAAAGGCAGCTTGAACATTGCGCAAGGGTCATTAGTACCCAGATGCACTGAATCTATCTATCACAACTGAACTCTTGCTATCCATTTTAAAAAATGACGCCACACACTCCTCACTGCGGCCAGTTCTACCCAGGTCATCCCCCTGCTGACTGGAAAGGAATGCACCTGCTGGAGTAGTTCAATGATTGACATGGTATAGACAGGTGAGTTAAACGTCAATCAGTGGGTGTGGTCCCAGTACACCTGGAAATGCTTATAAATTGTTTCAGCACAGTTTTCAGCAGTGTGGTGTGTTGTAAGTCAGTAAAACAATTCAGAGCATCTATCATACATATTATGCAGCCATGGCCTCTTCAAAGCCATACATTGGTTGTAGAATAGGGTTGCTTTCAAAGGCCCAAAATCGTTATGAGGGGATTTTGTACACAATTGATAAAAATAACTCCACAGTTGTACTGGCAAAAGGTGAGTCTAATTTATTTTGTGGCAAGAGATGTCAATAATATTACTAAAAGGCTGTATTAGATTAAAAAGGAAAAAAACATTTTCTTTGTGTACAGTAAAGTGTTTTGGAACTGAGGGACGTCCTACTGACAGACCAACGCCACCCAAAGATGATGTATATGAGTATATAACTTTCCGTGGAAGTGACATCAAGGATATCACACTATGTGAATCTGCAAGGTCTCACCATGGTCTCCCTCCAGATCCAGCAATCATACAAGTACAGGAGGAAAATGTGCATTATTCAAGCCCCTGTCAAGATTGTGTGAACATTTGTTTTAACATTTTTTTTTTTTTCAGTCATCCAGTTCAAGCTCAGGCATCTACTCAGGTCTTGGACCGTTTAGCCCCGTAAGGATGCCTGCCTATAATCAACTCGCTGCCAGCTCCCTTCTTAACCAGCAGTATGCTGCTGCTCTTGGCTTGGGCAAGTATTCCTGCCCAGTTTTATGTGAACTAAACCAACCATAAACCCAAACTTTTGCTGTTCAGAGCGTTGACTTGGCTTCCTTTTTATGGTCCTGCAGGACCTCTACTTTCAGATTTGCATATTAGACGAGGCCCCATGGTAGAGAAGGCTGTTCAAACCATCCAAGTAGAAAGACCCAGGCAGAAGAGGGGTTTGAATGCTTCCCAGGATAGACAGTGGACCAGGAGGAGGCCCCGGAGGACCAGGAGGGAGAATTCCCAGCCTCGAAGGGAGCCTGGGGCCACCAGTAAGCCTCCTGTGGTACTTAATCTACATGAAAACCAGTAGCCTGAATTTCTATACTATGACTTCAGTCATGTGATTTACTGAAGTGAGGATGTGTGTGTGTGTGTGTGTGGGGTTTTTGTTTGTTTTTTTTAAGGGATTTTAGGCTCTGGTGTGAGCTCTAATCGACAGGATGTGCAGCATCCGACCACTGACCGTCCACCACCCAGAAGAAGGCAAGGTAACAAAGTCAAGATCTTAAAATTAAGCTCTGTTTTTAGGAGTTTTAAAATGCTTTTTTTTTTATCTCAGCACCTCGAAAGCATCGCGTCAGTGGTAGAGGGCAGCTAATGGTGGCTAACGTTCCATCTCCTATCCTCAAGTTTGACACAGACTTTGACTTTGATTCATCCAACGCACAGTTCATCAAAGAAGAGCTTGAGAGGGAGGTGCAGGAAAGAAGGAACACAAAAGGTGTGTTTTCATTAGGAATGACATGGTGGCAGGAAAGCAACAATAACAATTAACAATTTAGTCATTCAGCAATTATCAAGGCCCACTTCTTAAGAGATGCATGTTTTTGGACTTCTGCAAGAACGTTCGTTAGTTGTGGTGGTACTACATACAACTAGGGCATATAAATTAAAGAGCTGTCAAGTGATGATTGAAAAGCATCTTTCTGCACAAAAACTAGTGTCAAAGCAGGCACTAGTAAATTATGTTAATCCTCCTGAGGCATTTTGTTGTCGTCAGTAAATTCGTCTGTTGTTTGATGCAGATGAAGATATCGAGAAGGCAAAAGAGAGGATTGCAGAGTACGAGGATTTTGGCCAGAAGTGCTACTACGACAAGGCAAAGTCTTTTTTTGACAATGTCTCCTCTGATAACGGGCTTAGGTAGATTTTTCTCTTGAGGAAAAATAAATAAAAATCCCTCTTTTTTTTTTTTTAATGTGGATTGGAGGTTTAAACTAACCCCCCCCCCCCTTGTTGCAACAGATTAACATGGGCAGAGGAACGGAAGCGCAATCTGGAGACTTTTGGAGTGACTGGCCGGTTCTTGAGAGGCCAAAGCTTTAGAGGCCGATTTACCGGACGCCGAGGGCGAGGAGCTGCTCAGATTCTTCCTTCAGACAGGATCCAGAGAGGGCTGGTGTGAAGAATGGGGGGGACCTACCCTGGAATATTTTGTTGAGATGAACAGAAGCCTGTTGGCCTAGAAGCTGATCTTTTTATTTTATTTTTATTTTTTTCCTTAAATTTCTTTCTCCTTTTGGCATTTTTAATTTTGAAAATGAACAGAATTTCTTTTTTCCTTTGATGCAGACAATGAACTAATTTTATTTTTTCTTGTTCCTGATGTTTTGAGGCTTATCCAATTTAACTGATTTTGCCCGTTCTTGAAATTTCAATTTGAGCACTCATTTAGTTTGCAAAAAATGTAAATATAAACACAAAATGAACTAAATCTGTACTAAAAATTGTATGTTGCCTTATTTCTGAAATTGACAAACTAGATTAACTCTTCCTAGTGAGCCTGTCTGTACTACAGTACATCTCATTGTCAATCAATGGTTTGGGCTCATCAGATATCTGGTTTAACCTCCTGAGACCCAGGAAAAAAGTTTTGTATTTTTGAATTTTATTTATTTATTTTTTTTGCTTATATAAGCAAAGTGTTGGTGTGGTAAAGAACACATTGCAAATATATATCTATATAGATACATAAAAAAAAATATTTTAATAACATTTTACAACATCTGCACTGTGGGGCACAACAGGACTTCGTTGATTTCGAGCATTGGAAGTTAACCAAATAAAGCCAGCTATGGAATGCTCCACTGAAATCTAAGAAAATATGTTAAGTTGCACAAAACGGCATCCAACAGCTTTATTGAACACTCCAAAATGATAATGCAATATTGGGTGTGGGTGTCCTCAAATTTCCTCACTAATTCAGTCTGTCCTGTCTTCCACCATCTCAGTGTGATTTTGGCTCATCAACAAAACGGGACACGTCAAGACTGCAACAATCAATCGGGTAGTCTACAGAGAGGATCTTCAGGGCTGACCTTCCCTCCGTCCAGGACTTATACAGGTCGTGCATCATGGAAAAAGCTGCTAAAATCTCTGTAGACCCAACAGACCCTGCAAACAAACTTTTACCATAAAGTCTGCGCTACTGAGCACTATCTGCAAAAACCAGTTGCCACAGAGACAGTTTCTTTCCCCAGGCTGTTGCTCTGATGAACACTTGTCATATTCCCAGAATCAACACTAGGCATACATGGACTGATTTCACATTGTCTTACCTTAAAAAAAAAAAAATTCACTGAGGGGAAAGTGTACTGAAATCAAATTCCTTTTTGCTGTGTGCGCAAACTTGGTAATAAAGCTGATTCTGATTCTTCTTCTGGGTCTATGTCTGAGTCTTCCTCAAAAATTATATTGAGAATCCTCTCATACTCTGTCATAGAGCTGCTACTAAATTAAAATGAAACAAACATGAAGTCCTGATGTGCAATACCATAAACATGAATAAATTAGCCATTTTGCCCATGAAAATAAATAAGTTGAGGCCCTGGAAACTCACTCAAAATATTCCTTAGATGTTTACTCACTAAAACAAAGTATAACACTGAAAAACATTTCAGATATGAAAATCATCCTCACCTTTCCTTGTTCCATAAAATGTGCCCATCAAGATGGCAGCCATTTTCAAGAGACAGAAAAAGGCTACTTGGCATGGCCACACCCCCACACATGATATATCATTGGAAAGCTATGGTTGTCCTCTTTAATATGAGGAATTAAGAAACAACTGTGTACCACAGTGTACAAAAATGAATTGCTGAGTCTCAGGAGGATATAGATGCATCTCAAATTAGAAATTTTGCAGAGAAGGGTCATTTTATTGGTTTTCTCCCAGTCATTTATACATTTGAAGCACATGACACATGCACTCAAGTGCATTGGGTAACTTGGCTGAAAGGGATTAGGCTGAAGTACAAACTTATGCTGCCTAACCCCAAATACAATTCAAAGATGGCACAGAAAGACACCAATTTCACTTAATTCTGAAATACCGTTCAATAAACATAAAAGAAGCAAAAATAACAGTATTTCATTATCTTCCCCCTCCCTTTTCCTTTGTTTCTAGATAATTTAATGAAGTTTTCTGTAACTGTCAATGTTGGATTTGTATTTTTTTTTTAAATGTATTGTTTTAGAACACTCCAAGTTGATCATCTAGCCAATTCAATACATTAACCCTTCTGGATATACACCTGATTTTTCAGCTTGTCCTCACCTTGGTTATGGAAAACACCAGTACCTCTGAGATTATAACTGGATTTTCGAGTCTGGAATGTTGGTACATCACAACTGTTTAGGTCAACAAGATCATGTAATCTTAAGGTATTCTGCATTGACCACTCTGATAGTTTTCTTATGTAATTGGAAAATAGGTTGAAGGTTTGTTTTACAAATTTTCCCCCCATTTTTCCACAAAATTAAGGTATGGAAGGACGAGAGAATTATATAAAATATAGAGTGCATTTTGATTTAGAGGTGTTGACTTCACCTAATATGGCAATAGGTTTGGATATTTTAGTTTTTAAAGTATGTATATACAATTACCAGTTGAGCTTATCGTCAATATTGATTCCTAAAAATTTTGTAAACACCCTTTCAATTACCACCTCACCAAGTTTGAGTTGACAGTGTTTTACTTCTCGCTTACCAAAGATAATGTATTGATTTTTCCAAATTTAGTGATAATTTCTTGACATCAAACCATTTTTTAGCATTTCAAGTTCAGTTCCCACTGTATCCAGAAGCAACTTGAGATCTTGTCAAGAACAATACAGACTGGTGTTCTCAGCAAACAGAATACAATGCAAATTTTTTACAGCATCACATATATTATTTATATACATAATATACACTGTAAAAAGAGAGATGCCCAATAAGTGATCATAACTTTGTTTCTATTATCTGCTTCCACTAAAATAAAAAAATTTTATACAATTTCAACTTTTTTTCATTAGCTTTTGGTTTTAAAAACTCAAAAGTTTTGGGGAAAGTTGAATTAAAATAAAATTTTTGTGTGTCAAAATAACTCACCAATATGAGTTTAAAAAATAGTGACCGGTCAAACTGGATCCCCCCAAAAAATCATGATCACTGGTTTGGTGGCAAAATTACTCCCGGGTACAAAGTAGTGCTGAAAAATTGGTCTTAATTTAAATAAACGGTTTGATAATTATGATGTAATTTATATAACATTTGAGGACGTGCCCCCAACATGTTTTTTTGGGCCCTTTTAAATTTTTAAAAATAGCAACATTATTTTTTAACCACGGGGCCGGTGAAAAAGAGAAGCGGGGAGGAATACTTTTGCGTCAGGAGCATTTGCAAGCTGAAATGGGGTCAAGGAGCAGTTCGACTGAGGAGTAGATGATGCAGTAAGGGAAGTTTTTACCTTTTTTTCGAATTTTAGTCCAACCTAGGTTTTGTAAATTTGGGATTAAGAAATGAATTTCTTTACATGTGACATTGAATATGTGACACAAAATACTTATACTTACAAAAATTAGCTAGTGCCAGAAAATTTAAAAATGAGGTGACCTAGCTTAAAGACTAAAGTCTTACAGAAGAGCATTTACTTGGGGGGGAAAACAGATTCTGAAGGGACTTTTGTGAACAAAGGTTTTTATTTCTAAAACTTTTTTTTTTACGCGTGTAATTTCATTTTCTTTAATCTCGGGGACATACTGTAAATTGCTAGCATATAAGCCTTGCTTTCAGAGGTGAGCTACATTCCCCGCGCATAGCGGGCACACATTCGAAGGGAGCAGAAGAAGAAAAAGCCCCATTTTTTTCCCTTTTTGCACACGACATTTTAGGGGAAAACTAAAAATTATGTTGCGTTTCTATTGTTCGTGTAAAACCACAGCTGCCCCATTTTTATCTGTAAAACGGCACTTTTTTAAAAACTGGTTTCCAGAGTAGAAGGGGTTTTTGTGCAGGAGATTGACACTAAAAATTTTGTGGTTTTGGATTTTTTAAAAAAATTTATTTTCCCCCCATACTCATTCTAGCGAAAATTATAAAACTTTTTTCATAAAGGCTAAATTTGCAGTTATGCTATGTGCAAAAACCAAAAAAGGAAACTTTCAAATACACATGTTATGGTGCTTTTTGTTCATTTGTACTTTTCTTAGTTTTTTTTTTTAATCTTTTTACTTTGTTCAGTTTTTGTAGTATGGGGTTTAAAAAACTTTTTTTAATGAAAAGGGTTTTTGCTCTATTTTTTTCCCCAAATTTCACCCTTATGTGATTTTTTTTAAAATTTTAAAGATCTGATATAACAAAGGGGGGGCCTATGATGTCAGCCAAAAATAGAGATGTCAAATTATATTAAGAACTGAAAATTAGCATGTTCCCCCCCTTTCTCTTATTTTTTGGGGAAAAAAAAAAAAAAAAATTTTTGGGTTGTACTACTAAGGTTCCTCTGGTCCAATGTCAAGTCAATATATTCATGGGTTTTTATACCACACTTTTCAAAAAATTATGGTTCTGTGTTCTAGATGCAGTTCGATCTTTGAACTTTGGCTAAAATTTGGGGAATGAAGGGGAGTTGTAAGTTCTGCAGTTTTGCTACCTTACAGTGAAAAAACAATAGTAACCCCCATTACAAAAGAAGTCATGAACCGGGAAAAGGCGGGGTTTGAGTTGGGGTTTTACCCCAACTTTGCTCCAATCGCACGTGGAATTTAAAAAACCATACAAAAAACCAAAAAAAGGATTAAAATTTTGTTGCTAAACTGCGTTGTGAGCTTTGCATTTTTTAAAAAGGCAGCAACAAACATTCCCAAAATTTATTTTCGTCATTTAAAAAGGAGACATTTGAGGACCCAAGAGACTGAAAATTTTGTCCATTTGTGGGGTGTTTTTTAAAAGTCAAGGGTATTCTCAATTTTTTACTGCCCACAAGAGTCGATATCATCACACTGCTACATTTTTTTTGATTTTAAAATCTGATCTGGTTTTTACAGTTTTTGGAAAATAAAGACCCCTGTAAATGATGAGGGGAAGGACTTATCTTAAAAATTTTTTATTTCACAATTTTTTGTTCCCTGAATCAAAAACTTTTTAGTGCATAAATTTCAGTTCAGCGCCGGCTTGCGCCCATTTTTTACTTCGTTTGCAAGCAGTACTTCATGTGTCACAGTCTGCAGTTCAAGAATTTTGGTGATGAATTATTTGATGTTTGGAAAAGTGCAGAAAAAATTTACAAGACAGACCAAAAAAAAATTTTTTGAAGGAGCCATAATTGTGCATGTGGGAAATTAGCAGCATCATTGACTGAAACATTCCAAACTGAAAAATCCACTGTCTTTACTTTCAAGAGAAAGGGCCCTCTTGGTCCCAAAATTTTAAAAAGGCAGTCGTTTTATAGACAAAAATTTTACTGTCATTGAACCTGTAGAATATTTTTTTTGAGCCGACATAAAAGGTCTCATACTTTTGTTTATGTTCCTGTTGTAAAAGTACTTGCTAAAATTCTCAAAAAAGAGATGAGGGACTTCCAGAATTGGTTTAAAACCCAACCATTTGAAAACAGTCTGGACAATACAGGTCATGTCTGGATAGTGACTATTTAAAAAAAAAAAAAAAAAATCTTTCACGTGAAGATATCAGATTATGCATATTTTTTTGTACATTGATGATTTTAAAATTTGTAACCCCCTTTTGGGGCACATCCAGAAAAAAACAAAAAGGTCTGTGGTGTAATTTTTGGGTTTTCTTGCAATTTCCCCAAGAAGATACAGGTCATCACTGTCATCAATCTACCTAGCTTTACTGTGCGGGACTGAGCATGTCCAAGATTTATGGCTATGATAGCATTTTGGGACCACTGATACAGGACATTCTCCATCAAAAAAACAGCTGGTGTATTTGTTGGGGAAATTTTGGTTGTAACGTGAAAGGCCAAATTTTTTTTTGTGGCTGCAGACAATTTTAACTGTACACTCCCTGGGGGATTTCAAAATCCTTTAATTTTGGTTGTTGTAGATTTTTGTCTGGTAATCGGGAAGATGTACAGACTTGTGATGTAAAAAAAAAAAATGGTAACTTTTTTTTTTACGAACACCTGAAATTGTTATGATGAAGCTGTAAATGTACCCAAGCAGAGTGAACTTATATCTGTTGACGGTGTGAAACGAGAATGTCCTCCTAATAGACTGACAGATTTTATGCATCCCAAAAGGGTTTCCACCCCGGAAATTTTTACATGATGTCCCCAAGAAGGAAATTTGTACCCTTATAAATTAAGTCTGTGCCTTGCAGATTTCATTTCTAAGAAGTATTTCACATTGGGGAAATTAACAGTGAAATACCAGGATTTTTCCTTTAAGTTTTTTGGACAAGACAAAACTGCCCTCAGAAAAGTTTCCATCAACTTTTCCGGGGGAAAAAAAAACCCCCTTTGGGGGAAAAATGGACAAAAGAAACTGGAGTCTTTTTGGCGTTTTTTTCCTCTTTTATTTTGGGGGTCATCGTATTCCAGAAGGGGGTCAGACTTGGGAATTTATCCTTGCGCTCAAGAGACTTTGGGGGAGTTATTGTCAAATCCCTAAATTTTAACTTTTGAAATACTGTGTTATTTACAAGCAAAAAAATATCTGACCACAGACAGTTGCTTCAGTCATATTTTCCCCGAAAAAAAAGTTGAGTCCCAAGCATCCCCTTCATTGAACATTATCCCTACCCTTTTTCAAAAAATTTTTGGACCTCCAAAACCAAGTGTTGGACAAAAAAAGGGTTTGAATCGAAAAACTCTTTCTTTTAAAAAGGACTGTTCGGAATTGTCAACAACTTTAAAAAATTTCTGCTTACTCTTGCCTCAAGACACCAGCTTATGTTGGCCCTTTATCTTTTAAAATGCCCAAACCATGTTCAAACCAGAGACTGAGACTGCAAAAGGTCACTTATGTGTCCCTCCAAATCATAGATGCTGCTGCAAGAGAAACTAAATTTTGAAAAGATTCCCCCAATGTTGGACTCAGTAGGACTGACCCCCCACGTCTTTTTAAATGGAAAAAAAGTTTTCGAAAGGAAACGATTTTTTCAGCTGGGAGTACAAGTGGACTGCCTGATTTCGGAATAATCCTGGAAAAAAATATGCTTGGGTTGGCTGACTTTTGGCTTCATTGTCGAAAAACTTTTACAGCAAACCTATGTACAACATCTTCGGAGTTACCATCTTGTGAAAAAAACTACTGTTGAGGGCCGGTGGTGAAACCAGCTGATCTTAACGACTACGTGCCACTGGTGTCATAATTCATTCGAGGATTTTTGGGTCACTCCCAAGACCTTCCCCTTACTGAAAAAAAAACCTACTGTAAGTAGTTAACACTTGTCTTAGATTTAACCCCCCCCCCCTGAAATGTAGCAAATATTAAGGAAAAACTAGAAAAAAACTATTTCCTTTCCCCCCAGAGGACTTAGCTATTTCATTCCACTGTGCTCCTTGGCTGTTTTTTGCCACTGTAACTGAAATGTTGTATGTTTTTGAATGTCTTGTTACTGAAAAGCGCTATATAAAAAAAACTTACCATGCCAACACAAATAACAGGGGCTAAGCAGTTTTGAAAAAAAACTAATTGCAAAAATAAATTTGATTGATACAGTGAGAAGGTTCCTTTGGGATACAAAACTTTGCAGCTCTAATTTAAAAAAAAGATACCAAGTGCTGAACTCCACCAAAAAAATTTTTCCGGTCTCTAAAATATACAATTTGGCAAACATCCATGAACTGTAAGGGGCACATTTTTTCTTTTTGAAAATTTTCAGCACCCATGATCATAAAATTGTAGTAGATCATTTGGGACTTTTAAAATAAAAATCCAGTTGCTTACCCCTAAATTTGTATGACTGCATATTATCAGAGTCATAGATATATGTTCAGTCCTTTTATTCGGGGAAAATTTGTAAGATACAATGTAATTTTAAACTGCAGTGCCAGAAATTTTTTTTATGGGAAAACTGACTGTCTGAAGTGTTTTAAAAAAAAAATTTTTAATTTTGCTCTTTATTTCAGTCTCTTTCTCAGGGTGCAATACTTGAAAATATGACTTTTTCAGCTATTTTGCATCTTACATTCAGTCAATTTGAAATTTCAAGAAGTAAATGTGTGTGTTCAATGATTAGGATTAATTGGAATGTATGTACCTGACTTTTGTGAAGTGCCTTGAGACGACATGTGTTGTGAATTGGCGTTATATAAATAAACTGAATTGAATTAAATGAAACTAAAGCTGTAGTTTGTAAATGTTAAAGCAGTGAATTGATCAATTGTTTTTCTAAATGCACACTTCTTGAATTAAATATTAAAATACTGAGTTATTTTCTGCAAGTCACTTGGATTAATAATTGTAAATACCATTAGATCAGCTTATAACAGAGAATAGGTCCAGCTCTCATTCTTTTACTGAGAATTCTTTAAAAAAAATCAAGTGGAGCTCTCATCTCTCTTACAACTTAAATTTATCTCACCTTGTGAGGCACGTGTCCTGTTAAAAGTACACGCTTCAGCCCCTTTTGCAGCCTCGTACAAACTACCATCCACTGGTCAAATTTTGTTTGTATTCGGGCCAGGGCTTTGTGATTAAATCTTTTATGTATCGGGGTGGGGTAACACATTGTTTCTACTGATATTTTTTAAACTTCTAATGCTTTCTTTGTTCCCCTTTTCAGGTCAAAAAACCCAATGCTTTTTTGGGCGTCATTGTGTCGGGAAAAAGAGATCAGACGTCTTGCAGTTGAGGACATCCCTGCAAAAATTGAGGAAAACTGTACCAGGTACTGCGAACCCAGCCTTGGTCTGAGAGGGGGATTTATCTTATAGTTTTTGAGGATCCAGATTTCAACTATCAGTTGTGCAACCTAACCGACATCAAAGACCTTCCTAAGGAGCGAGCGAGGGAAAAAAAATTTTTCACAGCAGATGACTCTTCATATTCTACTCTGGACACCTGCAGGCCTTCCTTCTGCCAGTATGGGGATACTGTTGAATGGCCTGATCCCCCCCAATTCCCCTTTTTTCACATGATGTGGAAAATCAAAATTTAAATTTAACAAATAATAGATACACTAAAGATGGATCTGTGATGGTTATTTCCAAAAGGGTTTTAAAAAATACATCCTTGACACACTTGCAGACATCATGTCAAAAAACAGTGTGTATCCTGAGAGGCAGCATTATGAAAGAGTGGCCAGAGCACTGGTAGAGAACCCCTGTCTGCGAGATCCAGGTTCTTTTAAAAGGGATGGTACTCATGGTTTCCGCTTGAAGTTTTAAACTTGGAAAAAATTGCAAAAATAAGTGCAGCTGGATGTTTCTGAAGTGGTCATAAAAAAAAGAAAAGGAGAAGGTTTGAAGGGACAAAATGTCAAGAGGCAAAAAGGGGGAGGTGAACTACTGTCCTGATCCACCAGAAGGACAAAGTCTTGAAAACATGCAGGAGAAACGGAAAATAATGGAGGGTGAAATGCGGAAAAAAAAATCCGAAACCCCCAATTTTGTAGAGGATCTGATGGTCGCCCCTTTTCCCAACGTAGAAAAAAGATAGTTGGAGATCAACCATTCATCCCAGAGGTCCTTTCCCCGATTGCCGCTCTGTTCAATGAGGGAGACAGGTAACTGAAAAACTGTGGATTAATTGTACAAAATAGACATACTTATGTCTCACACAGTGTACCGTGTCCCTTTTGAGAAATGTGGTTGAATTATATTTTGTTGTACTCCTCAGATAAAGGCAGAATTTAAAAAGAGTTGTTTAACACCGATCTTCTGCAATCTTTTTTTATGGGTTTGACAGCTTTTGGGCCCAAGACTGCTGGAAAATTATACCAAATCAGCAGCAAGGTCTGGAAAGAAGCGGCCCTTAAAAACATTTTGGACTGCCCTTGTGGGGATGTAAGTGGATAAAGGGATGACTAGAAATGTAGACACCATTCGTTCTTTTAAAAGCTTTTTTTGATTTTACAGAAGCTTTTTTTTGAGAGGAGGGGGCTGCTGCTCTACTTGGTCTGCCACAAACATATCAGGCGAAGATCCAGGGAAAGTCATCAGGGGATATGTGATGTAAGGCTATACAAAATTTTAAAAATGCAGAATTTGTGTGTTAAAACGGTCATTTTCATTTTTCAAATTTATTTATCTTTTTGCAGAGGAGCTGTGTGTACGCTGGCTCATGCACGTTTGCAGAGGACTAGAGTGGTGTATTTACATTGCAGTCGGTGTTTTACCTGTTGTAAAAAGGCTCACGGCATGCTTAGTTTTTTGAAACAGAGCATTTGCTTTTACAGAAACCCAAAAAAGATTTGAGATGAAGCAAATATACATACCGGGGGTGTGAAAAAGGGTTTTCCCCCCTTCCTGATTTTTTTACTTTTTTTTCTTGCAAGTTTTCCACACTTAAGTGTTACATCAAACAAGCGTAAAAAATTTGTCCAAGACTAATTTTGGTTCTGCAGCAGGACAATGACCTGAAAACAACACCAGCAAGTCCACCTCTCAATGACTGGGGAAAAACAAAAATTAAGACTTGGGGTGGCCTAGTCAAAGACCTGACCGGGAATCCTATGAGATGCTGTTGGATGAGAAAACCCTCCAATGTGGCTGAAATAACAATTTTGGCAATGATGAGTGGGCCAAAAAATTTTTCCTCCACAGCTGTAGAGACTCAACGCAAGGTATCACAAACGTTTGATTGTAGTAGTTGCTGCTAAGGGGGGGGCCCAACCAGTTTTTTTAGGTTTAGTGGGCAATCAATTTCTTTTAAAAAAGGGGCTATGTAGGATTAGATTTTTTTCTCCCTTTAAAAAAAACCTTAATTTAAAAAACTGCATTTTTTTTTGCTTGTCTTTGACTAATATTTAATTTTTTGATGTTTTGAAATAAAAAAGTGTGACAAACATGCAAACGATAAGAAATCAGGAAAGGTTTTTCACACCACTTTATTTGACGAGGACTTTAAAACAAACAAGCCTTACAAATTCACAGCTTTGTATATAGACCTTGAGGTAATGGGGTCTTGTAGTTGCTGACAAAAATGGTTCCCATTATTCTGGGTTTCCAAGGCTCACGTTGAGGTTCTGGGGAAAAAAGCCATGAAGGGGGATGCAACTTGGGCCCCTGATAGGTTGAGAGAGTGGTGAACCAGATGCTATCCCACGCGAGGTCTTTGATGTGGCAGTTGTTGAAGAGACCATTGTTCTTCACAACATTAAAGATGTAGTTGCATTTGCATTGCTTATGGGTGTCATCTATTGCATGAATCTTGAGTATCTGTATGCCATGAAGTATACATTTGAGTTTCTTCAGAGAGTAGTTGTGAAGATCAAACCAGACCAAGCCTCAGCCAGAGTGCATGGACTAAGGAACACAATCCTAAGGTACAAACTGTAACATCTCTCTGTCCTGACAGTCTTAATTTTGTTTGACTGAGAAGTTATGGTAAGTTTTTCTTCAGACAGACTTGTTTTATTTTGTTGTATGTTATATAAAAGTTCAGTGCACTTTAAAATGTTGGCAGACTCTGCACTGTTGAAACAGTTTTTGAATGGTAGGAGACAGTTGTTCTGTTCAGTCATGATTTTTCATCACATTTTCAAAAAACCAAACTCTTCATGTATTTGGTACATTAAAAAAGAAATTCAGGGAGATAAATATATATATATATATATCTCTATATCTCTCTCTCTATATATATATCTATATATATTACACTGCTCAAAAAAATAAAGGGAACACTCAAAAAACACATCCTAGATCTGAATGAATGAAATATTCTCATTGAATACTTTGTTCTGTACAAAGTTGAATATACTGACAACAAAATCACACAAAAATCATCAATGGAAATAAAATTTATTAACCAATGGAGGCCTGAATTTGGAGTCACACACAAAATTAAAGTGGAAAAACACACTACAGGCTGATCCAACTTTGATGTAATGTCCTTAAAACAAGTCAAAATGAGGCTCAGTATTGTGTGTGGCCTCCACGTTCCTGTATGACCTCCCTACAACGCCTGGACATGCTCCTGATGAGACGGTGGATGGTCTCCTGAGGGATCTCCTCCCAGACCTGGACTAAAGCATCCACCAACTCCTGGACAGTCTGTGGTGCAACGTGACGTTGGTGGATGGAGCGAGACATGATGTCCCAGATGTGCTCAATCAGATTCATGTCTGGGGAACGGGCGGGCCAGTCCATAGCTTCAGTGTCTTCATCTTACAGGAACTGCTGACACACTCCAGCCACATGAGGTCTAGCTTTGTCCTCCATTAGGAGGAACCCAAGGCCAACTGGTCCAGCATATGGTCTCACAAGGGGTCTGAGGATCTCATCTCGGTACCTAATGGCAGTCAGGCTACCTCTGGCGAGCACATGGAGGGCCCTGCAGCCCTCCAAAGAAATGCCACCCCACACCATTACTGACCCACTGCCAAATCGGTCATGCTGAAGGATGTTGCAGGCAGCAGATCGCTCTCCACGGTGTCTCCAGACTCTGTCACGTGTGCTCAGTGTGAACCTGCTTTCATCTGTGAAGAGCACAGGGTGCCAGTGGCGAATTTACCAATCCTGGTGTTCGCTGGCAAATGCCAAGCGTCCTGCACGGTGTTGGGCAGTGAGCACAACCCCCATTTGTGGACGTCGGGCCCTCATACCATCCTCATGGAGTTGGTTTCTAACCGTTTGTGCAGAAACATGCATATTTGTGGCCTGCTGGAGGTCATTTTGCAGGGCTCTGGCAGTGCTCCTCCTGTTCCTCCTTGCACAAAGACGGAGGTAGCGGTCCTGCTGCTGGGTTATTGCCCTCCTACGGCCTCCTCCATGTCTCCTGGTGTACTGGCCTGTCTCCTGGTAGCGCCTCCAGGCTCTGGAAACTACGCTGACAGACACAGCAAACCTTCCTGCCACAGCTCGCATTGATGTGCCATCCTGGATGAGCTGCACTACCTGAGCCACTTGTGTGGGTTGTAGAGTCCATCTCATGCTACCACGAGTGTGAAAGCACCACCAACATTCAAAAGTGACCAAAACATCAGCCAGAAAGCATAGGTACTGAGAAGTGGTCTGTGGTCCCCACCTGCAGAACCACTCCTTTATTGAGTGTGTCTTGCTAATCACCAAAGATTTCCCCCTGTTGTCTTTTCCATTTGCACAACAACATGTGAAATTAATTGTCAATCAGTGTTGCTTCCTAAGTGGACAGTTTGATTTCACAGAAGTTTGATTTACTTGGAGTTATATTTTGTTGTTTAAGTGTTCCCTTTATTTTTTTGAGCAGTGTAGATATATCTATAGATAGATATATATTTATATATAGATAAATATATACATTTATTTTTTTTGTCGAACAAGTACCGACTACAACATGGCAGGTTCTTCATCCCCATGGTGCAATTTTGTTTACTTTTCCAAATAGGCCTCATATATTTTAATAATTTTCTGTACAAACAGAAGAAAGTTGTAAGTGGAGGTGATATTCAAATAAATTATTCTAAAATGTTTTTGAAGTTTTGTTATTTGTGATAGTTGAATTCAGTGTTTTCTTAGGAATCTGGTAAGCTTGCCATTATAAGTTCAGACCAGTAATGAAAATCTCAAGTAACTTACAGAGGTAAGTGGTATAGAAAGATTTATTTAAAAAACTAGTTAAATGGATGTATAATTGTACTTTCTTTTGACAAAACAAAACATGTTTTAACAATGGTGTGATACAGTTAGTTAACTCAAAGTAACAGGTTCAAACAATAACTAATCATTATTGAAAAAATTGGTATAACTGGGTTTTGTGAGTTGAAATAGCACATAATTGTATGTTACCCTAACAAGAAAAACTAAGTTTTCTATATTGGATAATACAAAATCAGCAGTAAACTCTACTCAGAGTATCAAGTTAAAACAAGAAATGATCATGAATCCAGTATCCTAAACAACTTACCTTTCCGAATTTAAAAAACTTATCTTGAAGTTGAGTTAACGTACATTTTTATGGCAGCAATTGAGCTAAAGTTTTTAAGTTGAACTACCCTAATAGTTTTTACAGTGTACATATATATACAGAATGAACTATTCCTGTCCCAGGACAGAACCCTGTGGACTCCATGTGTTATTTTTAATTTAACAGAATTTACATTATTCATATGTACTAACTGGTCTTTGTTACTAAGGTAACTTTTTAACCAAGCACAGTAGTTTGAAGTCTAATTTGAGCATTAGGCGATAATTCGAGGAGACATGTCTTCTACTGGTGTTGTTCCACTGTTAAGGTCAAAGTGAGTGCAGCCATCTACCAACATTTTTTTTGCACTTCAGGTCTCCCTCTGCTGACCACAGCTAATTTTATCTTCCAGCTGGATTTGGCATCTGCCCCCTCTAAAACCAATAACAGGTTTAATGACTCTGGTATCAGTGTGTTTGATTGGGCAGCAAACTCACTTGACCTAAACCCCACAGATACTGTATGGGAGTCTTATCAAGAGGAAGATGAGACACCAGACCGGCCGAACATCAGGCTGCCATTAAAGCAACATGGGCTTCCTTAACTGCTCAACAGTGCTACATACCTCTATGCCATGCTGCATTGATGCTGTAAGTCATGCAATGGGAGCCCCAACGAAGTAAAGTGCATCTAATGTAGAGCAGATGGACATCCCTTTACATTAAAATTTTCTAAGTAACCCAAACTCTGGCTTTTTGTTATCTGTTAGCTATGACCATACCTGTAGAAAAACATATACCTGAAATATATCGCTCTTTGTGTAAATAGGAATCTAATGAGTTTCACTTCTCAACTGATTAACCTAAACCTTCTGATATTGAAATTTATGGCGATGCACCTGTACATAAAATTTTCTTTGAATCCCATTTGTTGGCATACATTTTCGATTTTATTAAAAAAAAAAACCTTTGTGAAATCTGGTACATCTGGCCATCTGCCGCTCACACCGAGCCTGGTTTTGCTGGACGTTTCTTCCTGTTAAAAGGGAGGTTTCCTCTCCACTGTCACATGTATGCTCAGTATGAGGGATTTCTGCAAAGTCAACAGCACAATGCAAGCGACTATCGACTATCTTTATGCTCATCCAGGAGGAGTGAATGCTGCAGGTCACTGACTCAATGCAATCTGCTGGGTTTCCTAGGATAGAAACCCTTTTAAGCAATTTGAATAATAAACTGAATCTGACTGCACTGTTTGATAGCTAGGATTAATTTTAATGTATGTTCCCGACTTGAACTCTGTATGATTCGATTTAATTGACTTTGTAAAGTGCCTTGAGACACAATGTGCTGTGAATTTGCGCTACATAAATAAAGCTGAATTGAATAGAATTGAAAATTGAATTGAAACAGAACGGAATTAGGAGACTCTTGTTTTAGAATCAGTTTTAATATACATAGCAAATCGCACACAAACCAATGGAGGCAACTTTTAGTGATTGCTATTCAGATCGTATGTGCTCTGGACGGCGCACGTAGCCCCTCTGTATTCTGCTCTATTTGGTTGTAATGAATCAAAGGACACCCCGTATAGCGGCAAGCTACCATGAGCCTGGGCTGTACCAACCCAAGAGAAAGAGGGATGTTCCCCTCCACACAAACACTTTCTTAAGGTGCCATTATTTAACCTCAGAATATAAATAACGCTTCTAGCAAATTCATATGATTGCTTCAGTCCAGATAGATGATGAGCTTTAAAATGCCACTCCTTTGATCAGATCAGTCTTAGTTTTGCAATTTGACCCCCCTCCTCATTTATTCTGGTTGTGAGGAAACTGGCCAAATAGAAGGCTGCGCTCTGGATAATAAATATTAGAATAAAAGGAGCGCTTTTATTTCCCATATGACAACATGTCTGTGGCGTTTTCAACGGCGCGCTCCAGGAGTAAAGGCGAGGTGACACAGCAAAGCATCCAAAAGGTAAATAAATAAATAGGAAAAACTCAAAGCGTCGCGTCATTTACGGTTAAACGTGCCTGTGGATGAGGATGTGAGTGGTTCACCTCAGATAAAGTATAGCCTGATGTGAATATCAATGAAATGGCAACTGGTAGAGATGTAACGTTACTGTCCGCTTAAGGTGCGAACCAAACAAAGCCCTCTCGGTGAGGTCGGTAACAGCGCTCTGCTCCGGCTGGATACCTGCTGCCTTGATGCTGTCCGTCTCACTTCTGCTGTCTGACCAGCGCTAATACTCAGAATTCAGCTTCAGCTGTTAAAAAAAAAAAAAAAAATTAACAGGACTGAATTTGAAGGGTTTGATAATAGAATGTAAATTTTCTATTAGACATTGTTGTTTAGGTTACAAAAAACTTGGAAAAATAAATGGAGGAGAAACGATAAATTGGTGAATAATAATTTGGTCGAAAGTAGATCTGAAGAGCAACATGGGAAAACCTCACCCATGCTGCTGTTTATCCTTACCTGAACCCTATAGCTACAAATTGTTTTATATATAATTCCTAAATCTGCATTTGTCTCCACTATCAATTAAAAAAGTGAAATAAATAAGTGACCCATAAAAAATATCCAAGAATGAGAATCCAGGACAACGGTGTCTATTGAATTACATTTTCAACTCAGTTAATGCATGTAGTACAAAATTACAACAGATGTCAACCTAAGCGATGCTTTACCGTCAGCTGCAATTCATAGACTGCCATAAAATCCAATTCAGATCATATGAATTCAGTTCATAACACAGGTGCATTTAAAAAAATTAAAACCAGAAAAGACCTATAAAAGAAGGACTCTCAAGACATAAATGCTATGCCATGAACATGTTATGGCTACACAATCATGGAGAAGATTACCTGACTTCTCATGGAGGGTATTGCTACAGTAATTTCTAGCAGCTAAAGAAGCTGGCTCCTCAACGAGTGCTGTACCAAGCATATTTATTGAGAGTTGAGTGAAAGGGAAAAGGATGTTTAAAAGAAGCAGCACGTACTGCATTATTTTGTAATATTACTGTTTGTGCTTTTTCCATGCAAGTTTATGGAAAGTTGAGTGGAAGGAAAAAGTGTGATTTAAAAAAACAACTCAAGCTGTACTATTGTAATTCTTTTGAGAAAGAGATTTTTTGGTTTTCTTTTGCTGTTTTAAGCGATATCACTGGGAAAAAGACAAAAAACAAAGTTTAACACAATATTAAAATTTACTGAGATGCACTTGTACAATCCAACCACAAAGTCACATTCAGACCCAATAACAGGGAGTTTTATTCTAATTATGATCCAGCAAAATCAAAGTCAATTGATAATATAATGACATTAGTCATTATATGACAAAGGAAGTCAAAGGAAGCCTAGCTGATTCCACTGAGTCACTGACTTAGCAGCAATCCCTACTCTTAAGAAAGGAAGTGACAGCAGCCCTAACCCAGAAAACCTTTATAACTAAACATGTAGCCACAGTGGACAGACGATTGAATCAAGTCTGATTTTAAAGCAATTCATCTTCCTGAAAAAACACATGGCCAGAGTGGCCAGATAATTGCATTTAGTCTTTGACTTTGTGCAGTCTGTCATACTTAGCAAGCATGTGGCGACATAAGAAATGAACAACTTTGTTTTATATGAAGTAACTTCCAGCAGAAACTGCCTCAGTGTGAGTGACTTACGGATATGAGAGGATAGGGCAGAATAAGAAAAAAACATGAGCTCTTCTTCAGGAGTACTTTCTATGAAAAAGACAATAGGAGTACACAACGTTAATGGCAGCACTGCAGCAACAGCTCTGTTAGTAGCTTTATCTAGGATAGAAATTATCACAGAAAAGCACTGAACCATCAGTACTATCTATAGAATGAAAAACAAAGAGGTTAACATGGGTAATGCCAGCAATAGCTTCCTCAGTGGCTTGGTCCAGGAAAAATACCATTTAGCGTTCAAATTTCCAAGCACTTTAAATGCTAGATATAGATTGAGGTTGCTTTTTGTCTCCCACAGATGTTGGATGAAAACCATCATTTAATACAGTGTATTATGGATTACCAAAGCAAAGGCAAGACCGCTGAGTGCACACAGTAAGTGATTTTTGTTGTTGTTTTTTAAAATAGTCCAAAGCCTTACAGAGATCATGCAAATTTCAGCAAAATATCCAATTTTCCAGGTATCAACAGATCCTGCACAGGAATCTTGTTTACTTGGCCACAATAGCTGATTCTAATCAGAACATGCAGTCACTACTACCAGCTGTAAGTCTGCCTGCCATGCGGTTTCTAAGAGCATGCAACAGAGTTGATCAATCCTATAGTGCACCAATGGTGCATCAGTCCATGAGTCAAAAAAGGCATGACAAATGAAAAAGTCAGTGGAATAAAGTTAGGTGGTATTTCTGTTCATTTTTAGCCTCCTAGTTCCAATATCTCCATGGATTCTGGAAGAATGAGCCAGAGTGGGGGACATGCACCAAGCAACCTCAGTGACAGCATGGGACCAGGACTGCCCCCCACATCCATGATGCAGAGCCAAATGAGCAACGGTTGGTCAAAAGTGTGGATTTTACACTAAAATGTCCAGCCATACAGCAGTTCCCCTGATATACACAGACGTGGCAAAAGAACATGCTGTTTTCATTTGTGTTTCATCTCTTTACCTGTTGTGTGCTCATCTTATCCTGACTGCACTGCAAGTAGCCACTTCCTGCCTGCATGTTAATTACCTGAATTCTTTTAGACATCTTTAGTTTTATATTCAGCTTATGGGCAGTTTTTTGTAGCTTTATTGATTTCTGCTTTATTTCCATCTCTGATTAATCTTACTGTCATAATCAACCATCCTTACTATTTTGCACCCATCCTAAGCTTTCTTTTAGGATGAACTGAATTTGGTACACTGATTACCATGGCATTGCATCACATGTGAATGTGCACTGGCCTCAGCTGACTGTGTGTGTGTGTCGTTAGGCCACAGCCATGCCCCCATGCAGTCAGGTCACATGCAGTCGGCTGTTCCCTCCACCAGCAGCTACAGTAGCTCGATGCCTGGCTACAGTCATGCCACATTTGCCTCTCAGCGTAGCCTGATCCAGGGCCCCGGGCCTGGTTTTGGTTCCTCCTCCTCTTCTTCCTCCACGCCCTCATCTTGCTCCTCCTCCCACAGCAACCTCAACATGCAGTCGAGCCAAGGTGAGCCAGGAAAACGAAGCTCAGTCATTAGTCTATAATTTACCTCATAAATGTAGCACCCTGATACCATAATTTCTAATTCCTCTCTGTTGTTGTCAGAGTAAGATGCAAATTATGCTGTTTATAAGTAATTCTTTTAAAAATATTTTTATGACAAACCTTTTCTTGTTCAAGACACATACATAACTTCTGTCAGAACTTCTGCTCCCTCCACATTCAGTTCATCTCAGATGTATTCTACCTCCTAATTTCTTATTTTTGCTTCAGGTTTATGCCTTGCTGATCTTTGACTACTTAGCTTGAGATGCAGCCTATCTTTCTCCAAATGTCTGTGTATTTTTACTGGATTTCTGTTTATACGCACGCTTCCCCAGCTTTGTTTTTTTTTAATGTAAACCACTACATAAAAGAATCTATTCTAAGAGATTCTACTTTGGTTGACTGCTGTGGACCCTTTTTGCACGTTTCATGTGTTTGGCATGCAATGAAAGTCAATTTCAATTAGTTTTTCCTTGCGTTTGTGCCAGAGTAAGGTCAGAGAATACTGTCTCATGAATATTAGTTTCTGGACTGGCTTTAATGTTTGAGATTACCCCGTTACCTCCTTCCCAGTCTCCGTGATGCACCAACAATCTGCTCCTCCACATTACTCCTCAGCCCATTCAGGGGTACAGCACTATCAGGGACAGCAGGCAATGGGTATGATGGGACAGACCAATCAAGGAAATAGCATGATGCCCCAGAGGCCCTTGGGATCCTATCGCTCCTCTCAGCAAGGTATGGGTGGGGGGGTGTTGTTATTGTAATTTGTGATGGCACTCTGCTAAGCAAGCTCATCTGAAATGGGCTTTAATATAAACATGAATTCAAATCTGTTTTTACAGTGCTTTTCAAAAGCATTCATACATCCTGACTCTTTTCACATTTTGTCATGTTACAACCACAAATGTTAATGTATTATACTGGGATTTTGAAGTGATAGTGAAAAGTGGTAAGTAAAAAATAACTGTGAAGTGGAAGGAAATTTGGTGTGGAGATATACAGGGGTTGGACAATGAAACTGAAACACCTGGTTTTAGACCACAATAATTTATTAGTATGGTGTAGGGCCTCCTTTTGTGGCCAATACAGCGTCAATTCGTCTTGGGAATGACATATACAAGTCCTGCACAGTGGTCAGAGGGATTTTAAGCCATTCCTCTTGCAGGATAGTGGCCAGGTCTCTACGTGTTACTGGTGGAGGAAAACGTTTCCTGACTCGCTCCTCCAAAACACCCCAAAGTGGCTCAATAATATTTAGATCTGGTGACTGTGCAGGCCATGGGAGATGTTCAACTTCACTTTCATGTTCATCAAACCAATCTTTCACCAGTCTTGCTGTGTGTATTGGTGCATTGTCATCCTGGTACACGGCACCGCCTTCAGGATACAATGTTTGAACCATTGGATGCACATGGTCCTCAAGAATGGTTCGGTAGTCCTTGGCAGTGACGCGCCCATCTAGCACAAGTATTGGGCCAAGGGAATGCCATGATATGGCAGCCCAAACCATCACTGATCCACCCCCATGCTTCTCTCTGGGCATGCAACAGTCTGGGTGGTACGCTTCTTTGGGGCTTCTCCCACACCGTAACTCTCCCAGATGTGGGAAAACAGTAAAGGTGGACTCATCAGAGAACAATAAATGTTTCACATTGTCCACAGCCCAAGATTTGCGCTCCTTGCACCATTGAAAGCGACGTTTGGCATTGGCATGAGTGACCAAAGGTTTGGCTATAGCAGCCCGGCCGTGTATATTGACCCTGTGGAATTCCCGACGGACACTTCTGGTGGAAACAGGAGAGTTGAGGTGCACATTTAATTCTGCCGTCATTTGGGCAGCCGTGGTTTTATGTTTTTTGGATACAATCCGGGTTAGCGCCCAAACATCCCTTTCAGACAGCTTCCTCTTGCGTCCACAGTTGACCCTGTTGGATGTGGTTCGTCCTTCTTGGTGGTATGCTGACATTACCCTGGATACCGTGGCTCTTGATACATTACAAAGACTTGCTGTCTGGTCACAGATGTGCCAGCAAGATGTGCACCAACAATTTGTCCTCTTTTGAACTCTGGTATGTCACCCATAATGTGTGCATTTCAATATTTTGAGCAAAACTGTTCTCTTACCCTGCTAATTGAACCTTCACACTCTGCTCTTACTGGTGCAATGTGCAATCAATGAAGACTGGCTACCAGGCTGGTCCAATTTAGCCATGAAACCTCCCACACTAAAATGACAGGTGTTTCAGTTTCATTGTCCAACCCCTGTATATATGTATATATATATATATATATTATATAATATATATATATATATATATATATATATATATGTAAGTATAGTTATAAATAGATGGTGTTGGTCCTCCACAAAAAATCCTAATAAAATTCATTGAAGTTTCTGGTTGTAACCTGACAGAAGTAGTATAAATCTTTTTTTAATTCACTATATAATTGTTTGTGTGAGTGAAACCAACAGAGTGTAATAGCAAGCATCCAAGTTCTCCAACTCCTGTTACGTGATGACTGTATGAGATTACAAATGCTAAACAGCACCTGAGAAAAGGAATTTCCTCAAAAAATGCACTGAAATGTCTAAACTGTACTTTCCTCTCTGGAAGCAGCTGATCAGTAATATAAAAGTACAGGAACAGATTGAGCAAATGTTTCGATTCCAGTTTTCCTGCTATCAGACTGGTGGTGTCTCGCTTCTGTCACAATGGGTTCCTGTCTCTGTAAATCACTCACCTTGCTGTGTTAGCATGTTTCTAATTCGGGTCCTGCTCCATGCTGTGAGCTCATTTGAAATGTGTTCTAGCAGTAGATAAAATATATGGAGTGTACATTCCAGGCAAACAGGTCATTGGTATAGATCCTCATCTACTCTGGCATGTTATTATCTTTACATGACTGGGCAAAGTTTTGCGTTCTAGCCCTTTAATAACATTGTCAATCATATGCTGTTATGTTCTTTTGAGACTGTTCTACAATTGCTGCTGGTAGTTCGGATGGAAATATATTTTTATGGTATGGCTTGGGCAGACATGTATAATGAGAAGAATTGGTTCTGCTTGGGTTTGTTTTTTGTTACATTCTTTCTTTACGTTGCTGGTTTTCTATCATGTAAGAAGTGGAATCTGGAGTTTCTGCACACCATCACCTAGTAGAAATAATAGTTTTCCTGATAACAGCCTTTTTGTTTATGATTATTTGTGGAAGATGATTTTAAAAAACGTAAACAGAAAAACTCAAAGCCTTGCATCATTTACAGTAAAAAATCACTTTGGTTTAGGGTGTGAGTGAGTCACCTTGGAGAAGGTGTAGCCCGAGGTTAATATCAAACAAATGGCAAAACTTAGACATTAAATATTATTTTTCTGTCTGACAGAAATAATTCCCAACTATGCAGACATGAGTATAAAAATGATAATATGCTATTACAAACACTCTTTTAGTGTCCATCTCTGTGGCCTATTGGTCCAAAAGTTTTAATCAAGGGTCGTGTTGCCTGTTTTACAGGATCTGCACAACACTACATGGGACAAGACGAGTTCTACGGAGAGCAGTATGGACACACTCAGAGCTCCACCGAGCCCATAAACCAGCAGTATTATGCTGATGGTAAAAATTCACATTCATTAACTTCATGTACAGCTCTGAAACACATAAAAAAACACTACAATTCATACTATTCCCTTCCAGCACAACTTCACAAACCCTAGCCAAATTTACTAATCAACCTTTGCCTTTTTTGTAAATCAGCGTGTCTGTGTCCATACTGACCCCTTTGGTGTGCCGAAATCTCAGTATTCAACCATTGCAGTTCCTCTGCGTTGAAGAAGTGCAAAATCCGTGAAGTTTTTTTTCTGTGTTCATTTTTAAGATGAGAAACCTTGAAAAATATTGAGGGTCAAAAGAGCAACAATCAAATAAATTGTTTGTTAAATAATTATTTATATATGTTGTAATTCATAGAAGTTCTAATTTTATAAAATTGTATATTAAATAAATTAATTAATACTGTAGATGTATTTATAATTATTGGAATGCTTAAATAAATTATAAAATAGATATTCAAATAAATATGAAAATCATTTGTTAACATTTTCATTGATTATATATCATTTATATATTATTTTTGTATTCATTTAGTTATTTTACAGTCCCATCAAACTCAAAACTAATCTGTATTTTATTCATTTAATTTATATATTACAATTTATTTCTTCCATCAAACATATAAATATTACATTACCCAATTATTAATTTGTTGGACTGTGGCACCCTAGTCCCTTAAATGATTTTTTCTGGTTTTAATTTGTTGCTGTATACATTCATTATGTGCTTCAGTTAAGATTAGGAAGATTATTATTTTATGTGTGCAACTAGCTTTTATTTCAGCTGAGCAGATTTGGCATGCGCTGAATCATGTTCTCCACAGGTCCTGGGGAATACGCATATCAGCAGGCTTCATATGGGGAACAAGGCTACGACAGGTCGTTCGATGAGTCTTCACATTACTATGAAGGAGGTAACCTTAAACCAAACTGTTTACGTTTTTTTCATTATTATATGTAAGTACCCGTCAGTGAACACCTCAGTTCCTTTGTGTACCTCTAAGCAAAATTATAATGAGAATTTATAAATGAGCAAGAGTTCCTGGCGTGTGCTCCTCCAGGTAACTCTCAGTACAGACAACAGCAGACCTCGTATCAACAGAGCTCTGGCCAGCAGCAGCCTTTCAGCCAACAGCAGTACTCTTCTCAGCAGGGCTACAGTGGGCAGCCACAAGGATACGGTGAGAATTTCTCCTACAGTGTTGTGCTCTCAGTATTTAGTCAAACATAAACACAGGTCCAGAAAAGAAAAAGGTTATATGAGCCTAATATGTATTACAGGTCCTAGCCAGGGAGGATCATCCCAGTTTTCTCAGTATCAGCAGAGTCAGAGCCAACAGTATGGATCCTATCGCTCTTCCCAAGGAGGTCCCGTAGCACAAACTCAAAGGCCCTACACCTATGAACAGGTACAAAAATAAAAACAAACATTAATGATAAAATAATTTATGATTACATTCCTAAAACTCTTCACTCGCCTATCCAAAACCTTGAATACAGGTGTTCTAATCACTTCTATTTCCACAGGTGTCTGACACAGATTTTTGGACAGGTCAAAAAACAAGAATCCATACCTTAATTATTGCCTTGTGAAATGTTGCAGCAATGACCCAGTATTATTATTCCAAAAACATTATTCTCTCTTATTTTCATGTGACATTATGCAGATAATAATTAATCTTACTCTGGACTGATAAAAATTCATTCACCTTGGCATGTCGAATGTTTAAAGTGGCTCCAACAGGAGAGCAGTCCAACCCATTTTTATTAATTTAGCTTCTAAATATTTCTGCTAATAATTGTTTCAACATTTGGGGGCCCTCACAAATTGGGTATAGATCTTTTACCTATGAGTAAGTCTTTCCTTTGGCCTAACACAGTAGCACACTATACATTACAGCCTTAATTCAGATATTTACGCACTTCAGAAATTGGAGCCACACTATAAGTGACATAGGCATAGCTAATATACATGACAGGACTTGATGTTTCATGAAATTCACCTCATTTCCTAATGTTTAGACCCAGGTAAAATGTATTTTACATACATTAACAAACACATATTTTTTCCGTTCTAACTGAAAAAAAAGGACAACATAGCACCCCCAAAGATTCCAATATTTTCATTGTTATCTTTTTTTCTTCCCAATTTCAGGGCCAATATGGAAACTATTAGCAATAAGGCACTACGGTGTTTTGTTGTTCAAGGAACATCCGCCATTATATGCTTCAACGATATTACCCTCATCGAATGGAAAGGAAGATGTCTCTGGACAAGATTTATTATCTTCTTATAAATCAGCATTGTGACCAAGATTAGATGATTTAATAAATGTGATGCTTCCCTCAATGCAACATTAGTTTAATGAGTAGTGAAGTACTGGAGAAGCAACTTGTGATCATAATTTGTAATTTTTCCTTTCATAGGCATGCATATTTTCCATATGGTGCTTATTTTATTGGTGAAACCTTTTAGTTTTACCTTATGCATAGAGGAGGACTTCAAAAAGAAGGCTACTGAAAAAAACATTTAGCCTTAAAGGATATTTTCTTTTTCTTTTTAGGTTGTGGGGTTTTGCTTCATGGTAAGGGAATTTAAATTGTCACGAGGCTGAGCTATTGTTTGAAATCAGGAGGTTTGTCTGTGTTAGTCAAACTGTGATGTGTTGCTGTGAGCTCTAAGATTAGCATTCACGTATTCACTTTCTAAATATGTCATAAACCCAACAGGTAGATGACTGATTCAGATTTAAAAGTTTGCATTTTTGTCCATTTTGTGGTTGTATGTTCAATACCATATTTTATTGGCATTGCTCTACTTAGACATGTTGTAGATATAGATCAAGAAAGGGGCTGTTGGTCAGAGTTCATAAACTATGACAGGCCAGCCAGAAACAAAACAAAAACTGATTTTCTTTCCGATTAGAGAATGCACCATACGTAAGTGTTAACAGGTTGCCCTGACAACACCACCCTTAGTGTGAATGATGTTACAAGGGGAAAAAGTGTTCACTATTTTCAGTATCAATGGGATTTTCAAACATAAAGTTTGAGGAAGCAGAGAGATATTAGAGGTTTTAAAGTAAACAGTATTTTCTAAGAGATGTCAAAACATGTCTATGGTTCTCTCTGACTTAAAACAGATAATAGGGAGTCTGAATACAGTACAGGAAAAGTGCTCCGTGTTATGCTTTTGAGCTTTTAACCTCTATCTGTTATAGGACATGCTGGCGTTGAAGAAGTCAGCAGCCATTTGGAAAACTTAGAATTAATGTTAGAATCTACATCCTCTAGAATATTCACAGAGACTAACTTTTTAGTAAGGGTAGCCAGGGTTCACCATGCTAATCTCAAATATAAGATGCTAAGGCTATTTAAATTGTCATCTCTGCAATCATATTGTCTTTGTTTTGAAAGTATTAGTAAAGTCAATATAAATAATTTATTAAGCAGGATGTCTAACTAATTAGTTTTAAATGCTGCTAGTATATCTTCTTTTGTTATAGTTCTAAAATAGCAATCATAATTGGTTAAAACCTGTAACTGTAGGTCAAAGCTTTACAAAAACCAGAGACTGGAAATTGGCCATACATTTTGATCGTTTTATCTCTACCTATGTGTTGTGTTAACGGGATGCCATTCAGTACTTCTTTTTTCATCAAAATGTTTTTCTACTTTGTCTGCAATTTGTTTTATAGCGACAGTGAACGTATTGTCTAATATTTTGTAATGTAGCATGATTTAGATTGTTTTTTGTTCACCAGTGATCCTCAAACAGCGAAAGTAACCCAAGAACTGAGCAGTCATATACAGGAGTTGGACAATGAAACTGACCTGTCATTTTAGTGTGGGAGGTTTCATGGCTAAATTGGACCAGCCTGGTAGCCAGTCTTCATTGATTGCACCAGTAAGAGCAGAGTGTGAAGGTTCAATTAGCAGGGTAAGAGCACAGTTTTGCTCAAATTATTGAAATGCACACAACATTATGGGTGACATACCAGAGTTCAAAAGAGGACAAATTGTTGGTGCACGTCTTGCTGGCGCATCTGTGACCAAGACAGCAAGTCTTTGTGATGTATCAAGAGCCACGGTATCCAGGGTAATGTCAGCATACCACCAAGAAGGACGAACCACATCCAACAGGATTAACTGTGGATGCAAGAGGAAGCTGTCTGAAAGGGATGTTCGGGTGCTAACCCGGATTGTATCCAAAAGACATAAAACCACGGCTGCCCAAGAATTAAATGTGCACCTCAACTCTCCTGTTTCCACCAAAACTGTCCGTTGGGAGCTCCACAGGGTCAATATACACGGGTGGGCTGCTATAGCCAAACCTTTGGTCACTCATGCCAATGCCAAACATCGGTTTCAATGGTGCAAGGAGCGCAAATATTATTGAGCCACTTTGGGGTGTTTTGGAGGAGCGAGTCAGGAAACGTTGTCCTCCACCAGTATCACATAGAGACCTGGCCACTATCCTGCAAGAAGAATGGCTTAAAATCCCTCTGACCACTGTGCAGGACTTGTATATGTCATTCCCAAGACGAATTGACGCTGTATTGGCCGCAAAAGGAGGCCCTACACCATACTAATAATTTATTGTGGTCTAAAACCAGGTGTTTCAGTTTCATTGTCCAACCCCTGTATGTCCTGCACCTCTGCTTCAGTAAGTGTAATACTCAAGGCTGTGTTAAACATGGTTCTAATATGGAATTGGCAATTCCTTTTGCTTTTACTTGATGCATAGTAAAGGCAAAAGAAATTGTCTCAGCCTATTTATATGTTGTTTTTTTAGCAGTTATGTGGTGCAACTGGTGTGGAATTTAAGACAATTTTTCTTGATTTGTGTGATCCATCCATCCATCCATCCATCCATCCATCCATCCATCCATCCATCCATCCATCCATCCATCCATCCATCCATCATTATCATGATTGCTATTAATTTATTTTTCATAAAGATAAAGAAGACGATCAGAAAGCACCTCAAACTTTCTATTTCTTACAGTTGATCCGTAATATTTAACAATTATTGGTGTGGGTGTTAAGGGTCCAACTCAAATGTTAGAGGCGACTGTGGCTCAGTAGAAGGTTCTGCAAGCTGAAAGCTATGGGTTCGATTCCAACTTCTTCCTGCCACTTGTCGATATGCTCCTGGGCAAGGCACTTAACCTTAGGTTGCCTACCGGTCTGTGTGTCGGTGTTTGAATGTTTGTGAATGCGATTGGGGGAATGTGGCTCTAGTGTAAAGTTCTTTCAGTGGTTGGTACTACTGGAAAAGTTCTGTCCTTTTACCATTTAACTGTGCAGTATTCTGTTAAAACTCAACTTACCTCAGACGGCAGAAAAACAGAGCAGTTGCAGTCGTTTTTCAGTACTAATCAGGAAGCTGACTGTCAAACAGTTAGTTACTACGAAGCATTCAACACTGACAATCATAGGCTCCTCTGAATTGTTATGTGTGTTTTATAATACTGTGAACGGAACATTTATGGTCATTTGTTTCCACATCTGTGTTGTGTGTTTTCACTTGTGACACTGAGTGTGTTTGCAGATATAATGTGTTTACTGAAGGAAAGAGTGCAACTGGATATGTGTCATTCAAATCAGAATGTCCTCCAACCGTGTTGCCTGATCTTTTATGCTTATGTCTTTTGTTACTATTTGGTATATAAAAATAAACTGATATTAACCTTTTTTGTTTATGGGTTGTGCAGTTTATTTCAAGAAACATCCACAGGTCCCATAGTTTAATTTGATACTTATTATTATCAATATTATTATCAATGTTCAGTGTTGCCTTAGATTTGGTAATATTACAGTTTTATAAACATTTTATAAACGCATTAAACAAAAAAAACCTAAAAAAAAAAAAAACCCAGAGAGCAAAGTGTACCGGAGTCAAATTCCTTGTTTGTATGTACGATCTTGGCAATAAAACTGATTCTGATTCTGAGTTTACATACAATTTTAAATTACTAACATGGCCCAATCATAAATGCAAAAGGTTAATTCTGTTTGTTTTGTCTTTATTAAATACAATTCCAAAGACACTTAACACTTAAAAATCACTTCGAATAATTGTAACTCCACTTTCCC
The DNA here is from genome assembly GCA_036173005.1 of Crenichthys baileyi. Taxonomy (NCBI): domain Eukaryota; kingdom Metazoa; phylum Chordata; class Actinopteri; order Cyprinodontiformes; family Goodeidae; genus Crenichthys; species Crenichthys baileyi. The sequence goes on from JAHHUM010002348.1 coordinate 603,026, forward strand.
TTTTGCTTGTCTATACATTCTTAAATATGTCTCAATTTTCTTTCTTTCTCTTAAAATGTTCCTAAAATTTGCAAAAAACATTGAATGCTTTTGGGACAATTGTCACATTGACTCTAGATTCAGATCAAAAGTGGCTGAGTTTAAATTTGTTCCTCTTTCAACTTTCACAGGGGTTAAGTCTAGTAAAATACATTAAAATTTAAGAACATTTAAGTATTTTGAATTTGCATTTCCCCAGTACATTTCCCTTCAAATGTTAGAATTAATGTTGGTCATTTGCTTGTTTGTTTATGTTGTTTCTTATTTTTAGTCAATCATTAAGAGAATTGATTGGTGTGAGTGTGTTTTTAAAAATGAATATTTTTTTTTATAAATCTTTAAATTTCATACTTGCTTCTTGAAATTATGCTTAATATCTTACGATTTATAGCATAAATAAATGATTTTAAAAAATATTTCATTTTTCAGATTTCTGTTTGATAGAATTGAGAATGATAAATGATTTTTCACGAGACTGATAAACTTGAATATATAAATATAATTCAATGTAGGTTATTATTCCCGACAATCAACACAACAAACACTGCTCAATACATTTCTTAACAAACTGATTTGTATGTCAGTAAACATGTGAACACGTGAAGTCCCTTATTATTGTTTATAAACATAATTTAAAAAACTGTTTATAACCAAATTTTAAAAGTTATTTTTGACTTTATTTTACTATTGCTACTACTATTATTATTATATGTTAATTAGATACACATATATCACAGTTTTACACTGTTTAAAAGCAACCCAACTGGAGCTAAAACTGACACATGAAATAAAACATAAGATAAAAAAAATAATGAAAAAAAAACAGTATTGCAAAACACAGTTCAGTCAACACTGTTGTTAGCATAAAGGCTTTAATTATTTTTTTCTCCGCTGATAGACTATTTCACAAAGTTAAATGAGGTTAGATGAGATTGTACTCAATATTTAATTTTAATTCTATTATCCACCCAAGCAATATATACAGTATTTACTGGTACAAGAAGGGTAAAGTTCACTCATAGCAAAGGACCATTGATGAAACCAAAAAATGTAATTCAGAATGTTTCATTTAATTTTTAAGTACTACTGCTGTTTATTTAGGGCGGATTAGAATAAAAGGGGCTTAATGCAAAAGCAACCAAGACTTTTGAAATTTTAATTTGTAAAAACATCTGTGATAAATAAGTTTTAATTTCTGCCACTTTGTGCTGGTCATAAAAACATAAAATAGAAAAAATACACCACGTTACGTAGTAAAAAGTTACATGAATTAACTGTGATTCTGATCTATATCAAGTTAAAAAAAGAAGGTGTGCAGAGCATAAATGAGAATTATAGGGAAACATGGGACGATTAAGAAACTGGACAGGCCTACTGTTATTTTAAACTAACGCAGATAATTTCTGCAGAGGAACAAGGCCAGTAGTGACGGATAAAGCCTGAAGGTGGCAGTAATTGATCAACTGCAAACTGCAAACCCCATGTTAGACGATGAAGAAAACGTCTTATCATGTCCCTTCGCGGGTTCCGTAGTTGCTTTAGTTTACAGTCTGTGAAAATTTAACAGTTGACACACGATGATACGTTAATGAACTAATCAAAACTATTAGAAGACGTTGTGCAACTCTTGAATTTACAAGATATTTTTCTCAGATATATATATATATATTTTTCAGCCTCTTGTTTTTCTTGGTCGTTGCGTAAAAACGGTTAACGTGACAATATCAACCCACCGTTAGCTTCTTGTTAAAACTCAGTGTTAGCATGGTAAAAAGACACGATGTTGGCACTGCTGTCGAGAGTTAAAGCAGTGTGGCCCTCCGCGGAGATAATTTCAAGATGCAGTTTAGGACAGGACATAAGTAAAGAAGCATGGAGTTTGTTCAGTCTAAGTTGTCCCCCAGAATCAGCGCTGTGGAAGCGTATAGGGGGCGGTTTCAGAGGGGTCTGCACCTCCACTGCACTTCACGGTAAAGTTCGGGGAAACAATAAGAAGAAGGAGATGTCTGAAAAGAAACTGGTAATGTGTCTGATTCAGTAATGTGTTGATGTCGTTGTCAGTTTTAGCTCGTTAAAAATGTTTCTGCTCTGTAAACTGTGAGGATCTGACCTAGATATGAAAGCAGAGATGAAAGCAGTGTTTACCACACAGTATTTTTATATGCAAACTCAACGTATATTATAAAGAAGCTCTGCTTTTTACGCTTTAGTTGAAAACTAAAATGTTTTCTTAAGTTTTACTATGTGCCTAATTTTCACTTGATGGAAGAGCCGTTTATTCAACATCTTTTGTGCAAAGCATTACTTATAAATATTGTTAATCAATACTTAAAATTCGGTGCATTTTACAGTTAAGCGTAAAATTATTCATGCCCACGCAGATTTAGATTTAAAATAATTTTCATTCAACCAATAAGTTTGTTTCTGAATGAGACTGGCATTTCTGAAATTATAATAAAACAAAACGGGTTTTAATTTAGAAAAAAAAAACGTTTTTCTATTTACATGTTAATTAAAAGATGGCATGTCAGATTTATTTCTCAGTAATCAGAGGAAATATTATTTGTATTCTGTCAAACTTTTCATTCTGTCACCCACAGACCCGTCACTTTGTGGACTATCGACGTGTGAAGTTAGTTGCCGGTTCAGGGGGTAAAGGTGTCTGCAGCTTTCACAGCGAACCCCGAAAAGAATGGGGCGGGCCAGATGGAGGGAACGGAGGCGATGGAGGAAGCATCATTATAAAGGGTAAGTCAGTCATTCCTCTCATCTTCAACAACAGTTGTACATCCTTAATATAACAACCTAGCTATCTAGTTGGAAATATGAAAAGGAGCTTAATAGATCCTAACCACACTTTGGGAATGTGTCACAAATTGTTGAATGAGCTTTGCTTTACAATCCTCTTAAAGCTGTGGTTAGGCCTGTTGCTTGTGCACATTTTTCTTCAACACTTTTTCCTACCACTCAACTTTCCATTAATTAGCTTCTATATAGCACTCTGTGAACATACTGCCTCTGTAACGACTTTTTGTGGCTTACCCTACTTGTGGAGAGTGTCAGTGACTGACTGATGGACTTCTGTCAAGTCATGATTATGTACAGGGGTTGGACAATGAAACTGAAACACCTGTCATTTTAGTGTGGGAGGTTTCATGGCTAAATTGGACCAGCCTGATAGCCAGTCTTCATTGATTGCACATTGCACCAGTAAGAGCAGAGTGGGAAGGTTCAATTAGCAGGATAAGAGCACAGTTTTGTTCAAAATATTGAAATGCACACAACATTATGGGTGACATACCAGAGTTCAAAAGAGGACAAATTGTTGGTGCACGTCTTGCTGGCGCATCTGTGACCAAGACAGCAAGTCTTTGTGATGTATCAAGAGCCACGGTATCCAGGGTAATGTCAGCATACCACCAAGAAGGACGAACCACATCCAACAGGATTAACTGTGGATGCAAGAGGAAGCTGTCTGAAAGGGATTTTCGGGTGCTAACCCGGATTGTATCCAAAAAACATAAAACCACGGCTGCCCAAATGACGGCAGAATTAAATGTGCACCTCAACTCTCCTGTTTCCACCAGAACTGTCCGTCGGGAGCTCCACAGGGTCAATAAATAACACGGCCGGGGGCTGCTATAGCCAAACCTTTGGTCACTCATGCCAATGCCAAACCTCGGTTTCAATGGTGCAAGGAGCGCAAATCTTGGGGCTGTGGACAATGTGAAAACATGTATTGTTCTCTGATGAGTCCACCTTTACTGTTTTCCCTACATCCGGAGAGTTACGGTGTGGAGAAGCCCCAAAGAAGCGTACCACCAGACTGTTGCATGCCCAGAGAGAAGCATGGGGGTGGATCAGTGATGGTTTGGGCTGCCATATCATGGCATTCCCTTGCCCAATACTTGTGCTAGATGGGCGCGTCACTGCCAAGGACTACCGAAACCATTCTTGAGGACCATGTGCATCCAATGGTTCAAACATTGTATCCTGAAGGCGGTGCCGTGTATCAGGATGACAATGCACCAATACACACAGCAAGACTGGTGAAAGATTGGTTTGATGAACATGAAAGTGAAGTTAGAACATCTCCCTGGCCTGCAACAGTCACCAGATCTAAATATTATTGAGCCACTTTGGGGTGTTTTGGAGGAGCGAGTCAGGAAACGTTTTCCTCCACCAGTATCACATAGTGACCTGGCCACTATCCTGCAAGAAGAATGGCTTAAAATCCCTCTGACCACTGTGCAGGACTTGTATATGTCATTCCCAAGACGAATTGACGCTGTATTGGCCGCAAAAGGAGGCCCTACACCATACTAATAAATTATTGTGGTCTAAAACCAGGTGTTTCAGTTTCATTGTCCAACCCCTGTAGGTCTAAACATGACCAAATTAAAACATTTAGGTTTTAATGCCCACAGAGATGTTATTTTCAAATGGTACTTTTAATCTGACACACAAGCCTCATGAGATGGCATATTCTCATTTATTAAATATGACCGTATATAAAATATGACTTTTTACTGAAATAAAGTTTTCAATGATATTCTAATTTCTTTACATGTTCTTGCAGCTTTGCTCAAAATGGCCCTGAAATTCTTCTTGGTTTTGGTTTCTGCTGTTTTTTACTGTTTCATTATTTTTTCTCATCTCTACTGTTGTGATTATGAATATGAATATAATGTTTAATTTTTAATATTAACACTTTAATATTTGGTTAAATAATAATTCAGTCTGTTGAGGGTTGTCCTGTGAATACCAGCCCAATAAGGCGGTGGTATTAGGACAAAATTGAAAGGGATGAGCCAAGCTCTGGCATTATTGAACAGCAAAACTCTGTACACACACAGAATGAATTCACACAATTTCTTAAAATACAAGAATTAAACAAAAATAAGTCAACTCAAGGTGAAACATATTTCAATCAACAAACTCTTTACCATGCTAAAACAATCCAACTAAACTACCAAGCAGAATGAAAGAATAAGGAAGAGTAATGGGCTATGTACAATATAAACAAGTTGAATAAAGATGTTTAAAAACAATGACCAATAAAGTGATGCAACATTACCATTCAATGTTTATGTTTGAGAACTAAGGATTATCTTGAAGAGTCTGGAATTGAAGTTAAGTTAGTCTTGAAACTAACTTAGGCAATAATTGGTATACCTTTAAACAACCATTCACAATGCAAGATCAGATAAAACATTATTTTATTAAAATAACATTTTAAAGAATAATTTGCTGAATAAAACCAACCTTCTGGATGACCAATTCTCAACAGCGTTTAATTAGCTGCCTTTATTTATTAAAATAATATTTAAAGAAATATTATTATTTTATTATTTTAAGTAAGAACCAAACTTTTTGGATAAATGGGTCTTAATTCGTGTTTAACAAGCTGGCTTCGTCTAGTACAAATAATAATTAAGGAAATATTATTAAGAAAATGTTAAAATAATATTTAAGAAAATATTATTTTGAATTAGGACCAACAACCTTTTTGGGTAAATTATCTTTAGTGGTGTTTAGTTAGTTATGTAGTAAAATACATTTTACGGAAATATTATTTCCTAGATTGGGAACTAACAACCTTTCTGGGTAAATGATCTGTAGCTGCCTCATAAAGTGTGTTCTTAGCCATTAGTGGTTGGACCTAACAAAAGAAGCTAATAGTTGTTACCAGGTTCAAACATGTACCTTTTAAAATACCACTAATACGGCGCGTTATGTCCGATCTGTGTTTATAAACCAACCTTTATATAAAGTTTTTTTCTCAACTTTGAAACACAACACAGAACACATCCTTAGCTGAGTGCTAGTCTGCTAGCACTTACTGTAGCTGAGGTTTCTCACCAAAAGCAAACGTCAATAAACGAACATTATTCAGATTATTTAACTCTAAACTAATCTTCTCTGCCCAAACACTACGAACCGTGCTGAAGATAAGTTGTCCTGGGCATTGAGGAAAACATCCACGTGTGGGTGAACAAAGGGTTAACTTGCCGCTAACCTCCGTGGCTGTGGGATGGGGCGGCTTGTTCTGCCGGCCCAGCCGAACTGCACGTTGCTGCTGTAGCCACGGTGCTGTGGTCCCGTTATCCTTCCTTCAGGCCGGGAAAACCGCTCCACTCGGCGTTGTAGAGACAGGGTCTCTGCTGGTAACTCTCTGGAACACAGTTTGCTTCTGTAGACCTCAGAAAGAGAAGTCAAGCCACATTTGTACCTTAATTACCCCGTTCATGAATGAATACTGCATACACAAACAGCAGTTCATTCCTACTTATGATCGCATATGATCGCGTGATTGTATGACACTCTTGGATCCAGTTTGAAGAGTTATGTCTGTTTGCCAGGAAACAGACATATGCTTGCTGTGTCTCTCCTGTCTGGTTACCGTGGGAACCGCATGGAACGCGGGGTTTTTATTCAAACAGGGACGTAACGGGAAGTCCGCTGTTACTCCTGGAGTTGGGAGTAGATTACTGTGATTTATTTTGAAAATTCCAGAAAAGATGAAACTGGCCTTTAAATGTAATCCATGGCTGGACCCAACACTATAATGTGTAAAAACCTGGGAAAACAAACAAGACTTTTTATCAGGTTAATGACCAGTTTCTTCCACAATAGACAACAATTCAAAAAGGTTGTATGTGCCTTTAGTGAACTGTTTATAGATTCTGTCAAAATTCGAAGCAATTGGGAATTACTTTAGCAAAAATAGCCATAAAGGTAAAATAATTTACAGAGATTTCAAAAATTCATCAACACTGAATGTGCTTTTATTCATACTTTTTATTTTTTATGCTTTCAGCCAATCGGTTTGTGAAATCATTGGCCCAAGTAATTCCAGTTTACAAAGCAGAGGATGGGCAGTCGGGGGGCAACAAAAACTGTTATGGTCGAAATGGCAACACAAGCTACATTTCTGTGAGTCAATACATTTTATCATAAACAGCTTATAAATCTTTGTTTTGATCTGTTTCTGGCCTCTCTTAACCTCTCCTGTGTTATTCCTTACTAAAGGTACCAGTAGGAACTGTGGTGAAGGAGCAGGGTACAACCATAATGGACCTTACTGAGCATGGCCAGGAGTATTTGGCAGTATTTGGAGGTGCCGGTGGGAAGGGGAATCGGTTCTTTCTGTCAAATGAGAACCGGGCGCCTTTGATGGCTACCCCGGGTATGACAGGCCAGGAGCGAGTTCTTCAGCTGGAGCTACGCACCATGGCCCATGCTGGACTGGTGGGAAGAAAACATTTCACGTATTGCCTTTCAGTTTCTCTTGTGTATTGAACGTTGTTTTTGTTTTTTTATGTTTTCAGGTTGGCTTTCCAAATGCTGGCAAATCATCACTGTTAAGAGCCATCTCCAATGCCAGACCGGCTGTTGCTTCCTACCCCTTTACAACACTCAATCCACATGTAGGAATCGTTGAATACAGGGATCATGAGCAAGTTGCAGGTACTTATCTTTAAGAAAGCAGTAATTTACTCAAGCAAACACAAATTTATGAGATTTCAGTTATTTCAGCAGCATTTTTTGAAACTAGGCGTCAGATGGTTACCAGTATGAATGTTCTAATGATGATTTTACTGTCTCTTTGTGCAGTTGCTGACATCCCAGGCATAATTCGAGGAGCCCATTTAAATCGAGGCCTGGGGATCTCCTTCTTACGTCACATTGAGCGCTGTCGCTTCCTCCTCTTCGTCCTCGACCTGTCGGTGCCAGAGCCCTGGACCCAGCTGCAACACTTGTGTTATGAACTGGAACAGTATGAGCCCGGTCTATCCCAGCGGCCTCAGGCCATTGTTGCCAATAAAATGGACTTACCAGAAGCCCGGGAGAAGTTGGAGACCTTGAAGAGCCAGGTCACACAGCGGGTCATCCCCGTGTCTGCTCTGACAGGACAAAATACTGAGGAGCTCATCCTCCACCTTAGAGAGCTATACGATGGCTACCTCCAAGGAGACGGCAGCAGGGGGGTCGAACCAATTAGGTGGTAGAAGACAAATATAATAATACCTGGTCAATGTTTTTGTATTAAAATTTCTTATAAATAAACAACAAAAATTTAAATTTGGTGTCCTATTGAAATATTGCTTCGTGTACAAAATACAGTCAAAAAACATTTACAGTGCATTTTAATACATTAGAATATCAAAGAAAAGGTAATTTATTTCAGTAATTCAATTAAAAAAAAAGTGCAATTCTATAGATTCCTGCTTACAGAGTGATATAGGGAAAATAGTGATATAACTAATTAAAATAATAAATTCAGTTTCTCAAAAATTAAAACACTTGAAGACCCATAAAAATAGTTTTTAAAACAGAGTTTTCAGCCTCTAAAAAGTATCCCCATGTAGTGTCTGGTGCTCCGCAGTGCTCTTGTAGCTGCCGTTATCTCTATTGTTTCTGTGCATTTTTCTACCACAGTTTTTCCTTCCACTCAGTTTTCCATCTGTATGCTCACCTAAAGCATTTAGTAAACAGCCAGCTTCTTTGGCATTGACAGTTATCTGGATTGCTTTCCTTTTGAACGGTGTTATTGACTGCTGGGCAACTGAGAAACTGAATTGTAAGTTTTACAAAAATAAATGCTGGAGACATATCACTCTGTGTGTAATGAATCTAAGAGCATGATTTTCACCTTGTTTTCATAGACAACCTAGCCATGTTCAGAGAAATCTCTCATGGCTTGGTTGTCTATGACTTTTTAAACTTGTGTGAAGAATTCTTTTTAAATATTAATATCAATAAAACAAGAAATGTGCATTGACTTTGGGAAAATCTCCACACTGATCTCTCCAGTGATGATCAATGACCCAACAGTGGAGCTGGTGCCAGAGTATAAATACCTGGGAGTAATCATTGATAAAACCGTGAGTTTTGAGTCGCACGTAGATTTTGTGGGACGGAAAGAACAGCATATGCATTTTTATTGTAAGTTTCGTACTTTTAATGTCGGCTCTGTTTTTGTGAAGAGGTTTTATTCGTGTTTTATTGAATCTGTTCTTACCTTTGCTTTTATTTGTTGGTACGGGTCACCTTCCATAAAAAAATAGGAATCGCTTGCAAAGTATTGGCAAAGTTTGCAGTAAAATTGCTGTCATATCTCTTAATGATTTGAGGGATCATTCTAGGTCCTTAAAGAAAGCTAGGATAATTTGGCTGATCCTAGCCATCCTCTGTGGGCAGAATTCTTCCTTTTACCATCAGGACAGAGATACAAAATGGCATACTGTAAGAAGAACAGACTGAAAAAATCCTTTATCCCCGCTGCTATTAGCCTGCTCAATTCCAGGTCCACATTGTAAGAAGTGTTTGTGTTGCAGCTGGTTTTTATGTTTTCACTGCTGTTTGCACTACAAGTTGCCCCTTGGATATAATGAAGTTTACTTGGCTTGACCTTTTAAATTCAGTTACCGAAAAAAGATTTTCAATTACCTTTCAATTGTGATCTAATTTATTGAGGTGTGTCTGTAAAAAATTCATAAAACACTAGGTGATGCTTACAATAATGACATTTACACTCTAGTGTCTAAGATCCTAACCTGATAGAAATCATGCATACCTGTCATGGGTGAAACATCTCTAAGAAAAAATGCCCTGAGGATTGGACTAACCTATATAAATGAGAATATTTACTCACTGTATAAGAAAATATGTGTATTACAACATTTCTAACTGAATCAGAAATACTTCTGATTTATTCTCTCTCCATCAAAATGCTTAGCTGAAAACATTTGTCATGTCTTTGATTGAAAAATCTTGTCAAAAAATAAAACTGCTAAAATATGTAACATGTTTCTGCAAACACTGAAGAATTAGAATGAATTGTCTTTGCTTGCTAAATCTGGAGTTATAAGACTGGTACTTGGATGATTTTAAACCTGAAAGAGTTTTACATAATTCTTATCTTAAAAAAATATCATATTTGCCTATAAAACACGTGTTCATGGGCCTTGGTGTTAGCACCTTTAATGTTATTATGTGTATGTGCAGCTCAGCTCTGGAACCAACGCCAGGAAAGCCTGAGTTGTGCAGAAACTATTGGCTCCTTCTCATTAGGATAGAAGCTTGTTTAGATGACCTTTTCACATAGGGCAAATCTTATTTCATCAGTCCATTTTTATGGCTTCTTGCTATTTATGCTTTAAATTTGCATTTTGATGTTTTTTTTCCCGTTTTGTTACATTTTACAGTTATTCTAACCATATTCCTTGTCTTGTTTGTATTTTTTCTTTAACTTCCTTTTTCTTCTGTAAAGCTCTTTGAGTCATCTTTTTGATGAATGGTGCTGTATACGTAATCTTGCCTTGCCTAGACTCTTTTGAAGTTGAAAATGGTAAAATCAAACGAATGGTAATATTTCCTAGGACAAATTATCACAACCGCTCATACCACTAAAACGCCCTCAATCGAAGCTTAGTACTTATAACAATAACAACAACAACAGTAACAATACAACTTTTCCGTTTGTATTTATATTCTAATTTATAGAGCAGATATGCATTATGTATGCAAATTTAGATTTTATGTGAACTTAAGTGCTCAGCATTAAACTTTAGGCACGATTCTCGTGCAGGAATAGAAATAGTTCAACCACTAGAGGGCGGTATGTTCCTAAAACCATCCGATTCCTGAGCATGGTACAGACAGGTGGTTGCTGTTTATAAACGTGCCGAGTAACCAACAAAGGTTTACTAACAGCTACGAAAACCGACTTTACACCGCAGGTTGCGTCTCCGTGCGCCTATGAGAAAAATAATTTGCATAAATTGTACGAACTAATCAATTTGAATGCTGCTTATTAATCTTGTTATATGGTAAATGCAATAACATTTACCATTGACATTTAAACTTAAAAGTCTAAAGCCTAATCTATCCCGACGTTTGCTCAGTTAACCTAAACCTACCTTTTTATAATTTGACCGTAAATAAGATTCACTAACTGAAAAAAATAATAGTTTTTGGCAAAAATCTTGACTTTTGCTGTTTGCTTTGCCTGGAGGCGCGTCACCAATAAAAGGTTTTACAGACTAATGTACAAAGTGAAAGCAGCCACATGCCGTCGCTTTGTACAAAACCTCACGTTAAATAAGCTCTGTTGGTAAGGAGAACTGTCTTTATTTGTATCATAGAGAAGTATCTTTTGTTAACCCTCTAAATTGTTTAAGCCTATGCAGAGCAAAATGAGAGGCTAATGGGGTTGATGGGGTTAAATGTTATTGAAGGTAGAAGATCCAAAGACTGCAACTGTTTTAGGAGGGAGAACCGCAGCCTGCATGTGCATGTGGGCTCTATATGAATTTTGCTGACTTTGGATGGACACAAAGTGGACCTGTGCTCCCAATGAGCTTCTTGAATGGGGCCTATTTTGTTTTACTAACCACAATCTATATCAGCAGAACCAGTTAAGAACTCTATGTAGGTCTTAGTGTATATGGGTCCCACTTTGTACCCAGTGTTGTCCTGCAACAAACGTATGTCGGCTATTATCATGGGGCATTTTTGTTACCTGAGGACAATCAGATCTGGGACATAACTTTTGGGACCCATAGGTCAATATCGGCAGAGGCTTTATTTATGTTTGCAAATTCACAAGGTATTATTATAATGAGCCAAAGCAGGACAGAACAGAACTGTTTAAACAATACATTTGTTTTTTTGACTGTTCCATCCTACATTTTTTTACACTGTTAATTTTGGTTGAACTAGTGCTGATCATCAGTGGTCTAACTTTTTGAAGCCTCTCAATCTTTTGCAGCATCCAAGGAGACATGTATTTCTTTACTTTGATCTTTTTTGGGATAATATCTCTTATATTCTGTTTTTTTAGGCATGCTGGCATGATCTTCAAGAACACATTTGGATGAAACAGAAGCTGTCAAAGGTGTCATTGCTCCTCCATACCCAAGTAAGAAACAGACAGTTGATCCACTAGTTTCAAATATTTATTTTTTCATAATGGTTATAAACACATTAGTAAAACACAATTAGCTGCATACTATTCAACTATGAAAAATAAAGTACCTCATAAATAGATAACCAATAAATTTACTTGATTTAGATTTTTTTTCTTAAATTTCTACAGTCCCCAGTTGTTACAATTTTTTTTATAATTTGATTTTTAAGTTCCTTAGCAAAAAGTAGATGATGTATACAATGCTGCTTATTAGACTCTTCCATATGTTTAGTGCATGATTGCATCAAAAAGTGTTTTTTTTTTACCTATTTGGTTTTGTTTTCAGGGTGCTTAACCTAAATAACCTACAGTATGCTTGGTTTCCCATCCTTCAAGATTGCTTGCATGACAAATCAAGAAACCAGAAATTAGGTACATGAAGAAAATCAGTCCTCCTGTTTCCAAACCTTAGAAAAGTAAGTTTGTGTGCTTTGGGTAGTGATGTCAGGCGAACAGATTGAGGCCAGAGGTAAAAACCTGTTGTCCAGTACCATGTCTTGGTCAAAGGGATCTCCAGGGATGGAGAGGGCATCCAGTTCAAAGCTAAGTTCTGAGCCTCCCTCTTCACTGTACCTGACAGGTTCATAATCACCCAGCTCCTTGCCTTGGACCTTTAATGTGAGTAGTTTTGTTTTCAGGAAATCGTTTATTAGAATGTCCTGAACATGTTGGCTTTGTTGAATCCAAACCTTTAAAGTTGAAGAAGAGAATTACACAATGGTGTTTTTGTAAAAATAATACTTTGTGATACTGAAAATAAAATCTTCTGTATTCTAGCTGACCCACAAACTTGTTGGCTGTAACTGACTATGATTTTTAACTGTTCATTATTTCTTCCAACTTTACCAAGAAATACAAATTTTAACTGAACAAAGCAATCCCAAACGCATGATGTTTTCTCCAACAGGTTTGACAATAGGTATGATAATCTTATGGTGATGCAGTGTTTTTTTTTCACACATAACTTTTGGAATCCAGGCAAAAAGGTTAAACTTTTATTTACATTTTATTTACATTATGGACAAGCAATTTTTATAAATATGCAGACTAAATGAGAGGATGATGAGAGTTTGATTGCATGGCCAACACTTGCGAGGTAAGTTAAGTGGATCTGTTGTCATATATAAACTTAAAGCACTGCCATGTTTTAATCAGCACACTTCACAACTTGTAATATTACTTTATTTTTGTTACACTAAGGTGTCCGAACACGCCCAAACTCTCGACAGATGTCACTGAGTAATCTGTGTGCACAGATTGCAAAACCGAGAGCACAGTTAAGTGAAGCGTGAGAACAAATTTCCACTAGCTTTAGTTTTTTTTTACCCGCTGACCCTTGCCTGGCTTAGTAGGATCCAAAGGTGCCTTAACAAAGTATTAGTTTAACTATCCTACAACCATACTATCAGTGCAGGCAGAGTTTACAGGTGTGCTAATTTATGCAAACAGGATATTTCAATTCTCCTAAAAAAACACACAAAATGGCATTTTAACAGGGGCATGAACACTTTTTATATTCTCTGTAGGTTAACTATTTATAAAGCATTATGGTGCACATTTGGAAGTAAATAGAATTATGCTACCATACCCTGTTGTTGACATTCTTCAGTTCTTGCTGCTGATGTCTCTTCTTCATGGTTAAAGTAGAAGATCCATGCAAAATCATCCACTGCTCTTGCATTGACTTGACAATAAAACATTAAAACAGTAACACATTAAAATATTATCAGCAAAATGTGTTTATTTGTTTAAATAACTACATTTCTTTATAATAAAAACAGTGACCAGAAAAACAACAATAATAATTATAGTATAAGTACCTGCACAGAAGACTTTTTTCCCGGGATTGTTTTTTCCTCCCAGCTCTCATTCTGGCTCATTTGTGAGTTAACCTCGGCTAATACCTGAACATGATTTGCGATTAATTATCAATGACATTTTAATAAATTTTCATTTGTCAAGTAAAACATAAAAAAATTTAAAAACTTGCATCTGCACAGCAAAATTCAGAAAGAACTTCTCCAAACATGGAAATGTAGAGGCTGATAGAAATACTCTTAAAATGCCATTGCGGTGTAAACAAGGATGATATATGCCTGGAAAAAGTGTTCATTCCCACAGAAACCTTTTTACATTTTGTCATATTATTATCACAAACTCCAGTGTATTTTATTGGGATAGAATTTGATAGACCAAGCATATGTAGTGCATAATTGTGAAGCTGAAAGAAAACCTGTGTGATTTTCAAAGGTTCACCTTTGTGTAATATAATCTCAGGGTATATACTCCTGTTCTGAGAAGGCCTCAGAGAATTTGCCAGAGAACATTTGTGAACAAATAACATGAAGACCGCAAGACGGATAGGGAATAAAGCTGGGAGCAAGTTTAAAGCAGGGTTAGGTTAAAAAATAATATCCATTTAACATCTCACATAGCAATGTTCAATCCATCATCTGAAAATGGAAAACATATTGGACACATGCAAACCTACCAAGACATGGCAACTGAGGAGGAGATAAAGCTTTTTCCCATCTACAGCTGCGGTGGGAAAAAGCTGTTGACAGGACAACTATTGGTCGTGCACTCCACAAAATCAAATGTTATGGAAAAATGACATGAAAAATAAAAACATTGTTGAAAGACAGCCACAAAAAATCATTTGCGTATTCTTGCCACAAGTCATGTGGCAAAAAGCAAACTTGGTGAAGAAGGCACTCTGGTCAGATGAGACCAAAACTAAACTGTTTGTACTAAATGGAGAAAGCTGTGGCTAAAAGTTCATATTCCTCTCAACACTCTATCCCCTCTCCTTGAACTGCCACCTTAACGTGGTGGAGGGGTTTGAGTGCCCGAATGATCCTAGAGGCTATGTTGTCTGGGGCTTAAATGCCCCTGGTAGGGTCTCCCATGGCAAACAGGCTCTAGGTGACAGGTCAGACAAAGAGCGGTTCAAGACACCCTCATGAGGACTAAAATAACGAGGCACGTGACGCTGCCCGGTACGGTGGAGCTGGGATCCCACCCTGGAGCCAGGCCTGTGGTCGGGACCCCTCAGAGAGCGCCTGGTGACTGGGTTGCTCCTCGCGGGACCTGGCCGGGCCAAGCCCGAAGGAGAGAGGCGAGGCCATCCCCCAGTGGGCCCACCACCTGCGGGAGGAACCGTGAGGGACTAGTGCAAAGAGGATTGGGCAGCGGACGAAGGTGGAGATCTCGGTGGCCCGATCCCCGGATGCTTAGGCTGGCTCTAGGGATGTGGAATGTCACCTCACTGGGGGGGAAGGAGCCTGAGCTTGTGCCTGAGGTTGAGAGATATCGACTAGAAATAGTCAGGCTCACCTCCACACACAGCGTGGGGTCTGGAACCCATCTCCTCGAGAGGGGCTGCACTCACTTCTACTCTGGAGTGGCCCACGGGGAGAGGCGGCGGGCTTGGGTGGGTTTGCTTGTTGCCCCCCAGCTCAGCCGTCTCGTGTTGGGGTTTACCCCAGTGGATGAGAGGGTCGCATCCCTGCGCCTCTGGGTTAGGGACAGGTCTCTCACTGTCATTTCGGCCTACGGGCCAAGCGGTAGTGCAGAATACCCGGTCTTCTTGGCGTCCCTATCGGGGGTGCTGGATAGTGCCCCATCCCAGGGACTCCATTATTCTGCTGGGGGACTTCAACGGCCACATGGGAAACGACAGTGACACCTGGAGAGGCATGATCAGGAGGAATGGCCTCCCCGATCTGAATCCGAGTGGTGTTTCGTTATTGGACTTCTGTGCTAGTCACGGATTGTCCATAATAAACATCATGTTCAAGCATTAGGGTGTCCATCAGTGCACTTGGCACCAGGACACCCTAGGCAGGAGGTCGATGATCGGCTTTGTTGTCGTATCATCAGACCTTCGGCCGCATGTTTTGGACACTCGGGTGAAGATTGATTTATTTTGCCTCACAGAAACCTGGCTGCAGCGAGAGGATTATGTTGCTACAAATGAGTCAACTCCTAATAATTATTAAAATTTTCACATTCCTCGAAATACTGGGCAAGGAGGAGGAGTAGCAACCATCTTTCAGTCCGATTTATTGACTAGTCCCAGACCAATCAATAGCTACAAATCTTTTGAATATTTAATCCTTAGTTTTCCTCATCCAAATTGCAAAGCACTAAAACCACTTCTGTTTGTTGTTTTGTACCGTCCACCAGGCCCTTACTCTCAATTTTTAGATCAGTTTTCAGACCTTTTATCTGATTTTGTGTTAAATACAGATAAAGTTATTATAGTGGGGGATTTTAACATTCATGTTGACACTGAAAGTGATAGCCAAAAATATAGCCTTTAATGGTATCTTGGGACTCAGTTGGCTTTACTAAAAACATTAACAAACCTACCCACTTTTTGTCTTCATTCTCTGGACCTTGTGCTGACATATGGCATTGAGTGTAAAGACATAACATATTTTCTCACAACCATGTGCTGTCTGACCATTTTTAATAACCTTTGAGTTTAATTTAAAAAGAGTACTCCACACCTGAAAGAAAATTTCATTATAGTAGATATTATCAGACAATGCTGTAACAACCTTTAAAGAATCTGTTCCACTTTTAATTTTCCTCATTATCACAGAAAAACACAGTGGGAGGGCAATAATTTTGTTTCTTCCCCTTCACAAATTGATTCTCTTTTTCATAGTGTTACTTCATCATTGCGTGGTGCATTAGACAAATGCAGCCCCCTTGAAAAAGAAGGTAATTATTCATAGGAGGCTAGCTCCTGGTTTAATTCAGAGCTGCGTACTTTAAAAGCACAATGTTAGAAAATTGGAGAGAAAATGGCGCTCTACACACCTAGAGGATTCCTACTTAATCTGGAAAAATAGCCTACTGTTGTATAAAAAGACACTTCACCAAGCTAGAACAGCTTATTTCTCATCCTCAATAGAAGAGAACAAGAATAATCCTAGGTTTCTCTTTAGTACAGTTGCTAAACTTACACAGAGTCATAGCTCTGTTGAGCCATCCATTCCCTTAGCTCTCAGCAGTCATGACTTTATGCGATTCTTCCAAAATAAAATTGATTCTATTAAAAAAATATATTTGAGATACTCCCGAGGATGATTACTTCATCTTCAACAAGTGAGACAACATTGGAAGTAACTGTAGAACCTGATCTGTGTTTGGACTGTTTTGATCCTGTGGAGCTTCCTGAGTTATCAGAAATATTAGCTTAATCTAAACCTTCAACTTGAATGTTAGACCCAATCCCAACCAAATTATTTAAGGAAGTGTTCCCTCTGATTACCAGCCCCATTTTAGATATGATTAATTTATCTTTATTAAATGGGTATGTACCACAAGCTTTTAAGGTAGCTGTAATTAAACCTTTGCTTAAGAAACCTTCGATTGATCGAGATGACTTAATAAATTACAGACCGATATCCAATCTTCCATTCTTATCTAAAATTCTTGAGAAAATAGTTGCTAATCAAATGTGTGAGCATTTACACAGCAATGACCTGTTTGACGAGTTTCAGTCAGGTTTCAGAGCTCATCATAGCACTGAAACAGCTCTGCTGAAAGTCACTAATGATTTTCTTCTAGCCTCAGATAATGGACTTGTGTCTGTACTTGTCCTCTTAGATCTCAGTGCTGCATTTGATACAGTCGATCATAACATTCTCTTAGAAAGGCTGGAATGTGCTGTAGGGATCAGGGGAACAGCGCTAGGCTGGTTAAAACTTATTTGTCTGACAGATTCCAGTTTGTTCATGTAAATGATAAATCATCTTTAAACTCCAGGGTTAATTGTGGAGTCCCACAGGGTTCAATAATTGGGCCAATTCTCTTTACTATATACAGTATATGCTTCCAATAAGTAAAATTATCAGGCAGCATAGAATAAATTTTCACTGTTACGCTGATGACACTCAGCTTTACTTATCCATAAATCCTGATGAGCCCAACCAGTTAGATAGACTACAAGCATGTCTTGAAGATATAAAAACTTGGATGAATTTAAATTTTCTGCTTCTAAATTCAGACAAGACAGAAGTTGTCGTCTTTGGACCGGAGTCTTTAAAAAAGAAACTACTAAGTCAATCACTTAACCTGGATGGCATTAAATTGACCTCCGATAATAAAGTAAAAAACCTTGGTGTTATTTTTGACCAGGACATGTCATTTAAATCCCATATTAAACAGGTTTCTAGGATTTCCTTTTTTCACTCCGGAACATTGCCACAATTAGAAATATCCTGTCCAGGAGTGATGCTGAAAAACTAGTCCATGCATTTGTTACTTCAAGGCTGGACTATTCTAATTCTTTACTATCAGGATGTCCCCAAAATGCAGTTAAAAGCCTTCAGCTGATTCAAAATGCTGCAGCAAGAGTTCTGATGAAAATTAAAAAAAAGCGCCAATTCACAACACATGTCTTCTCAAGGCACTTCACAAAACTCAGGTACATACATTCCATTTAATCCTAATCATTGAAAAGTGCAGTCAGATTCAGTTATTTATTCAAATTGGATAAAAAGTTGTTCTATCTAAGGAAACCCAACAGATTGCATCGAGTCAGAGATTTGTAGCAGTCCTTCCTCCCGGTTGAGCATGTAGAGACAGTGGACAGTCACTGGCGTTGACTTTGCAGCAATCCCTCATACTGAGCAGCAAAGGACCCGTGGAAGGAAAAAAAATCCCTTTAATGGAAAAAACCCCCAGCAGAACCAGGCTCAGCGTTTTTTCCCCCCCCAAAAAAGGGGGGAAAAAAAAAAAAAAAAAAAAAAAAAAAAAAAATTTAAAAAAAAATTTTTAAAAAAAAAAAAAAAGGGGGGAAACCCCCCCCCCCCCCCCCCCCCCCCCCAACCCCCCCCCCGGTTTTTTTAAAAAAATTTTTTTAAAAAAGGGGAAAAAAAAATTTTTAAAGGTTTTTTTTTTTTAAAAAAAAAACAAAAAAAAAAGGGGTTTTCAAAAAATTGGGGGAAAAAAAAATTTTTAAAAATTAAAAAAACCAAAAAACCCCGGGAAAAAGGGAAAAAAGGGGGGGTTTTTAAAAAAAAAAAAAAAAAAAATAAAAAAAAAAAAAAAAAAAAAAAAAAAAAAAAAAATTTTTTTTAAAAAAAAAAAAAAAAAAAAAAAAAAAAAAAAAAAAAAAAAAAAAAAAAAAAAAAAAAAAAAAAAAAAAAAAAAAAAAAAAAAAAAAAAAAAAAAAAAAAAAAAAAAAAAAAAAAAAAAAAAAAAAAAAAAAAAAAAAAAAAAAATTTTTTAAAAAAAAAAAAAAAAAAAAAAAAAAAAAAAAAAAAAAAAAAAAAAAAAAAAAAAAAAAAAGGGGGGGAAAAAAAAAAAGGGGGAAAAAAAAGGGGGGGGGGGAAAAAAAAGGGAAAAAAAAAGGGGAAAAAAAAAAAAAAAAAAAAAAAAAAAAAAGGGGGGAAAAAAAAATTTTAAAAAAAAAAAAAAAAAAAAAAAAAAAAAAAAAAAAAAAAAAAAAAAAAAAAAAAAAAAAAAAAAAAAAAAAAAATTTTAAAAAAAAAAAAAAAAAAAAAAAAAAATAAAAAAAAAAAAAAAAAAAAAAAAAAAAAAAATTAAAAAAAAAAAAAAAAAAAAAAAAAAAAAAAAAAAAAAAAAAAAATTTTAAAAAAAAAAAAAAAAACCCCCCCCCGGGGGGGGGCCGGGGGGGGGGTTTTTTTTTTGGAAAAAAAAACCCCCCCCCCCCAAAAAAGGGTTTGGGAGCCACAGAGTCGGGCCCGGGTTTTTAAAAGAAAAAGAGAGAAAAAAAAAAAAAAAGGAAAAAAATGAAATTTTTTTTAAAAAATTGGGAAAGGGTGGGGGGGGTTTTTTCCCCCCCCCCCCCAAAGAAAAAACAAAGAAAAAAAAAAAACCCCCTTTTTAAAAAAATTTTTAAAAAAATTTTTAACCCCCAAAAAAAATTTTTTTTCCCCCCCCGGGGGGGTTTTTTTAAAAAAACCAGGGGTTGGGCCCCCTTTTTTAAGGGAAAAAATTTTAAAAAAAGGGGGGGGTTTTGGGAGAAAAAGGGGGGTTTTTTTCCCCCCAAAAATTTTTTTTTTTTTCCCCCCCTTTTTCCCCCAAAAAAGGGAGGAAAAAAAGGGGGAAAAAAAAAAAAAACCCGGAAACCCCCCCCAAAAACTTTATAAAAAAGGAAAATTTTTTTAAAGTAGACAGGGTGTCTAAAAAACCCAAAGGGGGGGGCCCAGGGGGGGGAAAAAAAAGGGCCCCCCTTTTTTTTTTAAAAATTTTTTCCCCCCCCCTTTAAAAAATTCTCTTTTAAAAAAGGGAAAAGCGGAGAACTAAAAACCCGGGGGCAGGGGTTTTTGGGGCCCCCATTTTCCCGGCCCCTAAGTCGGACCTGTTTTTCCCGGTGCATGTTTTTGGGCTTCCGGCGGGCTCCCTTTTTTTTTTACCGGGCCTGTTCAAAACTTTTTTGGACCGGGTTTCTAGACGCAGCCAAGGGCCCCCAAGGGGGTTTGGTTTTTGGGGGCCAGGGATTTTTTCTCTTCTTTTTTGGGGAGATTTCGTGGTTTCCCGCTGGCCCCTCTGCCCCGGGCCTTTCAGCATTCGCGGGGCGGTTCGCGGCCCCAGTGTGAAGCCTGGGGTAAGATCAACTTTCCCCAAGGGGCAAAGGGGCCCGGTACTCAACCCGGGAAAAGGGGGGCTTGTTCCCCCTCAGGTTTGGGGGGGATTCCTGCCTTTAAGTGGAGGGTTCAAAATTTCGGGGTTTGTTTCACGAGCGAGGGGGAAAAATGGAGCGGGAGATCAAAAGAGGGGATCGGTGGGGGCTGCCGCTGTAATGGGGGCGCTGTGCCCGGGCCCTCGGGTGAAAAAGGGGAGCTAGCCAAAAAGCGAAAGGGTCTCGATTTTCCCGGGCGGTCTTTCGTTCCTACCCTGAAACCCATGGCCTAAAATTTGGGGGCCCGGGAAACCCAAAGAAAGAGATCCCGGATAACCCAAACGGGGTGAAATGGCTTCCCCCGGGGTGGCCGGGCCCCCTAGAGATAGGGTGAGGCTGGCCATTGGGGGAGGGGCTCGGAGTAGAGCCTTTTGCTCCCCCCAATCGAGAGGACCAGTTGAGGGGCTGGGGCTCAAACCCGGTGCCCCTGGAGCCTTCCCTCGGGGGGTTTTTCCGGCACGTCCCAGGGGGAGGCCGGGGGACGGCCCAGGACACGCGGGAGGACTATGTCTCCCCTGGTGGGAACCCTTTGGGCTCCCCCCCGGGGAGCTGGAGGAGGTGTCGGGGAGAGGGACGTCTGGGTGTTCTGCTGAGTCTGCCCCCCCGCGCCCCCGGGGTTCCCGGAACCGGAAGAGACGAAGAGACGGGGGAAAAAGGAGAAATGAGAAGTTTTTCATAGAGGAGAAGCAGGGTAAAGTAAAATAAAACCTTATGAGCAACTACAGTGCAGTAATACCACAGTATTAAGGACCACCATGGCTGAAGCAGGTAAAACCGAAAAATATTTGTTCTATTTTCTAATCATAAGCCAATCTGACTCCTTTAACATTAAACTATTGTCTACACCTAAATGTCAGTGTTGTAGTAAATTAACATCTTGACAGTTTTAGAACTGGGCTGGTATGTGGACAAAAGGCATAAATAACATCAATCCTTTTTTCTTTACAAGACTTTATAAGATTAATTTGATCAGTTCCATTGATTTCTTTGTCTCAAAGATTAAACTGATACTAGTGAGTCAACTTGTGAGTAGTAGTAGGTTTTTTTTTCTCCAGCAAAGTTCGATTCAATTCTTTAGCCATGCCAATTGGGCCAATTTATGATTGCACCTGGTCATTTGTTGTAAAAAATTGTTGCAGTAAACATGATAAAAATGTTATGCATTAAGTTAAAGTGCATTATTACGCACTTGGTCACACTTACCGGTGTAAAGTTAAGTGTCATGCCTTGAGATGTCTGCGTCTGTTGTCCATTATGTTTGTTTTCTAGAAACTCTAAGGGCAGCTTAAACACATACAAAGTTTTCAGTTTACAGTATGTTTTTTAGGTGAACTATACTACACTAAGCAAGTAGGTTTAACTTAAAATGAGAAAAAAAATTACTTCACAATCAGTTCCTGGTTCCTCTGTGTTGCTCCTCATTAAATATTGTGAATGTTGCTCAACATTGTCATCTAGAAATGGCACCATCTCAAGTTTGCATGACATCAGAAAAGATAAAAGCAGCAAACCTAAAGACCGGAGAACACAAAAAACCATATATAATTTATATATATATATATATTATAATTATATATATAAATATATATTATATATATACATATATATAAAATTAGATTTTCTTACTTTAATAACTTGGATTTAGTCCTACCTGTGAGCAGTATCATGCTTAAAAGTAAAATTCCCAGAGCTCCTGATCCGAATCTGGATCCAGTATCTTTATGGAGTCGGCAGTCTGGCCTTGTTGTTTTGAAACACTTGCACACATAAATCAACAGCATGTGGACAGCTGTTTTTCCTTGAAGATCTGACACTTCTAGCTGCAGCTCATGATGTCCCAAAAACATTGCATTTTGTAAAACGTTGTGTTCTTTCACAAGCTTGCACGAATAACCTAAATATCCAAAACAAAAATGTAGTCAGTAATGTGACCCAACATTTCTTTTTATTTCACCAACTTGAATAGAAACATTTTGTTTCTGTTGACCTGAATGAGTTTTTTCTAGGGTAGAGCTCACCTTTTTCCGGATCAACCCTCCACTTGTTCTTAACATCTCCAAGAAGTTTGAACGAGAAAGGCCCACTGAATGGTTCTTCATCTGGGTCTAAAGCTGTGACATTGACCGATGAGATTCTATCACTTTGGCACATATCAATAATGTTTTTGTCCAAGGATGGAGCATTGTCATTTATGTCCATAATCTTGATGCTGAGCGTCGCTGTGCCGGTCAGGGGCAGTTCACCTTGTGCAAATACATGTATTTTACATTTTTAGTGAACATTGCCACTGTGGTTAAACATTATGAAGTATTTATACTTTTTCTGGTCATACCGTTGTCAACAGCATATATTTTGACGACATACAATCCATCTTTAACAAACTGTGACTCTCGGTCTAAACTCTTTGACGTGGTTATTTCTCCAGTCCTGGAGTCCACGGTAACACAACCAGCCGGATCTTCTCCTATTATGTATCTGGAACACATTGTGGGTTTTTTCATAGTTACCCTCAACATGCTAAAAGCCCAGTGCTGTACTATTCAAATACAGCCATGTGATATCATCACAACTTACCTAATTTTGCTTGCTGCACCAACATCAGGGTCTTTAGCTATAAATGTCTCCAAATAAAAGCCCAAAGCAACGTCCTCAAACACAGAAATAGTTTTGTTAGGCGGATTAAAGACAGGGGCCTCATTGACATCTTCTACGGTCACTGTCAGGTGATGGGTGGATAAACGTGATGTTTCCTCTGCTCTAGTCCCACTTTGTGCCACGCTGAAAGGACTACGAATAGTAGTGTTTATTTTCCAAAGACCAGCAGTGTTGCGATCAATCACTTTGCAAATAAAATAGAGAATCTCATTCTCTGAAGTTATGTTGATGTTCTTCACAGGATCATCCTCATAGTCGAGCTTCTGTAAAAGGAGTAAATATACAAAGGTCATCTTTTGACAACCATTTAATAAGACCACTTGACTTCAAAAGTCCAAATCTATACATATTACTGGTTTCTATGTCCTTTTTTTGGCAGGGATTCATTCTTTCATTGCCCCTTATGGCTAAGGCAGTAGTGCTTTTCAGTCTTTTAAAGTAGTATGATGCTTAAAATGCACCTTAGAGGCATCTCAAAACGCATCTTCACCGCCAAGGTCAGTAAGAAACTCTAAAGAACGGCTCGGAGCTGGAGGATCCGACAGGCTGTCTGTGAAGACAGGCCGATCCTTGACCCAAATTAATGCCCTTACTGATCTGGAATGCAGCCCAACAACTCTTGCACTCATTTGCAAGAGTGAGGCTTATTGAACAATAAATGCCTTAAAAGGCATTTTTTGTTCAATAAGCCATGTCTCCACCACCTGTTATTGAAATCCAATTGGAACATTTGAATCAAGCATGCCTAAACAAATTTTTTAAGTGATGAACCATTTCAGTTTTTTTTTACTTGTTAGGTCTACTGGTCTTAAACATTTGATCAGGTGCTGTTTGAGTTTAAATGTTAGTATTCCAAAAAACTGTCAACCCTATTTTTTGTCCCGTTCCACTTTTCTTTTGTTTCAGATTTTAAAGCTCTACTGACGGAGTTATGATCCCGCAGCACAAAATGCTAATACTGGGAACTTATTTTCTACCATGCTTCATCTAAATAAGACTGATATCAATTTCAAAGACAGACTTATCCAAACATTCAACATGTAAGAGGTAGGGTACAACCTGCATTTTCACCAGTCTCTACAGCACAATATGTATTTTCAAATCCACATTGAACAAGACGTTTGAAAGCAAGGTTTTCAGTGAACTGTTGGTATAACCAGAAGAACAGTACCTTTTCCACATACAGTAGACCATCGTTTGTATCAGGATCAGTAAAGATTCTGAAGTTGTTGTTTTTATCTCCTTGGATTTTATATTTTGCTTTCCAGGCCTTTGTACCTTTGGTATCTTTGTCAAAAACATGCAGACGTGAAATGAGAACGTCTTCCTGTCCTTCTTTCACACTTGCTTGGCTCTGTGGAGTTAAAAAGTTATACATTGTATACTAAATGGTTTTAAATGTCACAGCTGAATTTATGTATCAGATTTGTACATCCTTACTTTTTCATTTGTGAACACTGGAAGGTGTCTGTTTCCGTCTTCTATATTGATTATCACAGTGGTGGAACTTGAAAGGGGTCTTGGTTGACCATGGTCTATGGCTTTCACAATGAGGGTGTATTTCTGTGCTTTCTAAGGGTTGAACAGAACATTCAGTTTAAAGTACATCTGTTAAGATCTATTTGCTTTTCTATCAATGGTTTTAGAACATAATGTGTTATCCTGTTTCATATAAGCAAGTTTGAAGTAAAACAGTTGGAAATTCAAAGCAATGAATATCTAAATGCATTATTGCAATAGGCTGTCCAATTGTATGCAATAAATACACCACGGAACAAATGTTTACATCGTCCCCTAAGTCAGTTATGCTTTGCATCAAAGGAGATATTTTTTGTATTCTTCAAAAGTTCAGATCAAAAGTTCTACAGTCTTTTTTCGGGTCTGACAGAGTTTTTCATTGGTTTTTGATAGGTTTTCACTTATTTTCTGTCCAGTTCTTATTCAGAAAAGGCTTAAAAGATGCAACCTTCTTCTACTCATCATCCACTATGTGTTTAATTAGTTTTTAGGTTAGTACATATTCAGCTAAACTCTTTGGGCAACACCACAGAGGTCCTAAATTACAATGCCATATACTGCATCATGCAAAATCCACTTTTTTAACCTTTAAATACATTTTTTTGAGTCTGTAGGAGTGCGGAAAAGTTTAATTTACTCTCTCCAGGTGCTGCGTAGATATCTTTATATTTTGAATGAGGCATATTTTTCAGTCCATTCAGTTTTCTCTATCATCTGTTACATTTTTCTAGTCAAGTCAAGTTTATTTTTATATTATTGATATTTTCAGCAACAAGGCACTCAAAGCGCTGTCCATGAGAAAAAACATTACAGTGGTACAGAAAATCAATCAACAGAAAAACAAATAAAATGACATTAATAATCCTTGGGGGTTTACTGGTAAGAGCTGGTTTTAATCCAATCTTTCTAATAGAGGTAATTAGCTCATTAAGTCCTCTGTGGTAAGGAATTCCTCCTGTGCCAGAAGAAAAATTATTATATTAATCCTGGAGGTCGCTGGTATGAGGCAGTTGTTGTCCCATCATTCAAATAATAACAGTCATGGACACTCACTGAAGTTCTAGCTGTTTTGTCACATTATTTGCTGTGGAAAAGCTAATAAGGTCATAGACTTCTGGCTGATTAATTTTGCGTATCCACCATATTTACTTCTCGCTGCGATTTTGTAGTCCAAGCTCAAGTATGCCGAAGCTGAAAAACAATACGTTCAATTCGGTTGTTGGGTGTATTAACCTACACAATTCATTACACTGCCCCCAGCATTAGAACTGTACCTCTTTTGAAGTGCCTGGTTCAATTTTATTTTTCATGGAAATCTATCCACATCGGTGGGGAAACGACGGACACAGCAAAGCAGTGAACTGCAAATAATGCTAAAATGATGACAAACCTTATTTTAGACATGAATTAGACATGAACAAGACATGACACCCAGGCCATTGTTTTGATAGCAGTAGCATCGTGCCTTCTGGTTGTATTAGCGCTGTGTGCTGCTTCTGGCTCGAGGACATAACATGCTGCATGTTTTGAATAATATTATTACATAAACAGGGTGGGGTGGCATGCTGTTTGACCTGGAGGGGGGCGGGGTGTGAAGTTCCTCCATAACATTTTAAGAGACGGCACCAAAACGAGTTGCACTCAGACACACCTCAGAACAGGGGTAAATGAGGGGCCTGTGGAGCAACAGTAACAAGGAATTCAGACCAAAGCTTTTCCGTTCCACTTTATATAGACTGCTACTGAGTGATGTGTTAAAATGGAATGATTTAAATGCATGATATGTCCCCTAAGTCTGCTCTCTGTTCTTATGCTGATGTTTTAGGTTTATTTTCCTTCTAGCTTCATAAATTAGCTTTTATATAAAAAAATGTGCTCTTTACCTTAGCGTTGCTGGTGTTTGCCTTTTATTATTATTATATTTAAGGAAAACAGTTTCTACTGTACTGTATTGATTTCTAAATAAATAATTTGTTTTTGATTCACATTTCATTATGTGTTTGAGTTTATAGGCCGATTTGCCATCACCCTAATGTTTACCTCCCTCTATAACTTCTCTGCCAGGGCTAAACTCTTTTTAATAAATATTAGTTGTGTTGGACACAAGTTGATTCGGTTGTACAAACTGATTCAAATCTGTTTGGAAATATTCTTTAGCCCAAATGTTCTGGTACGATTTTTTTTTTATTTAAGAGCTATGGGTTTACAAAGGAAACTTGTGATAAAACTTTGAAGATTTTACTGTAAAAAAGAAATCTATTTATTTTGTATCGTTGTAACAGTCTGCTAACAATTTGCTTAAAGATCCATTTTAATTTGGGTCCGTACAAATTGACTTTTGGGCATTATTTCCTGTTCAACCCTTTCTGTTTATCCCAGTCCAAAAATATTCTTTAAAAAGTGGTCAGGCACAGAACAGCAAGTTTGTAGAAAAGCAGCCACAGTAACAAATATGATCAAATAACTTTAGCCCTAAAATGTGAAGTATTTATAATTAGCCAGCATCAAATCTTGTTGTATATCTGAGTGAAAGATTTGTTAGATTTATTTTGTTACTAAGCCTAAGCCTATTGTTTTTTAGGAATACATTTTAATTTCATTCTTGTCAGTGCACAGACTTTGTTATTTGCTTTCATTTCTGAGGATATCCAAATCTCTACAATGTGCCAATAACTACAGCATTTTGAAATAAATTCATCAAATTATGATTGCTCTCACCTCATGGTCCAGACATCCTTTGAATGAGATGGTCCCCTTTCCAGAACCAGGCTCCTTATTTATAAAGA